>JAZAYU010000194.1:117089-605961 GCA_038501625.1 Corbicula japonica
AATAAATCACGATTTAGAGGATATATTGACACGCTACAAGAATAATCACGAATCAGAATATAAACTAAAATAAAATCCAACCATATTTTATACAGACAATCGATATTGGTTTGTGTTGACAGAATAGGCGTTCCAAATGTTTATATATAATTAAATGCATGTTAATTATATACCATGAAAATAATGCAGTATTCTTTAACTACAGAATATAAACATATATTTAAGCGCTCAACAGTATGAGACTAGATGGGTGTTAAACACTCGTGTCGCCCTCTGGTGCTGTCGGACGAAAAATGCAAATACAAAATGGAGCATAACTCAATCAAATGTGACCCTGACCTCAATAGTTTTGCATCATCACGAATGTGTTGTCATAAGCAATATAATTTGAAAGTTTGGTGAAGAGATATTAAGAAATAGCAAAGTTATAGCTAACGTTAAGTTTCGTGTAAAAAATCCCAAGTACAAAAAGGGGCATAATTCCAACAAATGTGACATTAAACTTAAGTATTTGGCATCATCACGACCGGGTTGTCATAAACAATAAAATCTGAAAGTTTGATAAAGAAATAATAAGAAATAGCAAAGTTTTAGCTCACGTTAAGTTTTTGTGACGGACGGATGGACGAAAAGATGAACAAAGCGATCCCTATGTATCGCCTTTTCTTCGAAAGGGCGACACAAAAAATGCATTTTACATTGTGTCAGTGGAATAGATCTGTCATTGATAAAATACTTAAACATGTTAATAAGTAAAAATCACATTGCGCCTAACAGCCAAAAGTAAACAGAGGAAAGGAGAGCACGGATTTATAAAATGTTCTTTTTTCAAATATGACAGCATAAAAAAATTACCAAAAGAGAAACCGAGGGCTTACCACCTAAGAACGTGAAGTGGGTATTGTTTAAACAAGTTCTAGAGAGCATCAACCTCACACTTGCCCTAACAGGTTCTCAGATGAACAAACAAGTACAAGTTGTCTTGGTAAACTAGCTCGAACCTACCCATAAACTCGATAATGTTGCATGCATAAGGACTCCATTGTATACAATGTCATGTAAAAATAAGAAGTTAAACGTATTGCCGAGTCGAGCAAAAGATTTGTACTCAACATGCTCAATGACCTTACTGATACAGGTTTTTGTTGTCCTTTATCTATATTACCATAATCGAACTCTTACAATAGAGGTCTAGGACGAAATCCGTATGGTCCGTTTTGTTTGGATATACGTAATTGCATTCCATCCTTCTCCCGTTGTCTTCCTTGTAAACAGGGGTTACTGTATAGATCGTAGTACACTTGTTGCGGACAGTTTCGTTGAAAATATCCTGAGAAAAAAAGAGCGATGATTTCAATAAAGTTAACCCTTTCAACTCGTTCATTTTCGTTGTTTTTCTAAAAATAATAATAAGTTTGTATGTTTGAATATCGTAGTGGAAGGTACTTTCGCTAGCACTGTTAAATGTTTAAGTGTAATCAAACTTCGCATCGCTAGTAGTGAGGGTGTAATAATATATTGATCTGGTTTTGCACTAGACACCAGGTTCCAGGGTTATAAAGCTGAGATTGGAAACCAGTCTCAAATCTCAAGCATCTGATTGGCTGAAATGGCGACTGGTCGCCATTTCAACCAATCAGATGCTTGAGATTTGAGACTGGTTTCCATGCTCAGTTTTATAACCTTGGGCACTGTTTCGTAGGTATTTAAAATCGCGGATCTTATTTTTCTAAACTACGTTTAAGATTTGGGGCGCGCCACGGGAAAATGTACCTTCGGACATATTTTGTGACATTTGAGCTGTTACTATTTTTAGGCAGAACTTACAACTATCTATAAAGTTCTTATAACGAAGAGTGATTTTCTTGTACATTTTGAAAACAGATAAATTTAAAAGATAATTTAATGTTGTCTGATCAACTTTATGACGTCATTTCAAAGATTGACGTCAACTGTCCCGTAACGCGCCCCATTTCGTGTTGGTTTTTCAATCGTGTAATTATCTGCGGCTAAAAAAATCTACGAAAAATGATACCCCACGAATATAAAGGACTTCACTGTATTTTGACCGATTGAAATTACTTAGGATATTACAACAGTACCTTGCCTTGTGGTCTGCACACTGTGGGTGATATGGTAGATCTTCCTTCAAAAACTGACATAATCGTCCAGTACACGTAAGAATCGGGGTTGCTATAAACATCGCATCTCATTTCTAACTTGTTATCTCTGATAGAATCATGGCTGTACTGTGTAAGTGTGCCGGAAAAATCTTAAAACATTACATAAATATATATATATTAGTTTATAACACACCATCATTTGCATACAGTGAATGTGGTTAGAATGGTAATTTACATATTTAAGGTGGTATCCTGTTCAATGGAAGAGCTTGAGTGGGTTGGGTATGTAAAAACCTAATTTCATAAATTTAAAAAGAAAATTTGTTTTTCTGACTTCAACTATTCTTTTAGCTTGATGTATCATTTATAGCGCATATAAAATTAATGTAAATTGTCATGCAAAAGTCAAAATAAAAGAGAACTATGTACCATTTTCTTACCTTACAAACAGACTATGTGGGAGTCCAAATTTCTTATGCATCACTGTAAGTTATGAACAATTACTGCAACATGAAGACAGTCCATAACAAGGTCAACAATGTCTTGAAAGATCATTCATTAAACAGTAGAAAAGTAAACAAAAACAGCCAAGTGACTGTTCTTATAATTTTACATCCATATTTGTTTACACGTTTATACAGTAGGACTTCCAAGTTTGAAAATACAAGGTACCCGGTATGGTGTACAATGAAACATCCCAAATAATAATTTCTAAATGGAATCATGTTTTTTTTCCAAAAAACAAAAGTCACGATTTTTAAATTGTACTAAGGCAAATAACAACATCTTAATAAAAAAGTGTATACAGTCTTTCTCATGCATTTTAAAAAATATTATCATAGATTATTTCTTTAGAAACCGCATCCCCTTTTCTTTACTTGTGACTACCAATGGATCGTGTTTATTACAGGATAAAGTTCCCTACATAGTATTAGAATCACGTTCATTTATAATAGATGTTCGTTTTTTTTTCAGTTTATATAAAACCTAATCCACTATTGATGGATAGAAATAAGGTATAAAACGGTATTCTAAATGTTTGAGAAAAAGTGCTACAATTTGTTTTAAAATAAACAAAAAACTGAGAAACTTTTTGATTTTGCAGCTTTGGCTATATTTTACACAAATAATTACCATCGATATATATTTGTAAGAAAAATTGCAGTCTGGCAATGACGCACAACGTAAACAGTCCCAGTTTAGTAAAACAGTTTTCGGACTGTGTACAGTATTATTCATGATCTAAATACGAGTATATTGAAAAAGACAGATTGGTAACAAAATGTTCAGAATCTATGCTGTTCTGAACAAGATGGTCATGATATCTCGTTTACGTTGGGCTAAAAATCCGACAATGCTGTTTAAAAGTTCGCTATATTTTGAAACAGTTAAATATGTCATACCTTTGTTGATTATTTACAAGTACAAATGTTCGATTGTACACCATAAACTGCATTTTTTGAAGTTTTTAAACGATCAAGGCTGTCAAATTATAGTTTGTAGTCACTTGAAGACTGTTGTTTTGTACATTTCTGCTATTATGGCTTAGTGAAAAATATTCTAAAACATCGTTTCCCTTTTTATGGATTGTCGTCCTGTTGCAGTAACTGTTGACATAAGATGAAGTACAGGAAGTGTGGGCTCCCACAGACAGTTTGTTTTCAAGGTCAGAAATAACTACAAACTTCACTTTTATTTTGTTTTTGAATGCTATTTAACATTGATATCTTCTATTAATGATACGTAAAACCACAAAACGTTAATATATCAGAAAAAAACGAACTTTTATGAAATAATCATTTCACATACCCAACTTACTTCAGCTCTTTGATGTCTCCCTAAACATCCAAACATATTTCTGAAAAAATACCTTTGCTGTTATGAATAATAATCCCTGAAATATCAGACGGTGTAAAACATGATACAAAGGTTTGTATACTTGTATATTACACACCATCAATTCGCTCGCTCAGAGAGCAAGTGCTTAAAATAATAGTTTATATAAATATTTAAAAAATTATCAAAATATTGAATAATTATGATGATGATGTTAATCATAAATTTGAATTTAACGTTTAAGAGTCAGTTATAGTTGCTTTATAATATTACTGTCACAGAAATCATCATCTTCGGACATAATTTACAATACATGTATATAATGAACCACTTTTTATGCTTGCATTCTCATTAACATATTTTCATTTAATAAGAAGCGCTTGGAATGGTACTTCCTTTAGTTAATCTTCTTTGTTTTTAAGTTAAATTGCTCATGAAGATAGTTTTCCAAAACAAGGCCCGAGCAACTGCTTATCGACTAACAATCGAAAAATGATTAAACAACACTACATTTTTAATTTAAAGGGAGGTAATTGCAAATGGTTCAAATTTCTAGTTGTGTTTATAGAGGACTAGTTGTTTTCCTAACAAATGTTTTGTGATTTTATTGACCACAAGAACTAGAGTATTTGATTTAAGACTAATAAATGTGAATATTGATTTTGATTCGCTGACCTCTTCCAGATAGCCCTATTAGAAAACTAGGTTGTGACTGCAGATTTTCAAGAGCATTTTATTACTTTGCAATCATTACAGAATAAATGCAAATTTGATGAAAGAAAACATGTTGATTTTTCGTTTTTTAGTTGTACAAAAATTCAAGTAGGAAAGTGGATACTTTTTATTTTTTTAAGTATAGAAAATAACTGTCAACTTACATAGCACATTCAAGCTTATTGTTGTATTGTTCGTTCCATTGCTGCACGTAAAGTCACCCCTGTAACTCAGGCTTACAAAACTAACATTAAGGTCTTTCTTGTTGCTGGCCCATGTAAAGTTCCGGTCATTGAATTGTTGTCCGTTGTTAAGCGGTTTCGCCAGGCCATCGGGCCCCGTCCACGTGGGGTACTGCACAGTACCATTCAAATCACATGGTATTATAGCGAAGCGAGCCGCCTCTTGTACCTCAATAGTTCTTGTACAACAAACCCCTAAAAGAAAATTAAGAATTTTAACCTTAAAACAAACAATGGTGCAAGTGTTGAAACGTGGTACACGTTTTAAAATATCTTTCGTAAGAAAGTGTGGACAGTGTACTGTGTCACTTATTGTAGACTTTTTAATTTCTAGTTTCGCACGTAGTACGGCTAGGATTTGGTTCGCAGACAAAAAGTGATCAAACCACTGGGGGTTAACGCGTGTGACAAGTGTTGCGCAACGACAGTCGGTGTACGTTGCACATCGAAAGATTGTTTACATTACGACGACATTTATCACGTGCTTGTTTCATTTTCGTGTATTTTGGACTAATTTTACTTCCAATGGAGATCCAATAATGATGGTAAATGTTATGTAATATAAACTGACACTTCTTGTTGTTATTCATAGTGCTTTAATTTAGATAATGTCACGAAACTTGTTTATTTTTAAGTTTCCTGTACAAAGTCATCTACATATTAACTTCACAAAGATAATACTAATGACATGTATAAAAATATTAATTTTGTGTATAAATGATGTGATATTATAATTATACGCTAATTGTTTCTGTGTTTCTGATTAAAAACCACCAGTAAGGCTGTTCGTCAGCATTAGATGGTGTGTGTGTGTTGCACAGAGACTGTGTATGATGTTCAACGAAGTAGAATTTTATGCGTGTGTTAATCAACGAAATCATTTTATAGTTTTCAGGGAATAGACAATGCTGTATGTCGATACTTCTGTGTTTCATTTGGCGGTGAAACATGATGAGTCAAGTCAAGTCAAAGTGCAGTGGTCCACCCAGAAGAATATTTGTTTTACATCTATGAGACAGTCTCTTCGTCAAAAATAGGATATAAAGAAAGAACATTTGGTGTGACGACAAAAATCAATGCTCTATGATTTGGTGATAACCGGGAACATCAGCGTTAGTGGAAAGCAATGTGATATATTTGCAAATATAAGATACACGTTTACCTAAAGATTACTCATGTGTAAACTTTAATTAATAAAATCAAAAGACCCTGTCATATGATAGTACGTTTCCACTGCGTTTGCACGGCAAAGTTTAATACCGTGAGATCGCAAGAAAATTGTTAAATTTTTCGTGAAGATGGAGATCACAAGACGTCCACACAGCGACCAAGGCATTGCTACGGAGCTCACATTGTGTTCTATCTCGTTCCTACAGATTTATTATTGGCGATTGTCTGTGCTCTCGTGGCGCTTGCACTGCGTGCACTGCACATTCACGGCGCTCACACTGCGCTGAGTACGTTCGTTTGCTATTCCTATGAAACGATGTGAAAAGACACATCTTCATCAATTATTTGTTTGTTCTCGAACGGTTGAATCTATGCCTTTGGGCCATCCGTCGTCGTCCCAGATTGATATGCACAAATTATTTGCTGGACTTGTATATCGCCAAGCAGTAGTCAGGCTTGGTGCCATAGTGAAATGAGTGTTTATTTGCAAATCTTATAAATGTATATAAAGAGAATCTATCATTGGTATTCGGCGAAGATCAAGGTATCTCAACTTGAGGGTAATGCTTTCCAGACGGAAACGAGGCTGTGCCGAGTTTCTGTCTAGAAAGCATTGCCCGAGGGTTGGGATATCGCGATCTCGCCGAATACCGATGATTGATTATTTTTCTCACTTATTTCTTAAAGATTCAAACAAAATTCTTTACAATTAAAAAAAAGCAAGAATTTTGGAGAACTATTTCTTTCGCGTAATTAATATGTTGCGCAATAATACGAAAGTATGCGAGCTCGCACGCGGAGTGTTAGATAAGGCCTTCCATGTGAGATAAGGAAAACTCACACGGTTAACAGGAGGGCCAATTGGCCCTAAATAGCTCACCTGTCAAACTTGACCTAGATATCGTTGAGATGAACATTCTGACCAAGTTTGAAGAAGATCGGACCAAAGACCAAGTTTGAAGAAGATTGCACCAAAATTAAGACTGTTAGAGTGCAGACAAGCTTTTTCTATAATTTGACCTAGTGACCTAGATTTCAAGGTCACATTACCCAGTTTCGAACTTGACCTAGATCTCATTGAGATAAACATTCTGACCATGTTTAAAGAAGTCCGCACTAAAATTAAGACTGCTGGAGTGCAGATTAGCTTTTTCTATAATGTTTACCTTGTGACCTAGATTTCAAGGCAACATGACCCAGTTTTAAACTCTACCTAGATATCATTGAGATTAACATTCTGACCAAGTCTGAAGAAGATCAGACCAAAATTGTGACCGCAAGAGTTCGGACAAGCTTTGTCTATAATTTGACCTAGTGACCTAGATTTCAAGGTAACATGACCCAGTTTAAAACTTGACCTAGATATCATCAAGATAAACATTCTGACCAAGTTTGACGAAGATCCCCTTCAAATTAGGTGCAGAGAAACTTTTTTTGACCTAGTGACCTAGTTTTAAGGGTCACATGACCCCGTTTCAAACTTGATCTAGATGTCATTGAGATAAACATTCTGACCAAGTTTAAAGAAGATCGCACCAAAATTAAGACTGCTAGCGTGCAGACAAGCTTTTTCTATAATTTGACCTAGTGACCTAGATTTAAAGGTCACATGAACCTGTTTCAAACTTGACCTAGATATCATTGAGATAAACATTCTGACCAAGTTTAAAGTAGATCGCACCAAAATTACGACCGCTAGAGTGCGGACAAGCTTTTTCTATAATTTGACCTAGTGACCTAGATTTCATAGAAACATGACCCAGTTTCGAACTTTTCCTAGAAATCATCAAGATAAACATTCTGACTAAGTTTGAAGCAGATTCCACCAAAATTACTACCACTAGTGTGCGGACAAGCTTTTTCTTTAATTTGACATAGTGACCTAGTTTTTTGGGTCACATGACCCAGTTACGAACTTGATCTAGATATCGTTGAGATAAACATTTTTACCAAGTTTGAAAAAGATTGGACCAAAATTACAACTGAACAACAATTGAGAACGGACGGACGGACGGACGACGGACGATGACCCCTCACAAAAGCTCATGACAGGTGAGCTAAAAACACAATAATTTTAGGAAACTATGCAAATATTTTGCAGATTATTTTTAAAAAACATTTTAAAGTTATCTCAATTTATTGAACAAATAGTTGTTCCAAAATTTTAAACAATATTGTTTTATTACCTCCCTTTATTTGCCTTTTGAATCATATTGTTTTTGTAAAGACACATTCTTTTGCATATGTACACTCTTTTCCAACAGAGTTTGATAACACTCTTTTCAAACTGGATAACTGACCACAAAAGACAGCTGAAAAATTCTTGTTCACAGTCAAGCATGTTTTTCCCAGGGGTCAATCTTGACGTTTTAGACGACCAAATACACAATACCAAATATAAGCTCTCTAGTCCTTGCAATTGGTGAACAAAATTAAATGATCTTTTACATTTTTTTTTTAATTTGGTTGCAACTGAAACAAGAATTCTGCATAGAAGTGAAAGTTTGTTTTTGTTAGGTAAGCCTTCATACACAGAAACTTGCTACAAAGTTGTCCGAGAACCAGATTAAAACTTAAGTAAATGCCACCTGCCAAGTTTTCACCAATCAAAAAGTTGAGTTTTGATCTTAAAAAATAGAAGAAAGCAAAAGCAGTATCAAAGCAATATTTACTCTCTTCATTAATCGGCAAAAACAAATACTAAAAAATATAGGAATATACATAAAAATATAGGAGAAATAAGGAATATAGAAGGTTTTTCAGAATATAGAATTCTGATCCAAAATATAGGAGAAATATAGGAATATAGGAATCGGTTGACATCCTGTATTCATCATGGGTACAGAAATATTTTGGTTGTTTGAAGTGTGCGAATCCCAGCTTCATGCGTACTTTTAAAAACCCAAAGGTTTTTCATATTCCAATGAACATGATAAAATATGGATACATTTCTTATATTACACTCAAAATATTCAGTGTTTGGGTGATATATTGAGGAGAATTTGTGATATAACGTCCTTTTACATGGCTTTTGGAAATGGCCACTTTAAAGACAAAGCAAATGATGGCCTGCTTTTTCACAACAACTTGTAATGAAGCAAGCATACTCATCAAAAAGACCATACTTCGTGCACAGTTCAATAGTTTATGTGGGGCTTTTGTTGTAACCACACTCTCGACCAAATGTTTTCCAATGCAACATGAAAACAGTCTGATAAAAGACTTTTATCATAGTGAAGTTCAAGATGAGTATAAATATAAAAGGAGGTTAATGTGTCTCAATAGTTTAATGTGAGTAGTAACCAGTCCACAGGGTCTGGTGTTAGAAATTAATTAATGCATAAAAATATCACATTATGCATGATTATGCATGATTATGAATTTACATTGTATATTAAGGTGGCTTGAATAAAGATATGCTGAATTAAAAAATGAATGTTTACCCTTTCCCTGTGGGATATTGGTTATATCCAATGATCAGCCATGCAGTGTGACAAGTATCAATTATATTTGCTTCATTATGGTTAGCAATGATCTAATAACTCTAAAACCTTAATTCTTGTTTATTTCCAGATTAACTAGAATGTGACGTCAGACACTGATGCCCCCACTGCTGCAACAACATTTGTAATAACAAAGGGCGATAACTCTGGTAAAAATAGATGCAGGAAAAAAACCTTTCTTAACGATCATCTACACATCCTGCTTAATCATCTGTGTAAGTTTGAAAGAAATCTGCCTAATAGTTTAGGAGGAGTTGATGCCACAAGATTTGGAGAACGTACAGACGAACGTGTGCAACTCTATATGCCTCCCACTTTTTGGGGGCATAAAAATATATTTTACATGATCATATATTTAGATTATTTAGTACCCAAGGTACCGGTATAATATTATGTATGTATATCAGTCAAATAAAATTATATATTTTTCTAATAAGTACACATTGTGATTTTCAATCATTTCCTAGTTCAAGAAATCAAATAGCATTATCTTAGTTTGAGAAAATGAACATGTGACCTACATGAAAGGTATCAATGGGTTTAAGAAATTGTTGGATTTTGACCCCAACCCACTGCCCACATCATTTGATTGTGGAAATCAGCTGTACAAACTTAAAATAATTTACAGTAACAGTTTTGCTACATACTTGTCAAAATACTCGAACTCACACAACCTTTATATTTTACCCTGGGGAAATGTTACTTTCTATGTGAACTTTCTATGTATGACTGCGGTCGATGACATGTTACATATTCCAATATTTACATTCCTATTGATTTCTTCGTTTAAAAAAATTCGGTTCATTTTGCATAAACCGCATGACCCGTAATGACGTCAGTAACGTCATGGCTGTTACTATTGAAATTTTCTGCGTATTACTCACCCTTTTCACTTAATACTAATTTTTGAAAGCGTTCGACTTAAGTTTATTTAAAGAAAAAAAATGAATAAAATGTAAATATAAGTAATGATTCTTATTTTGGTGCGGTTCATGCAGATTGGACGTGCACGCGAGAGCTGGCAAATTTACCATAAAGAATCATTCCTTAATTAATCCACATTATGCAAATTACCCAAAACCGATATATTTTTATTAAGGTTAAGATTCCCCACATTAATCTACACCTGATGTTATGGGCTAAAAAAGCTGGGAGTTTGGGCAATCCTTTAAAAGTTGATAAGGTGGAGAACTTTAGCCAAAATTTTGTTAATTGAAAAACCCATCTTCAAACTGTGCACCAGCTGCTAGACAAACTGCAGATAATGTTGCTATTTTTAGGATTAATGTAGTGTATCACATAATGAAAATAATTCTAACCGTTTTATCACGTGTGCAACCAGTGTAGATCCAGACCAGCTAGCACATGTGTGCAGACTACATGTGTGCTGTCTTATATGGATCTACACAGGTCATTCTTGGTCAGAAATATTCTTATGAATCAAAAGTGAACAAAGCAGATCCTGATTAGATGGCACATATGTGCTGCATGGCTAAATCTACACTGTTCACCAATGTGATTTTTTTTGTTGGTCTGTAGTGTGTACTAAAATTAGATCAACTAACATCGTGTATCATCTCCTTTCATTTTTATTCTGAATGCACAATTATTCAGGATTACCCAGGGTTTTCACTAAATGAAAATGTGAGCTGTGACCTGATATGCATTAATAATGGTTGTGAAAGGCCTAGTTTTACTTAAAAAGCAATGAAAATATTGTTTGTAGTATTCTGGATTTTTTGAAATCCGTCTGGACAAATGCGGTTTAGAAAATAGCTAAGGTACGTTTTGCATGACTTCCTTCATCATGGATGTGTCTAACAAATAGAACAGTCAATAATTGTATAGAATGTCAGGTAAACGATACCTTGTACACGAATCTGTAACAAAAACGCCATTATAATCGTGTCATGATGCACTATTGTGCACTATAGATAAAACATTTTCCTATTTAAAATATTATTACAAGTGTTTTTTTATATCAAACCTTATAATCAGAACTGTAGAAGACCCATAATAAAGAAAAACTTAGTAAAATATTCTTACAAAACCAATGTATGAATCAATGAACTTGTAAAAGCGTTACTATAGTAACGCAGTTATTTTCATTCACAACAATCCATTAACGCAATTGTAAAATTACGCCGAAAGTCCTGCGTTAATAGTCCTTCGATTTGAGAAACAAAAGAATCTTTCAAAGGGAATAAGCACGCAGAAAAAATTCAAATTATTTATATCGCGTTTTAGTAAAGATCCCCGCTCACCTTACTCACATCGATTTAAATATAATGCACATAATTGGATTTATGCCTTATGGTCAATCGATAAAAGGTAATCGGAAAATTAATAAAATTCTATTAAACTGCTTACCTGATACAAGTACCCATATACACAAAATCGCGAACATCTTTGGTGTGGCTATGTTAAACAGTGCAAATTTGTTTTATCAAGAGTACATTGACCTGGTCGTTTTGATAACCTTGAGTTTTTTTCCGATATAATTGTACGCTGAACTGCTGTTGCGAGACGGGTCAAAATGGTAGTTGAGGTAGAGATATAGAGAATGTGTCAAACAACAAAATGATTCAATTCGCTTATTTTTGTTTGTGGGTGTTTATTTCAGGTGAGATTAATTTTAACTCGTAACCATCTCAATTTTAGCAAATATACAATTATCGGAAAAACATACTGGTATATACATTTATTGATTGGATAGCTGTAACACATATTTAATAGCTAACTAAAGCGATCATATAAGTGTTGTTACTTAACGTGGAATTTGAGTAATATAATCTCTACATTTGAAACATAAAAAGATACGTCATCGTTACTTCTTTTTATGAAATAAACATCATATATACTGTATGCATTTGGAAACAACTGGCATTTACTCAACAGGTCACAAATCGTCCGGGCTTTTTTTCTTATTATAATAATAAGAAATCATCGTATTTGACTTAAAAAGCCTTGCAGTTTAAAAAAGCATTTAAATGTATATTTTTTTTTCAAAGTCTACTTGGTATATGTAATGGGTTTTTTTGCCAATCTAGTTGTCAGGGACCCAGGGTAATAAAACGCCTGTACCGGTAATACTTCCTTACATCCCCTGCTACATGTAAGGAATAATATAACTATATTTAACGAAATTCATTTCGAACAAAATAAAAAATGTTTATATATATTACTTACTTACTGGAAGATCAGTGGTCTAGGGGTAGAGCGTCGGACTCCACATCCGGAGACTGCGGGTTCGAGTCCCACCAGGGATGAGGTTCGTCTGCAGTTTCCTCAGTCCACATTCGGCGCGAGTACTGGTAGGAAACCCAGGAAGCAGTCATCGAGCGTGATTAATATAAGTTGGGATAACTTGTTTCACAATCGATGTAAAATAAATAAGTTTAAACTAATATATTACTTATGTCGAAAACCCAATTTTGTTATTCACATTTTCAGCATCCAGCCGTTATTCGTCATCGGCATATCTGATGTGGTTGTGTCTTCTGTTGCGGAAGCTGATCTGGCAGTGAAGGCTAGACATCTATTGTGGAACTGAAGACTAATCGAAGCCGAATAATATACAGGCCTTAATGAATTAATCAGATTGATTAATAACAGAAATCACAAATAATAAAATATCGTTTTTCCGACTGAAGCTGATATCAAACGTTTTTCGCTGACATGAATAGTGTTAGGAATTCTGAAAACTTGTGAAATGTATCACACAAATCTATTGTAAAATCCTGTTATTTTGTTATAAAATAATTTTAAGAAGTCATGTCAAAGGTATCGGTTACAGGATGCCGTAATCAACTTAATATGTAAACATATATGTAACAAGGGTTCTGAAAATCCACGCCTGAACCAAGGATTGAACCCGGAACCCCTCGCATGATTGTCCGACGCTCTACCACGTCGCCATTAAAACTAGCTCTATGGCGAGATTGTACAAGCGCGGTACTAACTCAACCATAGCCCGGTTACATACAACCCCTCCAGATTGGAATTCGTCCTTCCGGAAATCCCCGACGTTTTTGTTCGGACCGTTCTGATTAGTAGAACTATTCACTTAGTCCGGGAAATACTTTGCATATAAATCGTTCGACCAATCAGAGCGCTCCTAACAAAAGCGTCGGGGATTTCCGGAAGTCGCATGGGGGAGAAGAATCTTTGAAAAAATAACCTGCATTTCGGAGGCCGTTTTCTGTTGAAAAATACGCGTATATTGAGCTTTTGGTGAGACTTTTTTACATTTACTGTTAGATCAGACCCTGTTGCGTTGAACTAAACAGCTGTCAGGCTGGAACCCTCCGTATTGTAGGAAAAACAGCCTCTCGAACGGGGGTAGAATCTGGATCCGTTCCTGACCATTATTCAATTATATACATAGAAATATATATTTTTTTAGAATACGATTTTGACGGTGTATTTTCACATAGTTTGATAGAATGGAATAATATTCGTGACTTGACACCATTTTTACAAAAAGGGGCGTATCAGTAAGGGTTGGCAGGGGGTGGGGCGGCTGGTCAAGCGCCAGTGTCCATAATGTTTTAGACCTTGAGCTGCCAATAGACCCCCCCCCCCCTGAATTTTGAAGGATATGTTATTCTGAAAGCCTATGCAATTCTTCGCCTTTTGCAATTTGTTTGCTTTATGGCGAGTGGGGAGTTTTACCGTAACGCCTGTTTGAATATGTGACCTTTGAGAAAATTTTATGCTATGAAGAAATAATTGCCAATTATAAAAGTTCTGAAATAAACGTATTTTTTCTACACCAGGAAGATGTTGTTTTTTTTTAATTTTTAATGCAATAAAACATCTGCAACCTAAGGTATATGTCTATAAATAGTGATTAAGATAGGTTACTTCACTTCTTACTTGCATTAGCAAGTAATTTCTGTTTTATTTGTTTAATTTATGAATATATATAAGAATGCAGTATTTAAATGTAATAGAGTCACATTGAGACACACTTCTTAAAAATAAATAAAAAAATATATATAAAATAAAAATAAATACCATATCATAAATCACCATTTTTAAATATGTTACCCAAAAGAACGTATTAAACAATATAAATTGCATACCTTCTTTCATGATAAATTGCGACAATAATGTATTTTAAGAACCAACACACATCAGCCTGCTCCTAGTTACATGTAGTAAAGGAGACATTTTAAGATGAATTTCTGTATTAAGTTACAGTTATATACTTAAGAAATAGTGATTCTTGTGATAAATGTATTAAATTGTTCTCAAGTTAGAAATAAAAAGGTATTAAATTATTTGCGTTTGTTAAGCTATTGTGTTGTCAAGAATATTATGAGTAAATAAATGTGTTTTATTCATGATATCATATTGTTTTTTTATTATTTATTTTATTCAAGGACAAGCAATATACGTCGTCATTAAAATTACCTGTAATTAATGCGTAGCGACTGTTATAACCATAAGTAAGATAATGTAATATGACTGTTGCTTTGATAAAATTGTAAACAAATCAGTGCCAGTTTTGTTTTAATAAACCAGTACCTTAATCCAGTAATTCGGTTAACAACCTTCCTGCACGTTATGTATCTTGTATTAACATCGGTACATGTAATATATAAGAATTATGTTACAATTAAGGTATTGATGCTGGCGTATTTTTAATTTAAATATTGTTAGATTTTAGAGGTTAATGATCTGTATACTGCTCAATATGTCTTGAAATAAATGTGTATGATGTAGATGGTCGTCCTTGTTTAATCTTTTTAAATTAACAATAAACCTCTCAATATGGCTCAGTGACAACATTGTAGTACAGCTTATGGGCTGTTGCATCCAGTCTAAAGCTAAGTTAAGATACTCGCGATTGAAACAGATACATTTAGTATCATCTAACAAAATGTAGAAAAGAAAGAATAAACAAAATTGACATTTTTTTATCATTTTATTGTTCTATTTATGTATTTTGTCATCTTGTAATATGTTACCAATTTTTACTTCAATAATCAGCAAAAATAATGAGAAAAGCAAGAAACTGCAAACAATTAGTTAACATTTTGATAAATAGTTTTATATATTATTTTATTATGTTAAAGTTGATCTATAACAAAATTAAAAGCTACTTAATTTAAACTTTGCACAAATTAGCTGATTTAATTATCTGATGTTAGAAATGTTTTAAAAGTAGTTTTATTCATCTAATATACTAAGGTTCAGTTTTAGAGAAAATATCAGGACATTGCACAGAGCACACATGATTAATGTCTTCAAATAGATATCAGCTAACACCATTAAAAACAAATAAAAACAAGGAAATACGCCTTATTTTAATGAGTAACATATGTTGTGTAATGTGAAAAATTTGAAGTCATGCAAGTTTCAAGAACTCTTACAGTTATCAAGCACAATTATTCAATTAAACACTATATTTTTTGCCTGTAGATCTCAAAACATGAATATTATGATTGAATTAGCAATAGGGTAACATATTAGATTATGGTAAAAAAATTTTACTTTTGCCAGTGTGATTTTTATAAAAACACACTGCTTCATATTGCTTGAATACGCAGCTTTCAAAAACATATAGTATTGCCTAAATTTTCTAACAAACAAAAATCCTACAGATAAGTCTCTGACTTAAATTTCATCTTTTTAGGGTTATGTATGTGACATGGATGGATGGGATGGGATGGGATGGGATGGGATGGGATGGGATGGATGGATGGATTTCAACATAAAATGTGTAATAACATGGCATAAAATATTAAGATATACAGAAACAATATAACAAAGTATGAATTAATACAGCCATGTCACTCAACATTAAATGTCAAGGATAACACAAAGAGTAGTAATTTACTCTTATTTCAATTGTGGTCCTTGAGATATAGTGTTGTATGACATAGGGAGATTAAAAAAGGATCACAAATAGTCAATGTTTTAAAAATTGTTAAGGAACAATCACTTTAGTGAACAGATTGTGTAAACATATTATATATAAGAAAATAATAATAATTTATAAGAACAGATTATCACAAGAACAAACTATCACAGGATCAATCATTGACTTAAGAAAACTAAAATAAGGATAAGTTAAATAAATAAGATAATTATGATTTACATAAAATACATTAAACTAAAAATGCCATGAAGTATTTATGAAGAGTAAACTATCTATCAGTACATGATATAATTACAGTCAGCTAAAGACACAGCCTGAACTGACCGATATAATTACACACAAAAATGTAAGATAACTTCATTTTTAAAAATCAGATTTTAAAAAATGTTCCTTGACCCTAGATTTAAAAGAATATGGTGTTCTGGAATCCCTGATATATTGAGGCAAACTGTTCCATAAGGTACACCCGCTGTAGGCAAATGATTTAATGCCAAACCCTTTGACAACTGGAACAGTATACCTCTTGCTGTCTGTTAAAATACTTCTATCAAGGTTAGTGTTGAGTTTTACCCTGAACCTAGTAGGATAATTATGAATATCACTGACAGGGGTAAAATGTTCACTCATATATGCGGGAGCAGTGTTTAAATAAATCTTTAAAACATGACAAACAGTTATTTGGTTTACTCTATCAGCAACTGGTAACCAGTTAATTTTGACAAAATGCTCTTTGCCTAAATGAGACCTAGGATGTAAATTCAGAACAAATCTGATATGTTTGTTTTGGGAAACCTGTAACTTCTGTTTTAGCTCGTTGGTTAAACTGTTAAACTAAACCGAACAAGCATAGTCAAAATGACACTGGATAAGGGAAGAGACTAAGAGTTTTTTTTGTATGATTTGTTAGGAATTCACTCTTGCGATATAAGAATTTTAGCCTTGTGTTAGGTTAGAGTAAAATTTTGAAATGAAAACTACATCAATCAAAAGAGAATACATCATCCTTATACAAAAATATAAGTTTTAAGAAGTCATAGCTGGAAGAGCAGAATAAAAGTTTCAAAATCCATATATATTTTTTTCTACAAATTTTAGGGGTAACATATTGAAACCTCCGTAACACCCTTATGCCCCACTCGCCAGAATGTAAACAAACTGCAAAATATCCGGGACATAACAGGCTTTCAGAAAAATCATGTCTACAAAATTCCCCAAGGGGGAACAGCAAACTTGTTCCTGGCCACCGGTCTAAATGACATATATTTATTCGTTGTTTATACAAGCGTGAAACTTCCAACTTTTTGCCCAATTAGCCATATGGTCTAACACGCAGTCAATTTGAAATGCATTGGTACCGTAAATTGGGATATTTTCGCGTCGTCATATTTTCGCCACTTTGCCCCAAAATGCCTGTGTTTTATTTAGGCCAGTTTAATTTTCGCCATTAGTATGTCAGTATGCGGCCAAAATTAAACACAGTCACATTTTTTGTAATGTCGTGTACTCTAATTTGCCAGATTAATCGGCATTTATCTTATACATATTGATAAACCATAGAAAAGTTAACAAGACAGCAAAAGGGAAAAATATGATTCCTATTATTGTTTCAAATACAAAAATAAAATTTCACATGCAGAAATACAAATGCAGAAATACAAATTAAAAATGCATAAAACTATATACAGTGGAGCTCCGCTATATCGCAAAATCCGATATAACGCGGTCGATCCCGTTTTTTTCCATAAAATGATATCTAAGTCTTCGGACGGAAAAAAAATCTGGCTGAACAAATATTTAGAAAAGAGAAGTTTTATTTAAAGAGAGACTTCCGAACTTTAAGATACATGTACATTAATTAAAACGTCCGTAAACGTAAGCCGAGAATAAGTCAACACCTGTAAGACGTTTCTTCCTTTGACATTTCTGCTTACATTTGTCAAGCAATAAACTCCATAGTTGTTAAATAAACATCCTATTGTTGCATAATCAACAAAAAATGCGATGGCTTCGCAAATAGGATGCAATGGATTAGTTGCAAACTGCCAATTCGGCGCAAGGCCGGTAATGCAGACACAACGTTGGAAACAACCTGATCAGAAATTAGCAATAATTATACTAGATAAGCTGTTAATCAAACAATCAGCTGATTAGTGGGCGGCAGAAGCCGCCCACTATATTTGTGCTTACTTTGAGAATTTGATGTAGAAGGAGACCAGCATAATCGCAGAAATTTTTGTATTTTCGTTCAGATATATATTAATGAGAGATGTTTTGCAAAAACAAGTAGTCACAAATTGTTAACGATTTGCACCATTGGAACTGGTTGACATCGCTTTGTAGGATTTCAGTGTTTTTTTTTTAATTTTCAAATAATAAGTTCTCCTGAGCACGTGACTATTTTTTTGTGGGGATAATAGCATAATTTCAGAGATGTTTATATTTTTGTTCTGATATATATATTAATGAGAGTTTATGTGCAAAAGAACTTATTAACAAATGGTTAACGAATCGTATCATAGGAACTAATTGACATCGCTTTGTAGGATTTTTTTTTATTTTTCTTAAATTTTAAATTTATTAAAATTTTTAGATTTAGTTAGATTTATTTTAAACTATTCACCAAGAACATCTCTTTTGAACTCAGATTTTAAAACTTTAGGTATTATCAAAATAGAAGATAGAGTAAAGCAACTGAGTCTTAATCATGTTCACAAGATTGTACATGGAAAATGTCCATCTTATATGTATGAGAATTTCAACAAGGTCACTGATCTGCATTCATATAAGACCAGAAAATGTGCCTTCAACTTTTTTGTACCTGTGGTAAACTCTGCTTCAGCAGCAACTTTTTACTTTAATAGTATTAAGGCTTGGAATAATCTTCCGGAAGGTATAAAATCCCAAAAAAGGTATCAAAGATTTAAAATGGAGGTTAACAAATATTTCCTGAGCTTATATAATACAGATCAGTAACAGGTATTTTTAAGATGTAATAGTTCTTTTAGAGTAAGGATGTTATTTAGTATTATCAGTGCAGTCCTAGATTTAATGCTTCCTTTAGTTAATTTTATTTGTATGTTCCGCCATTCTCGACCTTGTCCCTTGCCCAAGTTTTTTGTATTTTTGTAAAAGGACCCCATTGGAAATAAGTCTAACGACTTTATGGGCCATCCTTTGCATAACAATTTCATACAAATTCATTATCCTAGAAGCTAAATGATAGGACTGGAATGATAATTAGATACTGTCTGTGATAGCTTAAATGTGTTTGTTTTTTTTTTGTTTTTTTTATAAATGTGTGCTAAAATAGTGCAATATTTGTCTCTTAAAATTGATATGTATTTTATATGTAAATATGATATTGTTGTGCAGCAATAAATCTATCTATCTATCTAAAATAATAAGTTCTCCTGAGCACGTGACTATTTTTTGAAAACAACGGAAGCCGATCCTTCCGTATAATCGGTCAGGGATGTTGACTGTTGCACTATAGGTGTACCTATTGGAAGTTGTGGAGCATAATTCGTGAGAGTTTTGCTCGGAAACAAAGGTTTGAATAATTGTACAATTGCGATACTGGTCATCCATTGTTTTAATTGTACATTGCAAGACGTAGTTTCCGTATAATCGGTCAGGGATGCTGACCTTTGCACTGCGTTTATACCTATTGTGATCTTGTGGAACATAAATGGTGAGATTGTTTTTTTCGGGACAAAACGTAATTATACTATTAAATTATGGTACGTTGCTTTTTTAATCGTGCAATGGTCTGTTTGTTAATGTTTGTTATATACCGCGTCGATTGTTTTTCGGGTTTGACATTGTTACGTAACACAGACGGCGTTTAGCCCAAACTACACACAACTCCGGTGATCTCCCCTTGATTGTGTTACCCAAAAATATTGAACACTTTCGTTAGAACAAATTTCTAATGTTTTGTGCGAATTTAAATTGTTAAAGTTATAAAAATGATGCAAACTGAGTTTTTCGGAAGTGGAACTAACATCACAGATAGTACGTGAAATCCTGAAAGGATTTCAAATAAACACAGACATGGATAAAAAAAATTATTACTGTGATTTTAAGAGGTCACGGCATAACGGTTTTAACTGTTTAAAACTATCCCAAATTGTGTGCAGTCATTGTATGCATAAATGTGCAATCAACTTTACTAAAACAGTTTGGCATATTTTGCATATAATGATTTGTATAAAACCAGCTGCATGTAAACACATCTGATTATTGTTTACAATTACATTTACTGGTGAGGATGTAGTCTTACTAAAGATAGACTCTTCAAGCACTTTGGACAACAAAGTTCTGTATCCAACTGGCAGTTAAACACCGTCCAGGTTTACAAGTCTTAACAAGGTAAATAGTTGTATTTTTTTACTAGAATAGCTTAAACTACATGTAGCTTCCTAAGTTTCAATGATATAATATTTGTTTTTTCAATATGACCACTTCACACATGGATTAAAGAAACTGGTATTTTTAATTTTTATATTATCTAGTTTTTGCCAGGTAATTATCGCAACAACAGGAAAAAATTATGACGATCAGTTTGGATTAAACTAGAAAGTTAACCATGTCAGACTTAATTTTCCTGCCCCAGGGATTTCAATAGATGCAGGTTCTTGCATTTTGATGCAAACAAATTAGTTTTTCTACATTTGACCGTTCCTGATTTTGAGCTTGGGTTCTTTTGATGAAGAAATCATGGTCGAATATTGCAAGAATAAAGATAAATATTGTGTCTGCATTTTAATTATAAAATCAATACTTATATTAGACCACTGAACATATATTTAAACGAAGTTAAAACACTTTTATAAGTAGTTAAGTTCAAGTTGAACACAAGATATACATGTAACTTGCAACTATTTGATTACGAGCCCTTAAAAACTCTCAACAGGGACAAACAACCCCTGGTTTTCAAAAGCTATTGAAATCCGAAATCCCTGCACCTCTGAAGAGACTTTTCACGAGCAAAGAACACTGTTGTTGGCTCATTAGATGTGATAAATTTGTGAATAAAAAACATATTTAAAAGAACATATCAAACTTAGCCAGGGGGTCAAAAGTGAAAAAAAAATCAAATATGCTTGCATAAAAATGCAAGAACCTGCATCTTTTGAAATCCCTAAATGATATCTTATCAGTTACGTCCTTTGAAGGTCGGCTGAGCACGATACTTATGTACTATGTTAATGGTACTTCTAAAATTCCTTTTGTTTTAATATTTCGGCCAGTTTATAGATAGGTGGTTTCAATATCCCAGCCAATATAGATTTGGATATTGTCCAATCACCCCCAAGAATATACTTCCTGGTTTTTAAATTTTGCCTTTGGCGTAGTCTGTGATATGCAGGATTTATATTCTAAGATCCCCTGTCAAAATTCTATTCTGTTTAGTTCCGCCCATTGTTTTCTCGTTTAGGGCAAACCCATTCTTTTATCTGGGGACCATACGCCGCTGAACATGGAATGGTATTAATCTGAAAATACCTCATTGAAGGTTCCATGTTCACCGCCATATGCATACCATCGTTTGGGATGGATCGAAATTGTACTATTTAATGGTGTAATTACTGAGTTGCGCTCAACCCGGGGCTAGGCGGCGTGGGCAGTAATAAGCATTCCCATTACTGCCCATGAACAGGCTCAATCAAACCGAGCCTGCAGTATTTTCATATTTGTCGTGTTCGGTGGCTTTCAAAGTTCCCTTTTCATCTATTTCTAATGAAAATCATTAAACTAAATCATTAAATGGCATTGAAAGAACATAGATGTATTAATATTTCTGATGACAAACTAAGAATAATTATATATATTATAATTACCTATGTATTAACTTTAATAGTTATAGTAACTGTAATAGCTTTATGATGTACATGTAGAGTAATTTCTAAATTTTTAGTTGAAGATGATAATATTCACTAAGAAAGATTGCTCAGGTCATTCTAAGGGGCAAAACTAAAATTATTGATCAAGTGCACCTTTCTGCTATAAAAATGTGCCTTTCATTGCATGTGTTACTAGTGTAGATCCAGATCAGACTGAACATTTGTGCCATCTGATCAGATCTACATTGGTCATGTCTTGTTCAGAAATAATTAAATATAAATCTGAAAGTGAATAGTGCAGATTCTAACTAAAGAGATGCAGGGTGATCTAGATCTACACTGTTTGCATATGTTAAGGGTTGAAGTTAGAAATGGATTTTCTGTGCAAAAGTCAAGTATTCCATGTTTTTTGTCTACTCTTTCCATGCAGCTTTTATTCCATGTGTGACAATATTAGACCATAAGATTAGACCATATCAACATGCATATCAGTTTGGCTAATCAGAGTCTGTTAATGTTTAGATCTTTTAGGTACATGTACTTCCTGGTCAAGATTCAAAGAATGTATAATATATATAGATCAGATAGATGAGATGCATGCATTAAAAGGGTCTAAATAAAATTGACAGATAACAGTGGGGAAAGGGTGTCTGTAAAAGGCTTTAGCTAATGAAATGAATTTAAAGAGCCCCTTTATCTGATTTATAAGGTTGGACACTTCCTAAAAATATGGTTACATTAACATAACTCTGGCTCCCTCTGACACATTGTTATACATGAAACCAAGATCAAACAGCCTTTCACTGGGTCCCTGTGTATTTACGTTGAAAGTGAAAATATTCAAGAGACATAGTACAAGGTAAAGAAATAAGCTATAACAATATATGAAATAAATACAATTGTGTTAACCCAACAATTTCCAAACTATATGACTAACACAAAAAATGTGTTGTTCCTCTTTTATTTACTAAATGACATTTATAAGGCTAATGACATTGTTTTAAGTTGTGATGTGTTGCTATAAAGCATGAATATAAAATTATCATCAAAATTGTTATTTGTGTAAATATTGAGTTGCATAAAACCAGGGCTAGGCATTCTGGGCAGTGATGTATTTGATCCTGGTATTGCTCGATCAAACATACATGTATCCTGTAATGTTTTTGTATTTATTCAATGTCCTGTTCAATTGCTTTTAATGTCCCCTTTCTCATTTATTTAAACAGTTCCCCAAAAATTACTTTTGTCAATATTTTGACCAGTTTTATTTTGTTGAATATTCCCATTTCTAGCAACTATTGTATTGGATAATTTTCAATGATTGTTGTATCTGAATTATTGGTATTTATATGCAATTCCCCATCAATTTCTACAAAGAGCATTAGCAAGAAACATAACTATGTGTACCTTTTTTCTGGGATTATCTCCCCGTTTTGTACTAGTCTTGGAGATAAATGTTAAACCTGTTTCGGCAAGTTGGATATTTCTCAATTTCTACTAAGGGCATTGGCATGAAAGTTTTCACACTCACTTAACAGTGCATAGTTTATGACGCTTACAAGTTACTTATTTCTGGCTAGCTAATTCCTGGGGTTATCTCCCCATTTCACACTAAGAGATAAATGGTTAACCTGTTTCTGAAAGTTGGATATTTCTCATTGTCTGCAAAGAACAGTAAAATAAATTTAACACACGTACTTAACAGTGCACAGGTCATGACCCTGACAAGTTAAATAACTCCAGCTACCTTATTTCTGAGGTTATCTTCCCATTGTGTACTTAGAGAAATGGTTTATCTGTTTCAGCATGTTGAATATTTCTCAATTCCAATCATGTGCCTCTAATAAATACCCACCCTCCAAATACTTGCATCATCAGTGTTTGTAATAATGCCTAAGCATTAATTACATTAAGTTCTGTAACTTTCCCAATTTTGTAATGAATTATCTTTACATTATAATCTTAGGTTATAAATATGTTACATTAATTGATTTTCATGTAAAATTCTTTTTATGCTCAGGTTCTGGAGCAAGAGAAAGTTCTTTTTTCCATTATTTAGAACTAACTTGTGATTTTTTGCTGTTTTAACATTGTGCTAACATTTTAAATTTGTATCATGACAATCTTCGCCACCGGGGCATATGTGTTGTCCAAACACAGCTTCTTTTTTGTGTGTTTTTTTTTTTTTTTGTTTATTTACAGTGAAAATTTTACTGCAATTTAACTAATATCACATACATTGTATCTATATGTCATTCAACATAGGCAACCCACAATGTTGCAAGCACATAACATGTCTTCTATAGGAGTTTCTTCATTCTGTATAGTTATTATAAATCTTTATAAGTGGAATAATACTGGAATTTCTGTTACATTGAATATTATGCGTTTGTTTTATTTTGATTATGTTTACGCTCCGCTGGCTTAAAGCCCTTTCAGTGCTTTGATTTTTTTCATGAGGCGATTTTTGAAAACGACAGAAGCCCGTACTATCGGGATGTTGACTGTTTCACTGCGTATGTTCTGATTTTTGTAGTAATAGAACGTAATAATCTCAGTCATTCCGATTTCGTCAGAGCAGTGAGATTACATTGTTGTAATAACAAGAAAATCCTTCTCCCGCCCACTTTGATGCCTTGCATCAACATTTTTCTTGTTTAGAAATGAAATCACCCTAGTTTGTTGACGGGCTGAAGTTCTTTTGTACAATAGCGCCGATTGATATTTGAGCGGTTCGCACCGTTTCAAGTTGACGTCGGCGTCTTTGATGTTAAATACACAAGCAATGCTGACATTTTAGATCAAAGCGTTCAATAAACATGTGTTGAACAGGTGTTCAAAGCAGTTCTAAATTTGATGATTTTAGTCAGTGTACATGTATCATTTCTCGGATATTTTATGGGCAAGTATTAGCACGATTAAAAATATTCGTGGTTCGCTTTATTTCTTACTCGTAATAAAAATTATGAACACCAGACTTAAACATCGTAAATTAATGCACGGTCAGGAATTTACATCGTTCATATTAGTCTGTTGCATGGGCTTTATTTTCACCTGTGACATATTTTGGTGTGTTAAATGTTCGCCTTTTCATTAGGGTGGCCAATTAGGCCAATTATTAACCAAGGCAAAAATATCCCAATTTACGGTAGCAACGGTGTTATAAGTTGTACGTTTTTTACATGTTTTTATTTGTGTACACAAAATATTTTTCCTTTAAACTGAAACAAATTACATAGTAACAATACTTTGAAATAAATGAACTACAACTTTAAAAAAAATTAATCTTAAATATTTCATTAAAAGCCGTGTGTCAGTGTGAATTCGTGTCGAAAAACAAGTTAAGTCTTTGCCAGATGGACGCGTAAACCACTGTTATATCGCGGCGATGTTTTTTAAATTGTCAAAATATTCCTTTTTACACGTAAGTTTGCCTTAACTAGTGTTTACATTCCGTTAATAATAATTATTGTAAACAGTTTAGTTAGCTACAAACATGTCCGTCTGACAGTATATCTGACATATTTATATAATCTCATCAATCAACTTCATAATGACTGTGCGGTTTACACACCAGTTGCTGCAACATAAAGTTTCGTGTTAAAGTTGCATGTGAAAAGGAGAAAATTCCTAAATTTTCAAACAGGAGTTATCATTCTAGTTGTTAGCTATGACCTTGTTCATAAAGATGATATTATATTCTGAACATTAAGAGAATATGATAGACGTTCAAAGTTAAAGTAAATATTAAGTTTCATGTTAAAGTTGAATTTGAAAGGGGCATAACTCAAAGAATAGTTAAACAGGAATAAATGGTTCTTGTTACAACCGATGTTGTTGTTCATTAAGATGATATATTTTAAGATTTATGTAAATAGGATAAGCACTTTCGATGTTAAAGGCAACATTAAGTTTCATGTTAAAGTTGTATTTGAAAGGGGCACTACTCAAAAATTGTCTTATATGTCAAAGAGTGCGTTGTTCGTGCTGATGATATACTTCAATTATGCAGTGAGTAGTACAAGTACTTTTAAAGTTAAAGGCAACATTAAGTTTCATGTCAAAGTTATATTTGAAAAGGCCATAACTAAATAAATATTGAAACTGGAATCATTCTAGTTGTCGCAGATGGCGTTGTTCATGCTAATGATATATTTAAATTTTAAAGTATGAAGTGAATAGGACAAGTTCTTTCAAAGTTAGGTTATAGGCAGCACTAGGATTCATATTTAAATTGTATTCGAAAGGGGCATCACTCAAACATATTGAAACTGGAGTTATCATTCTCGTTGTCAAAGATGGCGTTGCTCATGCAGATAAAAAGTTTGCACTATCTATGTTAAACTTTGTTCTTTGTGTAATGAGTTGGGTTTTTGATATTTTAGATGAAAAAAAAACGCTAACATTTGCATGCATACTTGCTGTTAGAAGCAATAATTAAAGCATGCCTCATTTATGCAGGAAAATCATTAAACACCTTCTGTTAAATATTGAAGGTGCTTAAGGCTTTCGTGGAAAGGTAACAACAAACATTAAACTTGGTTTATTGATAAATTTATATAAAAGTTTAGGAAAATGCATTATTTGCAAGAAATATAAATTTTACAGAATAAAAAACACAGTTTAACATTTGGTTTACGTTTGTTTCTTTCTGCATTTTCGTCTTAATACATCGCTGTACACGTACATCCCGTCACTCACAACTCAACTGTATTTCCTGATATTACATTCAAGGTAGATAAAAATAATGATGAAAAGTATGGCATGCGGTTAGCACAATAATTACTTAAACTATAGGTTTAACCCATAGTTTAACAGACATAAACCCAGGGTTTAAGAGTCTTAATCCTATAGTTTCAACTTTTCGGAATTAAAACTATAGTTTAAGACCTTAAACTATATGTTTAACAGTTAAACCCTATGTTTAACAGTTAAACCCTATATTTAAGACTCTTAAAGCTATAGATTAAACTTTATTTCTCTTATATAGATTAAGGTCTTAAACTATAGGTTTAACTGTTAAACCCGTAGTTTAAGACTTCATTTCACTGTTTTCTCTTAAACCTATAGATAAAGACTTTAAATCATTGGTTTCAACTTTTTGGCTTAATCCCATATTAAAGTTTCATTTTTCGTGTTTTTGTCTTAAAACTATATGATTAAGAGATTTAAATTCTTAAACCCGTAGATAGAAGTCTTAAACTATGGGTGTAAGCGCCGTTTGCACATTAATTACTTAAACTATATGTTTAACACTTAAACCCTAGGTTTAACAGCGGACCAGTAGAAACTATAGTAACTGTATAAAGCCGTTCAACCATTGAAATCGCTCTTGTATTTCACATGTGATTAAATTAGCGTTGTTGATTAGGCAAATATGACGTCTGCTTATGGTTAAAAACTGGAGGTAAACGGCCATTTGCAAAAATTAATTATTAAGTAATAATAGCCTTAACCGGCGTAGTGAATAAGACAGAATTATTTTTATATAAATTGACCTGTATATACTTATTTATTTATGGACTAAAACTGGATCTGTAGTTTTGGATTTTGGACAGTATTTCATAGAAAGGTAAAGGAAAGCTAAGATACCCTACCTATCCGAATATGGACAGTTTTGCAATTTTCTCATTCGTATCCACAAGCAGAAGGAAAGCTAACACGCATTTTATCTTTTTGTTGTTGTTTTATTGTTGTTGTTGTTGTTGTTGTTTTTGTTGGAGACGATGGGACCTACCACCATGAGCAAATAACCATGTAGTAAGCTCCGAATTGGCAGATCTCGTCTGGTTGGGCAGTACTGGCTCTGCAAGTTTGTCGCGTCATAAAATATAATATTGACGGGTAGAGTGGATACACAAAATGATCTGGCGTGAATAAAAATCATAATTATGCACTGCCGACTTCCGATAAAATAATTTTTATCAAGGTTAGCATTCTTAAATATATTTACTGTTCACGTCGTGCAAACGGCATCGTCATTTACAATAACGAAATAAAACAACGTTGATGTAATATTATCCTGTTCAACAAACATCAGGGATCGACATAAAACGCATAGTTACAAAACACAGGAATTATACCTGTTAATTTTCTTGCAACTCAAAGCAAATGGATCAATAATCGCGACATTGTTAAATCCCACTGATTAAAGTTTCATTTTACGTATTTTTGACATAAAACTAAATACTTAAGAAATTAAAATACTGAAACCCGTAGATAGAAGTCTTAAAGTATGGGTGTAAGTGCAGTTTGCACATTAATTACTTAAACTATATGTTTCACACTTAAACCCTAGGTTTAACAGCGAACCAATAGAAACTAGTATTAAGCCGTTTAACCAATGAAATCGCACATGATGTTTCACACGTGATAAGCGATGTCGATAAGATTGAACCAAGGTAAATCCAATTCACATAGACCTTAATGTTAAATTTCCACTATTCAATGCACATTTAACATGATTTCTATCATCTTAATTTCTAGACAACCATAATATATGACTGTGAAGATCTACATTTCATCTATTCAAAAACACACAGCAAATGGGGTGGGGGGTTAACTTACTTGTATGAAAATTACTGATCTCTAACCGAACAGACCCTATTTTAAACGCGGTTTCGCAAATACGGTGCAAAAAATATACAATGTCATCCGCTCTTCCGGAACTAGTAATCCTCTACCAAACGAGATTTAGACATGAAATTGCTTTCATTTATTTTCCTGACATGTTATTCATGCAAACAAGTCACAAACAGGTCGATTTCTAACGGTTAAGAGGCCCCCCAGATGAAGAGAAAAAATAGCATATATTAAAACGGACTTCATTCGAATGGACCACGGAGGAATACTGAGTTATTTACCTTAATACAACCATAAGGTAAATTGTCGTCTGCTTATGGTTAAGTACTGGAGGTAAACGGCCATTAGCATAATAATGATTATATGGCGTTGTTGTTAAGACAGAATTATGTTTATTTATACATTATCATGTATAGGCCTGTACTTGATTCCTTTAGGCAATAAAATTGGAACTGTAATTTTTGATTTTGGACAGGATTTCTTATAAAGATACAGGAAAGCTACGACACTCTTCGTATCCGAATATGGACAGTTATGCCGTTTTCTTTATTCGAATTCAAAGCAGAAGGAAAGGCTATGCGCATTTTATCTTTTTGTTTTTGTTTTATTTTTGGGTCACAGACATCGGGACTCACCATGCAAATAACCATGTAGTAAGCCCCGAAGATTTCTTCTGGTTGGGGCAGTACTCGCTCAGTAAGTTTGTCGCGGCATAAATATATAATATATGTAGATGGATAGACTGGATGCACAAAATGACTTGACGTGATTATGATATTTCACTTCTTTGGACCTGAAAAAAATCATACTTATGCACTGCCGACGTCCGATCAAATAATTTTACCAAGTTAAAAAGAGTATTAATACTAATAAGATATGCATGTGCATCTTTATTATATAGAGGAAAATAAACAAAACAAAAACTGGCCAAGTATCCCAGTTATCGGTGAAAACACTGGTTATCGGCCTGTTACTCTCTCAATAACTCGGGCTGATATCTAAAGTTATTGGTCGGTAACTACTGATATCGGATTAAGTGTGCACACCGCTTGCCATAATAATTGCGTAAAAAGAAAACAAATAATAAAAAAAGTAGCTGGTGGTTTCAGCGTCACGGGGAAAGGTACTCAGTGACCTTACTGAGACTAAAGCATCTGCAGTCAAACCAGCAAGAGCAGTATGACAGGAGTAAATGAAGCTTATCGAGATTCTATGATCTTTGGTGGCTTTCAAAGGTACCTTTTCATTATTTTCGACTCCAAAAACTCCTCAAACCATTGCTACCGGTGTGCAAACAAAAAGATGCGATATTGGCAAGTTGTATGGTTTAGGAAATGACAATTACGTGAAAGTAATGATTGCATTTGATGGTAAGAGTAACAATATATTATGTAAATATTTTTTCCGAAAATATTGTTTTATCTTTGGTCTTTCACTTTTTTCTAAACGTTTTGTCAAGAACTCCATCATAATGCCCTTGCATCACTTTGAAATATAACAAAAATAAGGATTTTACAAAAACAATTGCCCTCATTCACAGTTTATGATTTACTGTTCTACGATAATCGTTTAATATAATGTCCAGAGATCAATCGTAATATTATGTACAGTTTCCGAATTCATTGAACACAGCTGAATAATACATAACGTTATACGCTATATTTCTCTACATGATTTAGCTTCGCCTAGAGCTTTCTGTACCACATTATATGTGTAGACGTCACTGCCAAACCAACTTCAGCAACAGAAGACACCAAAACATCAGGTTTGCCGATGACGAAGAACGACAGGATGCTGAAAGGAGGATTCGACAAAATTAGGAATTTTAATTCATAATTATGCAGGTTTTTTTTGTTCGAAATAAAGACGCTCAAAATTATGGAAAAGTGTTTAAAAATTGGAGGTCAACACAACAATTTCTTAACTTATTAAACTAACTTAAGATAGATACTAGCAATAGTACCGCTAAATTTCCTATTTTATTGAGTCTTGGCAGGGTGTGAGAGGTTGTTTTGCCGGAATAAGTTTCATATTCTTGAGCCACATGACAACTAGATTGGTAATATATCGTTTCCTGTCCTTTCAAAACAAATGAAATATAAAAAAGGAAACTTACGTGTTCATATATTCAAATATTTTGTGTAGTGATAAAACATTTGATCGTTCATTTTATTTGTGGCCTACTTATCTGGACATTTCATAAACCTCGAAGATATTGTAGGTTTTTTTCACAAATGTAAACGCTATCTCCTCTTTCAAAATAATGATAAGATCAATATTTTTTCTAAAGTCTCACAAATTTTATTTGACAGTCAAAATTGGACTTTTATGGCATAAACAAAAGGAAAAAAATACAATCTTTAAAGCCCAACGATGCAAAGAGATAAGATAAAGTTACTTTAATATCCGTTTTTAAATTAGCAATTTTTTTATTTTGGCTCAGTAACTTGCCAAAAACAGCAAAAATAGCCTCCAAATACCGTAATAAGGAGGAAAGAACAGCATTTATTTTACAAAGGTTTACTGAAAACCGCTGTTCCTGTGGCGTGCCTCATTCTTGCAATATATTATAAAAACAAAAAAAAAAAGAAAATAAGCAATACTCACAAGATGTAAACAACGAAATAAGTCGTGTAACACAGAGATCATTGTTCTGTTGATTTCGATGGACAGCACAGCAGGAAATCTGTTCGCCATCCATCGAGTTGTCAACATCGAGTTCAAGCATTGCAGATATGCTCTTTCCGTTGTAAAGATCATTTTTTACATTTGACTGTTTAGCAGACAACATCTTATTTTGCCATATGTTCGAAGCTTTTCCTTTATACCACTTCAGGTCAGAAACCGGATTTGATGAGTCTGTGAAGCATGTAAGGTGTTTTAGTCCAGTTGTATTGATTGGTAATTTCTCGTCTGTAAGGTTGACCCTGCTCGGTAGAACTGGAAAGATTACATTAATTTGTCACAATTCATTGGATAAACAAAAACTGGTGCATGTACAATAAAAAGTTAAAATTAAGTAAAAAGATTACACTATTTGGTCACACTTCGTTAGATAAACTACGAGACGGTTATAATAGTTAGTTATGATTTGTAAATATACTTAACAGGTTATAATAATTTGTCAAGTTTTAGTAGATACATAGTTCATGTATACTGAAATAATTAATCATGATTTAGTAGATATAGATACAAGTATCGAAGTTTAAGTGATGCTACACATCGTTGTTTTTCAATTTAAAATGATGCAGAAAATTGAAATAACTCGCCATTAATCAATCTATTAGACAAAGTTAATCTTACAAGATGGTTCATATGAAGACATGAATTAGCTTGTCAATTGATTTCGAGTATTAGTTCACAACATGCATATAGACATTTGATTTTTTAGGCAAAAGAAGTTGAAATAAAATGTACATTTGTAGTAAAAATTTACCACCTTTACTGTAGCTTTTGCATTGATGCAATCGAAACCATCTAATATGCCAGGGTAGCACTGGTACATAGGTCCAACGATTTCAGTTAACTTTAAAGTCCTACAAGGCTTTTTCTGCTGCCAAAATTTCAAAACTCAATATTTCATAGAAACAACAAAATTAATACGTCAAATTTGCATATTAGCTAATGGAAAAATATGTTTTACTAAGATTTTGAAAGTTTACAACGTTTTCTTTAAAGACAGTCGAGTTTTTGCAGAAAACCGGACAAAAGCTTAATGGTGACAAACACCGAAAGTGTGTCTTGATCTGGATAATAGTGATTGTTACAAATTCTGGCATGAGTAAAACTTTGAATTCGTGAAGCCATTTGTTTTATTATTATTTATTATTTTATTAACCAGCTGCATCTTGTAGTAATTATCAAGGTGTTAACTTTCTATTGACGGGAGAATACAAGTACCCAAAAGACCTTCAAGGTGTAAATGATCATATATATCATTTTTTTGTATTTTCAAATAAAGTTGTCGAAAAAAAGAAAATTAAACTAGAATGTGTCCTCGGACACTGATGCCCCCACTGCTGCATCAAAATTTGTAATAACAAAGGGTTATAACTCTGGTAAAAATAGTCACAGGAAAACATCCTTTCTTTACGATCATCTAAACATCCTGCCTAATCATCGGTGCAAGTTTGAAAGAAATCCGCCAGGTAGTTTAGGAGGAGTTGATGCCACAAGATTTGGGGACGGACGAGTGCAACTCTATTTGCCTCCCTCTTTGTGGGGGCATAAAAGTATATGATATTATACTTCATTATCAATCTTCGTAGCTTTTGAAAATGCGGTACGAATACCAAAAGAACACCTACAATAAAGGTCCAGATGAATATCATGCTTGTCAGTTTTGTTTGGATATGCGTAGTTACAAAACACTGTCCTCCCATTGTCTTCTTTAGTAACAGGGCTCACTCTATATATACTGGTACATACGTTGCGGACTGTAAAGTTGTGCAGCTAAAATAAAAATAAGAATTGGAATCAAAAGACTTGACGATGACGATTACGAACTTATAAGTGGGTCTTTCTTAAACGTGTACCGTATTTCTTTCTAAAACTTATTGTCATTGAATGTTCTTAATTTTCAAAAAGACGTACTTTTAAACCGACGGACGCGAACATATAGTACATTATAGCAAAGCTACACTTTAATACCTACATTTGTACAGTAAATACTAACAGGTCATTAGTTTACAAAAATAAACTGAAATAAACTGAAAGTGGTCACAGTACCGGGTATATTGTTTTATAAAAAAAGATGTTGACTGTACTCTTTACCTGTCATTTTTCAATAACATTCTCTTATATAACCTTCAACTTTTTAATTAAATGCATGTTGCGGGACTTATCCTTAATTTTGATTTTCAAGCATTTTAAGGTCAAGTTGTCTAAAAAACGCTCTGAATTACTTGTTTTCTTTTAATAGGAACCCTCTTTAGAATGAAATAAGCATAAATCTTTTTAATAAACAGCATTTTCTTGTAATAATTCCGTTTTGAAGTACACTATTTTGCAACTACCTTTTCTAATATTCAGCCTCTGATGTATGGTGTAATGAATGGTATTGAAATGATTTAGGATACGATAAATACAGATCAAAAAGACATTTAATTATTGACTCCTTGAAAGCACAGTTATTTTCATACCTATCTTGACATAGGGAAGAAATGAAATAAACTCGATGTGTTAACGTGGATAATAAATGGCCAATTAGATATTTTGGTTATTAATAAGTGTTTGCTATATTCAAAGTTTTATGAAACAAAGAACTATGTTGTTTTGAAATTAATTATCTAAAATATGTTTAAATGTTGAGTGATTGTTATCTGTAATAAATTTTTAGCAATTTACTCAAAACGCACGCTCAAAATATTAACAGTATTTCGAGGTACATGTAAATAGTACAAAAAATATGATGCGTTAAAACAAATATGTTAGCAGAAAATTGATTATGTTTTTAAAGGTTTTCTTTTTTCGTTAACTAGAATCGGTGTTCCGCGGAACACATGTGTCGCTTGCTTGCAAAATGTTTAACAGTTATCTTGAAACACAATTTCAAAACAGTTCACTAAAACACAAATTTAATCCATCCCAAATTTTCAGGGGGATAAACCACCCTTCTTCAAGGGGCTTTTACATGGAAATACTAAGTTTACATATTATTACGTTGTAAATGCAACATCAGCGACGTTACACATTAATGATTAATGGAGTTTAAAGGGGCATAATTCAAAAAAGTATTAAATCTGGAGTTATCATTCTTGCCGTCACAGGTGGCATTGATCATGCTGATGATATATTCTAAGTATGAAGTGAATTCGACAAGTACTTTCAAAGTTATAGGCAACATTAAGTTTCATGTTAAAGTTGGGGGGCACTGCCGACGACGACGCCGCTGGACAATAGGATTCCTATCGCAGGCGACACAAAAAGGGTTTTGTTAATGCAAAATTAGCATTTTTGAGTGCATAAAAGACAATGTTGAAACAAGAGGGCCATGATGGCCCTATATCGTTCACCTGAGTACAAAAGGACTCTCAGCTTGTGGTTTCAGACAAGAAGATTTTTAAAGTTTTTCCTATACAGGTCTATGTAAAATGAAGTGACCCCTTGGGCGGGGCCAATTTTGACCCCAGGAAAATAATTTGAACAATCTTTGTAGAGTTTCACTAGAGGGTGCTAAATGCCAAATATCTAAGCTCTAGGCCTTGTGGTTTCAGACAAGAAGATTTTTAAAGTTTTTCCTATATAAGTCTATGTAAAATTAAGTTACCCCTGGGGCGGGGCCAATTTTGACCCCAGGGAAATAATTTGAACAATCTTTGTAGAGCTCCACTAGAGGATGCTAAATGCCAAATATCTAATCTCTAGGCCTTGTGGTTTCAGACAAGAAGATTTTTAAAGTTTTTCATTTCGGTTGCCATGGCAAGCAGAGTTCTGCTTGTAATTCCATTTTTGAACAATTTTGAAAGGGCATCATCTAAGCATTATTCCTGTGAAGTTTCATCAAAATTGGCCAAGCCGTTTCAGAGAAGAAGTCGATTAAAGCAATTGTCGACGACGCACGACGGACGACGGACATCAGGCGGTCACAAAAGCTCACCTTGTCACTTCGTGACAGGTGAGCTAAAAACACAGGTCAATTGTTCTCGAAGAAAATTATTAAAATTCTAAATCACAAATCAAAAGTGTTATTTTCTGTTTAGTTCGGGCAGCTTAATCACGTTAAGTGTTAAGGTAATGTAATTAAAATCACTCATACAAGTTATAGTGAGTGTATGACGTTTCTCCGGTTAACAACGGTAACTTTGGGTGCCTTGGATAATACCGTTCATTTAAGACTATTGTGAATTCATTAATTTTCGCGGGACACTAAATTTCAACGATTTTGTGGACAGGTCGATCAACGAAATTTCTGCCACAAACAAATATAAAATAAATATTATATTGAACAACCTATTTTAGGAAATGATTAGCATAAACAATTCTGTCTGCTCAAATATGGGGCGCGTCACGGGAAAAGGTACCTTCGGACGTCAATCTTTGAAATGACGTCATAAATTTGAGCAGACGACATTATTTATTATGCATTTCGCGATAAAAATAACGTTTTATTGTCAAAACGTGTAATAAAATCACATTTTAGTAATAAGAAATTGATTTATGTTTGTAAGTTCTTTCTAAATTTAGTAAAAACTAAAATATCACTAAAAATGACCGAAGGTACCGTTTCCCGTGACGCGCCCCATATATGACGTCATTACAAGGAAAAATGGCATCCACCTCACGACGACACAGATTCGCATTGCTCGGCACATTAACAATTTGTTTAGATTTTATCAAATACCGTTTATTGTGCAAATACTTCACGTAACGTAATTAGGACAGAAATTATCATATTCTTAAAATTTTACCTTAAATGCTGAGGTTAAGGTACCAGAAAAAAAAACTTGAGTAAAAACCTTAACATGGACAAGATAAATTGTACCTTGGTTTGGAGTCCACACTTTGTCGTAGATATATTAGATCTCCCATTAAACTCTGACACTGTCGTCCAATACACTGTAGAATTGGGATTACTGAAGACCTCACATTGTATCTCTAACAAATTATCTCGTATAGCATCATTACTGTATTTTGTAAAAGTGCCAGAAAAATCTGAAAAAAAAACAGTTTAAAACATTAATTTAAAAGTGATACTATTTTAATTTCTCTCAAAAGCCAGTCTAAATGATATATTTGCGTGAAAAATCACGGAATTGTATTTTTTATTTAAGACATATTACTAGATGTGTGTTCAGTTGAACACTTGTGTCGCCCTCTGGTGCTGTCGGAATAAAAATGCAATTACAAAAAGGGGCATAACTCCATCAAATGTGACCTTGACCTTAAGAATATAGTATTGTCACGAGCGTATTGTCAAAGGAAATATAATTTGAAAGTTTGATGAAGAAATATTAATAAATGGCAAAGTTATAGCAAACATTAAGTTTTCATATAAAGGGGAATAACTCCATCAAGTGTGACCTTGACCTAAAGAATGTGGTATTATCAGGAGCACTTTGTGAAAAGGAATATAATTTAAAGTTTGATGAAGAAATATTAAGAAATGACAAAGTTATAGCCAATGTTAAGTTTTCATAAAAAGGGAAATAACTCCATCAAATGTGACCTTGACCTAACGAATTTGGCATCATCACGAGCATGTTGTCATAAGGAATATAATTTGAAAGTTTCATGAAGAAATATTAAGAAATGGCAGTTATAGCCAATGTTAAGTTTTCGTAAAAAGGGAAATAACTCCATCAAATGTGACCTTGACCTAAAGAATTTGGTATCATCACGAGCGTGTTGTCATAAGGAATATAATTTAAAAGTTTCATGAAGAAATATTAAGAAATGGCAAAGTTATAGCCAACGTTAAGTTTTCATATAAAGGGGAATAACTTCAAGTGTGACCTTGACCTAAAGAATGTTGTATTATCAGGAGCACTTTGTGAAAAGGAATATAATTTAAAAGTTCGATGAAGAAATATTAAGAAATGGCAAAGTTATAGCCAATGTTAAGTTTTCGTAAAAAGGGTGTAGAACCTTATCATTGACTTACACAGAACATTCAGGCTAACTGATGCATTGTTCGTTCCATTGCTGCACGTAAAGTCACCATTGTAACCCAGGCTTACAAAACTAACGTTAAGGTCTTTCTTGTTGCTGGCCCATGTAAAGTTTTGGTCATTGAATTGTTGTCCGTTGTTAAGCGGGTTCGCCAGGCCATCAGGCCCCGACCACGTGGGATACTGCACAGTACCAGTCAAATCACATGGTATTATTGCGAAGCGAGCCGCCTCTTGTACCTCAATAGTTCTTGTACAACAAACCCCTAAAGGAAAAATAAGAACTGTTACCTTAAAAACACCATGGCGCATGTATTAAAACCAGGTACACCTTTTAAAATATTGTTTAGTAAGTGTTCTCTTAGGCCGGTATTTCATAGTTCCGTGATGCGTTATCCGCGATCTGTGTCCGTGTCCTCGTCCGCGATTTTTCACTCACCAAATATATCGTTCCACGTCGCGGACACGAACACGGACGCGGAAAGGACACGGAGGTATAGAATATACACATCGATATCTTTGGTAAGTGAAAAATCGCGGACACGGACGCGGACACGGACACAATGTGCACGTCTAGTTTCGCTCGTCCTACGGCTAGGATTTGGTTGGCAGACCAAAAGTGATCAAAAGTTGTCCCAAGTGTAATACTTTATTATAATGAAATTTTGCGAAAAACATCTAGTTTAGCAGATGCTAACACTTAAGAGAAAATTCATATATCATAGTCGTGTGTCAAACAAATTTCAATAATTTAGTGAGTTTCTATGGGGACTACTGCCCCTACATCCCCGTTTTTCTCGCTCAAACACCGCTGGGCTTTTGTCTTTTGAACAACCGGGATCCGCTTAACTAGATTCTACCAAATGTTGTTTCCTAAAATCAAAACCTTTGATCACGTTGATTCAATTTAGCAAATCACAAGTGGTTTAAACCCCCAGTGGCAATTTGTTTTGCCACTGACCGTTCCAAGGCGGTATCCCCAAAGGTTCTCTTCTTCGTTAATTGTTTGTGGCGTCCTATTTAAATTGACATACTTAAATAAAACATGCTATCTCTCTTCCTCTCTTTTTCGCTGCGAGGGGAGGCTGTGTTTTGTGAGTGAGTCGATTCCTGATATGCACATACTCCTTTTTTTAAATATATTATTTAAAGTGTCAACAATTCTTGAAATTTAAACACGATTCTTGGTATCAAAGTTTGAAGTTTACAATTTTTCAACGGTGAAAAAATGGCTTTGAAACAAGAATAAATGAGGTGAGGACTGCGAAACAATCTTTAGGAAGTTGACGTCATTCCGGCAAATGACGTCATCAATTTATTAAAAGACGAATACATATTGTCACGATCCGGCTTAATAATAAAAGAACATAAAATTACACCGTCAATTATCAAATAATCGACTAGTGAATAGTCTAAATGGAAGTGTACACTTTTAAAATTGTCTGGTCACAAATCGTGACGAAATTATTAAATGATTTCAAATATCAAAATTTAAATTATAATGTTTTTTAAGACCTGCAAACAAAGTGTGATATAATATTCTTAGAAACTAAGTGTACGAATGGATATCTTTAAAGCCGTTTTTACGCAGTAAATTTCACTCACAATTTGGCGTAAAATGCACTGATGAGGCCGAAATTTTGGCAGAATTCACTCCTGTTCAATTATTTATATACATGGTTACATTTTTGTAGTAGAAATCTAGTAAAACATTTAACAAATTTAAATCGTTTTCATGACGTGTTACATGTAGGTATAAATCTACTCAGTCAGATAAAATGTTCTAATTTGAAAACACGACAGAAGTTATCCAATATAAAACAAATTGCGAAATATTATGCTGAATATCAAGTAACATGGAAACGAATTTCTTTTTAAAAGTGGAAAGCCTGTGGTGATGCGCTTTATCATTTTCATTAATAAACGCATTTAACAGCAACCGTAACGATAAAATGCAAATGATGCTTTATATTTCAAAACAACTTGCCAATTGAATTGAACTTTTCTATATTTCATCTAGCTGACGGTGTTCGACCTTTCTGCACTAGCTTGTACTACTGCGGATAAGAAAGATAAATATACTGACGCGATTTAAAAAACTTTTGATACATGTAGTATACAAATGCATTGCATTATACCTATTTTGATATTAAGATATATATTTGTTAAATCACTGTATTGGAAGGTCTGTTATTAATGTGGTAAGCACTTATTGCATATCCCATTCGATATAGTACTCGTATTTTCGAGGCAATAAAATTTGTTTTATTTTTAAATGTAAATGAACTTAAAGTGAGAAACGTAGCATACGCCATAAACTAGGTGATGATTAATAAAATATCCACTACAGATAAAGTATCTAAACTGTTATCCCACACACGCACAGGTCAAGATGGCATACATCAATATCGTGGATCTGGTTTATATTAATGATATGTGTACTACTAGGTTTCTCTTAAAAATAACTTAAAAGATAAGATACACTTAATGACAACACTTAAAATGATCGTCCTATGACGTGACAAGCCACCTTAATTAAACGCGCTTTCTCTGAGTCACTTGTGATTATCGATCGTCGAAATATACATGTATAATGTCCTTTACCTTTAAAGTGGTGTTCATTTAAAATGCCTGTTAACGTATCAGTCCGAAAATATTGTGTTTTTTAATATCAGAACTTGTAATAAGAACTGTAAAAGACCCATAATCAAGGAAAACTAAGTGTAAATATTAATACAAAATTAATGTATGAATCAATATATTACAAGCTGAACTAATAAAAGCGTTGCTATAATAACGCAGTTATTTTCATTCACTACAATTCATTTACGTAATTGTAATTAAAATTGCGCCGAAATCTCTCGTTCATAGTCCTTTGATTTGAGAAACAAAATAAGTCTTTCAAAGGGTATAAGCAGGCACAGGCGGCAGTTTCGGACCCTACACGCCACCCCCCCCCCCCCCCCCCCCCCCAACCCCACCTCCCCGAACCCTGTGCTTGAATTTCATTAAATGACCTCTTAAAACAATATAAAGCACCACATTTATACATATAATAAACCAATAAACCAAAAATATGATTTAAATAAAAAATACTGGGTCTACGTTTTACTGGTATATTACCATTGACAAGGTGGGAAAGCAATCTGTCACACCCTATCTCTTTGTTAAAAATGTTCACCCATTAAATATAATCCTTTTCGGCCAGCACTTGGTACTTTAAATGCACATGTGGTTACTTTCCTCGATTCCGAAAACCGATTGCCGAAATATTAATCCGTTTTTCATTGGCATCAGAAAATGTAACCCCACCGACCAGCTTTTTGTTAGGTCGGAAACAATGTTGAACACGAAAAAATGCGATTTTGGTTTATTGGTTTATTATATGTATAAATGTGGTGCTTTATATTGTTTTTAGAGGTCATTTAGTGAAATTCAAGCACAGGGTTCGATGGTGGGGTTGGGGGGGGGGGGGGGGGGTTGGGGGGGGGGGGGGGGGGGGCGTGTAGGGTCCGATACTGCCGCCTGTGTAAGCAGGCAGAGAAATTCAATTTTTTTATATCGCGTTTTACAGATCCCCGCTTACCCTACTAACATTGATTTAAATATATTATGTTCATAATTGTATTTATGGTTAATCGATAAAAGGTAATCGGAAAAACTAGTGAAAACCAATTAAACTGCTAACCTGATACAAATATCCATATACACAAAATCGCGAACATCTTCGGTGTGGCCATGTTGAACGATGTTATTAGGATGTTATTGTTTACACGTAAAACTGAATTTAAAGTGAAGTTCACTAAACAGTCACAACTACCTGCTATTTATAATCTGTGCAGACGAATGTTTGAACAACAATATCACCGTTGCGGTTGCCGATTATTGATAGCGGTACGGTCTCATTTTTTATAAACATCAGTTTATTATTTGTTATAAATTAAGTTAATCAATATAAGAATTTTGTTAAGACTAACATTTACAAATGGGCGAGAGTACAAATAACACACTAGCGCCTAGCCTTACAGGAAATCTTACAGAGGTAAATGGTTAAAAATCGCGGCTACTGTAACAATCCTGGTGCGGTGCGGATCCTGGTGCGGTGCGGATCCAGTATCTGATGTTAGAGGGAGTTCACTTTTGGTGCGACTTAAAATTTACACACCCTCCAAACAAAACCAAACAAGTGCATTTTGAGAAGTTAACAAACGTTTGCGTCGTTCATAAAGGGACATTTAGATACTTGTAATCTAAGATAAAACATTCAAGTTTATTCTGTTCATATTTTGTCGCTGAATTCGGCATTTAATCAGCCTAGGATTATTGCCAATAAGGCACGCGCGGAAACTGTCCACACACCCACACCCACAGGATTAACAAACCACATTTCAAGCGCGTATCAAGCCGTAAAGAGGAAAATTTGTAACCGGATGTTTGTTAACGCATTTCAAAAAGTTTGCGAAGTAGTGCAGTAAAATTAGACTTAAGCGATACAGTCTGGATATATTAATGTAAAACATATGTGTAAAATTAATTTGATAAGAACTGGTACACGCATCTCTTGGTCAGTAGATGTAAAGAAATACAGCAAATTTCACATATTTTCTTTTCAAAGCTTATTTTACATGAAGCGCATCAACACACATAATTATGTAAAATGTATTTGTGAATGAAGTTAGCAATTCGTTTCTGCTCAATTTGTTGAGTTCGGCTTTGTAAGGCACAGGTCTGAAGTCGGATACCTGTTGACTTTTTTCCACCCCAATCTTGCTGTTCTGAGTAAAAGTTTTGCTTCGGTTTGGTTTTTGTGAGGTAATTTAACATTTACAGATTACGCATTTACAGGTACACGCGCACAGCGATAAAGCTTGCTTACTCGCGCGCTCTCTAGATCTCGCATATCAAACCCAAAGTGTTTAAAACTTTGTGACGTGGCTTTATTTTGCCCAAGGTTGCTGCCCCCCCCCCCCCCCCCCACCTTCAAACTTGCAAAAACATACACAACTACGAAATTCACTTCAACGACATTTGAGATGTTTATTCTATGGCAATGAGGTAAAAAGTATGGATTTTTACCCTAACGTTACAATTAATTTAAGAAACTTTGCAAATATAGCTAAAATATAAAAGGTGAAAAATGCTACCAGTATTAACAGTTTGGCTCAAGGGTCAGCAGAAAGCAACATCAGCCGGTGTTAGGGTCCTGGGATTATAGGAAATACGTTAGATGATAATAAGGGTAAAGGGTTTGGCCTATAGGAGTTCAATGAAGATTATGTAGTGATGTGAACGTACACGCTTAGCCCTGGTCACAACCCGCCGTGCGTCTTTTTTGTCCGTACGTGTTCTGCGGAGGTTACGTTCGCTGCGTTTTTGGTTCGGACGTGGCAAGAGCAGGGAGGACGCACGTCACACTCACGGGTTGCGCAAGATGTGAGTACGTGGCCCGCACGCCAGGTCTAGGGTATAAGGATGCGTGCATCGTACGTTCCGTAGGTGGTAAGTGAGTTGTACGTGCTGACAACGTGCTTACAACGCAAGATCTCCGTGCGATTTCCATTTTAACGTACGGACGCAGTAATGCTCACGTACAGTGTTCGTACTTGCTCGCATGTTGTAAGTGCGTGCAAGTGCAGCGAACGTGATTTTATTTCGGTGGCTGTTGGTTGATATATTTAAGGACGACCTATTGATGCTCCCCAAAAAACCACAGCTACGGCTGCCTTGAAATGCCGCCCCATCAACATGAGATATTGCAAATTCTGCTGCTGCAAAAACAGCTTGCAGTGGCACGGCAGGAATACGTGGTGCTATTACTTGCAGTTCTACGGGAGATGGAGAGGCAACAAGACGTCCGACGCAGGAGATGGTGGGTTCGTCCATGGATGAGAGGAGTAGGCTTTTCGGACAGTAAAGCCTGTCTCACACAGAACACACGGCTTATACGGTTGGCCACCCGTGTAAACCGTACATACAACCGAACCAACCGTGGCCTTATCCGAGTTACACTCGGGCCATTCGAGTGTATCCGTGAAAGCCGTGTATGATTTTTAAAACTTTTAAAACACTGGCACGGGTGTCATGTCCGTGTATGATCGTATTAGCGATCGTGAAAGACCGTGTGAGACCGCACGAGACCTTATATACAACCGCACATGAAGTTCACTCCACGAGTGAGCTCAACCGTGTCAATATCGTATATGAATCGTATATAACAACAAATGGTGGGACCGTATGTAAACCGTGTAAATGTCCAGTTACTCGAGTAAAAGTCGTGTTTAATCGTACTAAGCCGTAACAGACCGTACTTAGAACCGACAACAATCGTATGATAATCTTTTGCAAATCGTGTTCAAACCGTGCCAAACCTTGCTTGACCGAGTATATCCGCTCTTTGTTAGTACATACTCGTGCTACATTCGAGTTTAAATCGTTCCTCAGGCACGGTTGGAGCTCAATACTCGTACCAGTAAACCCGAGTATAACCGAGTATACCGTATTGGAACCGTGTTCCCAACCGTGTTCTGTATGAGAAAGGCTTAAGAAACGTTGTTTCAAGAGCTCGAGCGTGAATCGAGAGGGGATCTTGTTGGATACATCAGAGTAAATCGCGATCTCTTCGCAGAGCTCGCAGAGGTCGTGCGCACAACGTGCGTTGTAAGTGCGGGGCACTTACTTGCTCGGTAAGGTCTGCCTGAGTTCTGTGCGCGTTTCGGACAGTAACTGTTGAACTGAAGAAGCACGGACCACGCACGGATCACGCAAGGACAAAGCACGTACCACGCACTTAGTACGTGCACGTCACGGACAATGGGATTTTTTAAAAAGACGCACGGAGGCACTGCGTTATGCGCTCGTGGACGTACAGGGCACGCACGTCACTCGTACGGGGGAAGAATCCTTAGCCAGCACGCAGATCGAACGCAGAGAAAGTTTTGCATGCACTAAAAATGCTACGGCGTGTCTGCGTGCTCCAAATCCGTACGGAGGCGGTACTCACTACGTGCGTTTCTTTGAATTTAGCCTACGTTTTAGCACGTAGACAGCACGTACTTGCACGTACGACGGGTTGTGACCGGGGCTTTACAGATGTAACACAAACGTGTGCTATAAGAAACATGCATTTCTGTTTTTAAAAATACAGTTACATGTAATTTCCATTAATGATGACGCTTTCGTGAGAACGTAAAGTTATGTATTTTCATACTTGGGGAACATGTCAACATTTTTTTCATAATTTTATATATTAAGAATCATTTAAGAGTATGTATAGTTCATATCTCATTAAAAAATAAATTGCATTTTATACATTCTATAAACGTATACGTTCAATGCAGATTCAGTGCAGATTAGTGCGGATTATCATAGTGGTCAAACGGTTGCTGCTGCTTCCGGCAGGATCTCTTGCATTTCTTTACTAGTAGTAATTTGATTTTGGAATGGCGAGTTAAGAAAAATCACACATATGTAGACAACGTAAACATCGCCAAATTTATCTGATAAAGTTTTCACTTTTAAATTTAAAGTTAAGTATATTAATGTCATATTTTATTTAGAATATCCAAACAATAACTGCATATTTGCCTTTGCAAGTAGGAAGTATTATCCGCTTGTAGCGGGGATGTCGTTAGCTACCAGCTAACTCGTTGTGGCCAGCTTTTGGGCCGTTAATTACATTTTTAATAAAAAATAATGTTGACGTTTTATCGAAAAATCGACATTTAGACAAATCTAAGTTTTTTTAACTGTTATAATTGTAAACTCTAGTGTTTGTTTTTGAACATAAAATATGTTTTAACTGTTACTGTTAAACTTAAAATTAGGATAAAACTAATAAGATACAAGTCCGCAATGTCACCAAATCTGAAAGCACAGTACAAAATCTGTTAATGCAAACAAATCATTAAACAAAACACCGTTTACTTTCAACTTCAAAGCCGAAAACACTGCATAAAATGAATGAAAACAGCATGTTACCTTCTATTCCAAAACACCGTACACAATCCGTAACTTAAAACAGGAACAGCGTGGTATCTTCTATCTCAAAGCCAAATACACCGTACATAATCCGTTAATGCAAAACAAAACCACGTGTATCTTCTATAATTCTTAAAGCCGAAAACATCGTAAAACTCCGTTAATAAAACAAAAAACAACGTGTTATCTTCAATTCAAAAGCCGAAAACACCGTAAAATCTGAAAATTAAACATAAAATTAAACAAAACATCGTTTAGATTAAATTCCAAAGCCGAAAACAGCGTATAAAATCCGTTACTAAAAACAAAACAGCATGTTACCTTCTATTTAAAAGCTGAAAACACCGTCAAGTCTGGAAATTAAACAATAAATTAAACAAAACAGTTTACCTTCAACTTTAAGGTCGAAAACACCGCATAAAATCTGGTACTAAAAAAGAAAACCACGGGTTACCTTCTATCCGAAAGCAGAGAACACCGTACATAACCCGTTACTGAAAACAACAAGAGCGTGATATCTTATATTTTAAAGCCAAATACACCGTACATAATCCGTTTATGCAAAACAAAAGCACGTTATCTTCAATTCTAAAAGCCGAAAACATCGTAAAACTCCTTTAATAAAAAAACAGGGTGTTATCTAATACAAAAGCTAAAACGCCGTAAAATCTGGAAATTAAACATAAAATTAAACAAAATATCGTTTACATTAAATTCCAAAGCCGAAAACAGCGTATAAAATCCGTTACTAAAAACAAAACAGCATGTTACCTTCTATTCTAAAGCCGTAAACACCGTACACAATCCGTTACTGAAAAGGAAAAAGGCCTGTATCTTATATTCAAAAGACGAAAACACTGTAAAAACTCGTTTCTGTAAAACAAAACAGCATGTTTCCTATTTAAAATGCTAAAGCACTGTACAAAATTAGTAAATGCAAAACAAAACAGCGTGCAACCTGTTGCCAAAAGCCGAAAACACCGTACAAAATCCGTTATTGCAAAACAAAATCGCATGTATCTTTAATCCACAGCCTTAAACACCGTAAAAATCTGTTGCTGCACATCAAAACAGCGTGTATCTTTTATTGAAAAGTCGAAAACACTGTACAAAATCCTTTAATGCAAAACATAACAACGTGTTTCTTCTATTCTATCCGAAAACACCGCATGAAATCTATTTCTGAAAAACAAAACAGCGTAATCTGCTATTCCAATGTCGAAAACACAGTACAAAATCGGTTACTGAAACACAAAACAGCGTCTATCTTCTATTTAAATGGCAAAATACTGGACAAAATTCATCACTGGAAAACAAAACCGCGTTTTTTAAGATTATAATAAAAAAAATTATTATTATTATATACCACCAAAGATCTATACAGAAAATATAACTCAGTTTTTTATGCTCACCATATTTATCAAGGAGCGTCGTCACTACAAGCACTTCAACGATAAGCACATTTTCTGAAAAACTTAATGATTGCAGTAACGCAACACGGAGCTTAAAGAATGTATTCAAGTACATTAATTGTTTCTGGAGATCTTTGCAAACTAATTCATTAATTAAAACTGTATTGCAACTGTGTGAGTATTTTAACATTTTGAAAGGTAACATAATATCAATTTATGGTTTCACATGCTTACTTAGCAGAATAGTTCGAATGTAAACTTATCCTACTGTAAGAGTAAAAATATACACCTTATTAGGAGGCAACAAATCCTCAATATCATAGAGCGCAAACCGTCAAAGAAAGACGCAAAAACACCGGGAATATTCTTCAGCGCAAAACTTCTATAAATGACGCTAAACACCGACACCACCGAAGCTTTAACGCGGAATATATAAATTAACCCTTAGTTTTCCTTTATACCTTATTTGTGAGTAACAGGTTTGACTAACAAAGCGATCCATATATGTCCCACAGATCCGGGGTTACAGGATTTGACTAACAAAGCGATCCATATATGTCCCACAGATCCGGGGTTACAGGATTTGACTAACAAAGCGGTCCAAATGTCCAAGATTCCGAGGATCTAGTCGCGAAATATCATTCATTTAATATATACTCACCATAATAATCTAGGAGCGTGACCATAGCAACAGACACGTCAACGCTATGTACAATTACTGAAAATAAAGGAATGCACGAAGCTTAAATATTGTGTACTAATAAGAGCGTTGTTTCGTAGTTTCTCGTAGTTTCTTCACATGGTTGCTATATTACACTAGTATTAATAAACAAAAGTTTTGCCAAAAGCCCTATTTTGAGTAAAGAATGTGCAAGTATACATGTAAGCACTTTCAAACGGTAACATAAAATAACTTTATGATAACATATGCTTATTTAGCAGAATACATGTATCTAGACTCCAATTTAAAGTTATTTTACTGTATTCAATGCAGTGTACATGCAAATGTACATTGCAAATACTTTTATTTTTCTTTCGCGCTTTTCTTTAAAGGCAATGTAAACACCTTTTAACAGTCAAAACTACTGCAAATTATCAAACAAGATTTTCTTGAAAATGTCAACACGATAAAGCAGGTAAAATTTAACAAAATTTAAGGGCAGTTTAAAAATAATAATGATTCCTAGCAAGTTTTAAAATACAGAATATACTTACATTTATCAACAAACCCAGTATGCCGCCGTTAACAATCGTTACGGTAGTCCTGTACATTACAAGGAAATACGACGACAAACATAGGCAATGTTCCAGCGAGACATTGATTCAGGCACGTCAACAGAATTCACAATTTCTGAAAAGTAAGAATGCAGTAATACGAAGCATTAATATTGTGTACTATTACGCTCATGCTTTCTCAAGTCATTTTTGTAGCCAAATAATAAACAAACGTATTTCTTATTCACTTATGATAAATAGAGATCTGAGAGTATTTAAACATTTTCAAACGGTAACATTAATAACATTTAATGGGGGGGCTGTTTCAACAAAAATGGCTGGTTTGGGTTTTCCTGTTATTAAATTGTACAACAAACAGTTACTTCCAATTGCCTTCTTTGCAGAGGAGTCTCATCATGTCCTTTAAAGATTTGTGAAGTTTCTTCAAAACAGCACTATCCGTTAAAAAAATATTCTAAATTAATGGAAGAAAAATGTCAGGAGTGTGACAAAAACGTGTGACCCTTTTCAAAATGGACGCCACATTCCTATAAACCCGTCCTTTGCCGTAAGAACCTTTGTGAGAAATGTGTTTTCAGTTTTTCAGACTTGTTGTTGTGTTCAAGCCATGCAGATATTTAATGGTTGAAACCTTCTTGATGCATTTTTATCAGTTTTGCAAGATTATCAAAATAAAAGCTATATTTAGCACATGGTGTGTTTTTGGATAAGCAATTCTTAGATAAATATGTTTTCTGGTCATTTTTAGCTCTATTTCAGAAAATGCATTTTTACAACAACTGCAACTTAAAAATTTCATGATGACTTTCTTGTACTGTGCACAAGTCCATGCATCCTATTATAAATTGTTGTTTATTCAAGGTGGACGGGATTATAGGAAGGGATGGAAATATAGGAAAGTAGGATATTTTTCAAAACGCTTGAGTAAAGAAAAGTGTTAGTGTTGTTTTAGTAAAAGGTGCATTTATAAGGCATCAAATAAATATAAAATAATAAGCATGTCATACTTAAAGTAATTAAAATTTATGCTATTAAGTAAAGTGTAGCAGATTAGAAAATACCTTAAGAAAATCAATACATCTTTGCTTTATAAATTTATAGAACTTTAAAGATTAATAGTACATAAGAAATGTTGTGTTTATCATTAAGTTTTATGTTTCTAGAATCAATAATTATAATATTATCACCTCTATTGAAATTATATTTGTCTGCAGCTCCCTTCAGAAAATGTCAGCTAAATTTGTCAGGAGTGTGACATTATGAACATACTGCAAATTCTGTCAAACGTTAACATTATACCACTTAATATATTGCAAATTCATTATTTTGCCCGTTTGTTTAACGGCATTGCCGACATCCTCAAACGGTCCAAATTACTGAAAATTATCAAAAAAGAATTTCTTTAACATGTCCACAAGATAAAACGGGTAATTGTATTTTTAAATCTTACGGTAGTGTAAAAAGAATTCATAACAAGTGTAGTTATATAAAACATACTTACATGTTGTCAAGTATCAACAAGTATCAACAACTCTAGTATGCCGCCTTAAAACAATCGTAAGCTTATACACAGGCATCATTCTATAACGCGCCACTTCAGACAACAATGCAAAACACCGGTAATATTTTACTGCGCTTGTTAAAAGACGCAAATAACTGAGACCACCGAAAGCTTAAACCCGGAATATATTTAACCATTTCCTTCATAAATACACGTCGTTACGCATCTGCGAACAGTGTAGCTCCAGATCAGCCGGCACATCCGTGCTGTCTGATCAGGACTGATCTAAATCTACACTGCTCGCCAACGGCATTAATGTGTGTGTAATGAGGAAAGGGTTAATCAAAACCTTTTTGTTTTCACCTTATTAGGAAGTTGGATTTAACAAACAAAGCGATCCCTATGTCCAAGAGCCCAAGTAAGGTATTTGACTAACAGAGCTATCCCTATGCCCAAGAGCGCGAAAAGGGGATTTGACTAACAGAGCGACCCCTATGTCCAGGACTGACTAACAGAGCGACCCATGTGTCCAAGTGCACGGATAAGGTATTTGACTAACACAACGACCCCTATGTCCAAGAGCGCAAGTAAGGAATTTGACTAACAGAGCGACCCCTATGTCCAATAACGCTAGTAAGGGATTTGACTAACAGAGCGACCACTATGTCCAAGATCGTGAGTAAGGGATTTGACTAACATAGCGACCCCTATGTCCAAGATCGCGAGTAAGGGATTTGACAAACAAAACTATGCCCCCGTATCCGAGGATCTAGAAACAACTTGTTATTCAGTTTAAATGGATTTGACTAACAGAGCGATCCCTATGTTCGAGGATCTAGAAACGAAATGTCAAACAATGCATTTTGTACTCACCATAGTTATCAAGCAGCGTTGTCATAGCTACAGGCACGTCAAAGGATTGCACAACTTCTGAAAAAGGAATGCAGTAAAATGAAGCTTAAAGAATGTGTACCAGTACGCTCATGGATTATTGTCACGGTTACCAAATAATTAATACAGTTTTGCCAATAGCCCCGTTTTGTATAAAGAATGTGCGGGTATTTTAGACAGCAACATAACATCACTTGGTAACATGCCAGTTTAGCAGAGTACCTGGACGCCAATTTAAAATTATCCTACTGTATTTAATACAATGTAAATTTACAAATTCTAAAATTCTTTAGCGCTGTTCTTTAATGGCAATGTCAACGTTCAGTCAGAATTACTGAAAATCATCAAGCAATTTTTTTTAATGTCATCTGGGTTAATATTCTAACCCAGATGTCATCTAGATAAAACAGGTAATTTATAAGAAATTGTAAGGACATTATAAAATGTATTCCAAGCAAGCAATAAACAACTTACATGTGATCAAAGATCAACAAGCCCAGTATATTGCCGTAAAACAATCGTAGCCTTGTACATCAAAGGAAAAACGATTACAATCACCGACAATTTTCCAGCTCGACAAAGATATAGGCAAGTCAACGGAGAATTCACAATTGTTGATAAGTAAGGAATGGAGTACAACGAAGCGTAAAGATTGTGTACTATTGCATTTACGCTCGGGGTTTCTAGGATCATTTCAGCCAAATAATTAAATCAAAGCGCTGCAGGCGCTGGAGTAACCACTGCCTGTACCATCAGCGTTTACAAAACAAATGGGTGGTGTAGGAACAATGTTGGCAATATGAATTGGAATGGAATAAGTTGAAATAATAAGACATTGTAGACTTATTTCTGTTTGTTAAATGAAATTGGATTTCTAATTTTACAGAGCAACTTTATGTCAAAGTCAAAGAAACCATTCTTTAACATATTTTAGTTTTTTATATATGCATATATATTGTATAATGCATTTTTTATTAAGAATAGCAACGGGCATTAAGGGTTGAACATTCATTATAAATGCTCAGATTACATTCAAAAAAGGATTGAATGTATTTCAAGAAAGTGATGTCACATCCGCATAATAAAAGTGACTTTGATCCTTACAGAACAGAACAGTATGTGCAGCCTGCAATCCCATATTAGGGACAGCCAATCCGTTACAAAAACTTAATCATTCTTTCAGCATTGCTGAGATAGTTGTGACAGAAGGAGTGCAGAGCTCTTATTTCACTTTCTGTAGCGACTTATGGTTGTGAAGGTTTGAATCCCAGTTTGAGATTTTACTAACCTTTTTTTAAAATGTATCTGACAATATAATTTGTTTTCAATGTTAACAACAAAGCATAGAATGTGAAAGCTTTTTTATTTTTTTATGATAGAGAATCTCCGTTTATTCAGTAACAATAACAACTGTTGAAATTTTAGCATAAGTCATTGGAACCATTATGTTGGATGCTTGCTTCCTTAACACTGCTTTATAAATATGCATTGATTGCCTGGGCAACAGTGTAGATCCAGATCAGCTGGCACATCCATACCATCTGATCAGGATCTACACTTTCACTTTTAAGTAGGAGGTTTCTGACAAAAGGAAACAGTGCAGATCCTGATCATATGGCATGAATGTACCGGCTGATCTGGATCTACATAGGTTGCACAAAGGATAATATATCTATATATATATATATGTAGCAAAGGGTTAGTGTTTGTCAACCTTGCTAAATGTCCACTCAAAACAGAAAAATACAACATGTCAATGTCTCTTTAAAGTGAATAAAACTAATTTGTTGGTAACTCTTTGTTACATTTTTTATTTAGCTGATTCCCACAACTTTCTTAATAAATAAACTTGTTGGTAACTCTCCCGGTTAAGTATTAAAAGCTACTATAATTAACAAGCCTAGGGTGCAAGTTAGATACTGCAGAGCAAATTGTCATTATGTTGTCGGCATGTGGAATCATCTGAAGATTCATTTTTGAACTTAAAAATTTAAAGTTTTTCAGCCTCTCTATGTCTCGCTCCACATGTATTCTGACACGGGCTATTTTCCTTCTTCGTTCCACTTCTCTGGCACTGAACTGTTTTTTCCTCGTGTAAAATCTGGCATAATTAAAGTTGCATTACGCGACGCTACTTCCTCCGAAATAAGAAAGCCACGATCAGCCAGTATTTGGTCATCTCTTTCAATCAAATCCAGAAATCCTAAGCGCAGAGTTATGACCTTCTCTGACGTTCTGCCACCAAATGCATGTGAAATGAAACTAATCGCAACTGTTGGGGTAATGGCAACTAAAAATGTCACAGCACTGTGATGCTTGTAATTCGACCATGTTGATGCCCGTAATGTCAAGTTCCCTGCTCTTTCAATGAAAACTTCACAACAGTCAATTATTACCCAACATTTACGGTATGTTTCTCGGAAAACCTCTGGAAGATTCCTCAACACAGATTCTTTATCAGGCCACTATACCAGAAAGCCAATTTTGTTTGCAAGCTTTGGCAGTCCTTCATTTAAATATGTTGGATATTACAGTCCGGGAAACATTAAACCTGAATGCAAGATCGTCATTCTGTAAGTTTAGTCTCAGTTTCAGTATGATCATTAACACAGAGCCTGGGGAAAGTATGTTGGACTTTGGTAGAACTGCCTGTGTAAAATTCACCAGCCATAAAAACACAGCATGATTTGGTAATCCAGTGAAGAATAAAGTTTTAGCGTCTTTTCTTTCTCCCTCCAGAATATTGTCAGAGAACTTTTGAAGCATAATCTCCTCTTTCAGCCGATGGTTCTCTTGCTGAAGCTGCCCAATCTCCTCCATTGCTTTCTGGTGCTTTAATGCAGCGGTCATGGATATCTGAAATAATATGAAAAGCTCATATAAAACAGAGAAATAAGGTACTAATCTCCTTAGACTAACTAACAGTGCTGCTCCAGATCAGCTGGTTTGTTTGTTCCATCTGATCAGGATCTACACTGTTCTCTTTTAGATGTATAAGGTTGTTTTTTTACCAAGATGCGAACTTATTTTAGATTATGATCGGACAGTATGGGTTTGTCAATTGATCTACCAGGTTCACAAAAGCGTTACAACTTGTACATACACAATTTTATGTTATTCGCTACAGTGAGCAAAATTCTGTGTTGTCTAATCCGGGTGTCAAAATAAAGCATTTTCCCCTCAAATAAACCCAAAACAATTAATTACTATATCCAGTTCAATGTTCCCTCTAGGGCCAACCAGTGTTACTTTTTCAAAATAACTTTTTAAACATTGACTATTATGAATTTCTAAACACTGCACAAATATCATCACACAAGATTTACATTGTTATACATGTAGAAATTAAACTGTCCTACAGGTAAACACAAGTGGGCATGATTTGCATGCTTTTTGCATGGGTGAGTGATCTCATGGGACAAAGGATGATGTGTTTGGATTTTGATTTATAAGAGCAATATTTTCATGTTATTTTGAAAAAGTAACACTGGTTGACCCTAGATGGAACATTAAACTGGATATTGTAATTAATTATTTTTGATATATTAGAGCGGAAAGTGCTTTATTTTGACACCCGGATTAGACAACATAGCAGGTACCACATTTTATTACTTTTCTAACAAAATTCTTTTTTTTTTCACAATTGTCTCCTGTTATTATCAATAATCATCTGTTTGTAACAATATAATAACGGTTTGTCCGGAAATTGTTGAAAAAAATGATAATTTAATTTTCACAGCTCATCATTAGTGCATGTGTACTATCTGGGGGTATAAATTACCTTAAATTAAAATCTCATAATATAATTAGACCATAATTTATCATTTAATTCGATGCCGAGTTGACTATGGTACGAGTTGACCAAAAAAGGGTACGAGTTGACTCATCTGTATGGTCATCAGCTACCACTGAATCTCTATTGTTTATTCAGTGGTAGCTGATGACCATACAGATGATCAACTCAACCCATCTTTTTCATACAGTGTATCTGACATATCAATGTAGTCCAGATCTAGCGTGAGTACTGAACACAGCAACTCGACCTTCAACCTCTCTGGTGCAAACATTCAGGTACGAGTTGACTAAGGTACGAGTTGACCAGAAACCAAAGGATGTGGGTGGGGTAATCGTTGAGCTCCGGAAATTTGTAATTTTTATTTGATTTTCAAAAAGAAAGCATTGATAATTCTATTAAAATAACTATTACAAGGTCAAAATATTTATTCAGTCAACTAAGAAACGCACCTTTGACAAAGTGGCGTCCACAATTGCGATCGTGGACTCTTGGTTCCCACGGTGAATTTTACTCTCCAAATTTACATCATTTTACGGCCGCTAACCACATACATGTAGTTCTCCGTGTAGTATTCTTATGAAATCTGTACTCCAGATTCGTACCTTTGACTGCATCCCGTAACACAACAAGAAACGACCATTTTTTATTTTTGTTTACATGGAATTCACATGTTACTTTCTTCAATGGTTGTCTATTGATGCTTTTGCCAACCACAGCGGAAAACCCCATCACGTGACTACGCTATGACGTCACGGAAATATCTCCTATAGGATTTTTTTTAGATTGGAAAAACACGAAATCTTGTATTTCTCCGCGTTATTTGCATTATAAAAAAATAATAATTTTGCCATGCTGTGGAAGTATCTATTCAGTATCACATACAAAATGTTTTGTGAACCTAATATCTTTATTGTATGTCATTACATTGCAACCAGTAAAGACGGTTCCGCGATAGACTAAGGAACTACTTACTTGGTGGATGAGGGATTACCTGGCGGTAAATCAATTAATCCTAGCGAAGTTGCCAGGCTCAGAAAGTCGGTAACACTGTAACCAACTGCAAGCAGTGGTTACAAAAACGTATTTCCTTTTGACTCATTTTGAATACAGATCTGCGAGTTGTTTTGTTTTAAATTTTCAAACGTTCACATTATATTTCTTAATCTTTACCTATACTTATTTAGCAGAATAGTTCGACTATCAAGTGTATATTGCAAATATATTAGTTTGCGCTTTTGTTTAAAAGGCTTTGCCTACTTCTTAAAACGGTCCAAATAACCGAAAATTATAAAAAAAACAAAATCTTGAATATGTTCAATAGATAAAAGATGATTTATGTTGAAATCTAAGGGTAGTATAAATAGAATCCCTAACAAGTTAAGTAATACATTTATGTTTAACGTATACCTACATGTTCTCAAGTATCAGCTACGCTAGTTTGCCGCCATAAAGCAATCCTAGGCTTACATGTATAGATCACAAAAAAGATTTAATACACAGGCAACATTCTACAGCGCGAAACTTCAGAGAACGATGCAAAATACCGGAACAGTTTAGAGACCTAACACGCCATCAAAGTCTCACAGTGTTAGAATCTTGTTATTAAAACATTCGTATTTCTTATAACACATACTGTTGCAGGGTCCTCACACTAAACATACCTTACGAGCGAAAACACAATAACGTTTCTGATTAACGATGTGAGTGCGTATCGTGTATGTGAAATGTATCGAAATGTGTGGGTGTCAAGAAATGTGTTGAGTTTATCTGTGTGGTTTACAATCTCCTCAAAATACACCAGTGCTGTATTTGGTACCCATGAGCCGGTTTACAATCTCCTCAAAACACATCTGTTCTGTATTTGGTTGCATTACCTGGTTTACAGTCTCATCAAAACACACCAGTGCTGTATTTGGTAGCCATGACCTGGTTTACAGTCTCCTCAAAACACACCAGTGCTGTATTTGGTAGCCATGACCTTGTTTACAGTCTCCTCAAAACACACCAGTGCTGTATTTGGTAGCCATGACCTGGTTTACAGTCTCCTCAAAACACATCTGTGCTGTATTCGGTAGCCGTGACCTGGCTTACAGTCTCCTCAAAACACATCTGTGCTGTATTTGGTAGCGTGACCTGGTTTACAATCTCCTTAAAACAAATAGGTGTGTCTTCGAAGTTTTATCATGGTTCACCCAATAAGAACACCATAAATAAACCACCAATGGGATAACTTCACAAATAAACCGCTCAAAGAATTAAGCACTCACAGAATAAAGTATAATGAAATCAGGCGAAATACTTAATTACCAAGACAAAATTGAATGTCTTAGAATTTTAAAAAAAATTGGCTGCTTGTTATTCCTCCATGCTTAATTCTGTGACCGTTGCGAAAATCAAACATCTAACAAAACTACGAAATGAATGACGTCATAACCTTATTGAACTAAGCAGGTATCCCTGATAACGAATAGAGTGTGTATTATAAGCCGAATAAACTCCTTGAACATTTCAAGTATTAAAGCCACAATAAACTTGCCAAACAGCATATTTTTATAAACCAAAACATTTTAGATTTCACCTGTATGAATAATAACACAAAAAATAAACCTTACAATAAGAAAAGGGTATTGATTTACAGCATGTTTTGGGCGTTTTTCGGATCGTTAATTTTGTTTACAAAACAAACAGCGAATCTTTCCGAGCTGATTATCGGCAACTCTCGGCAGGCGAAGGTCGCTAATTATACAGAATGACGTCACTTCGTTCTTACGGACCACTTACGAAAAAAACCGATAACTTTTCGCCGAGTGATTGTAAACATTGGTTAGTAATTTTGTGGGCTACAAAAATACTATTCGGACCGGGTCTCAATGATTGGAGATTATTTGAGGACATAAAAAGTTGTTCATTTATACTTTCTTTTGAAAACGGTCAACGTGGTTGATTAATTTTCACAATGAAAAAAAAACGTTTTGGCAAGTTTACTGTGGCTTTAACAATTAGAGAATTAAAATGTTATTTCGGATACCTTTGTTAAATACTTGCAAACACAACGTAATATTCAATGTTTTGAGTTGTGTACTGTGTATATGTTGTGATGTGTTTGGGGTTATTGAAATTCAGCTTCACTTATTTTATCTCCTTAAACCTTCCAATAAAAAGTCCATGGTGCCAAGTGCCCCATATAGGACTTTATTCGATGTGTAATGTTTAGTAGGTCAAAACAACAACATGCAAACTCGGCGAACAGTGTAAGTTCAAGCTCTTACCTCTTGTTTATTCGTCATAGAGGTGCCATCTCTATGATCTCCCTCCGTCAGCCCCACAGGAAGATACAGTCTGCATCATCTAGATGCTCTCATTAGCGTTCCACAGCAGCCGATGTACTGCGAGACACAGATTTGAGCGTCTAGAAGACACAGATTCTTACCTTATTCCATGCATTGCAAGCCGTGTCCTCGTCATACCAGCAAATTTCCCTAATTCACTACAAGAAGGGTATTTCAAAGTCTCACTTTAAAGTCGCACCATCAATGGTGAGTATTTGATTCATGATGGTCCTAAATTTAAAGGCTTGAAACGCAAGGTTCGAGCTCATAAGTTGACTTAAAGAAATAACTGAATCGTCTCGAACCCTTTGTTTCAAAAACTCAAGGATCGAGCTCATAACTTGACCAGACGAATTAATAAAACTGAAATGTCTCAAACCCATTGTTTCTGGACATGTTAAGAAGTGGCTCATAAAAGTTAGACTCGTGTCAGAAGTGGCCTAATAGTTTCTCTACGCTTTGGTTCGTAAATGAAGATCGTGGTTCGAGTGAGTGGCCGTCTGGTTTTCTCAAGTCGTGGGCTAATGGTACCAGAAAGACTTGGTACGAAATGATTGAATGGTACATGTACATCGTGGTTCGAGATGCCGAGTTACTGTGTTGAGTGCATTAACTTAATTGTTCTTGAAACGCAGGTTCGAATACTTGTTAACCGACAGACATTCTTTGGCGTTTCTGTTTTTTTCGAATAGGTAAATCTGCGGCCGGTAAGGTGCTCAAAAAATAGAGTAAAGACATCAAATTTTAAAGATGGGGACTGTCCACTTCCTAACAGGTTCCTGTGCCGTTATATACTAATATATTTGTTGTTTTTATTTGTGAAGACTTCACATAAAATTAATATCAAACAAATACATAACCTGAAAAATAAATATTCTCTAACTACTAATCATATATCAATTAACGCGACCTACTGGTACATGTAATTTGTGGTTCAAGCGGCCAACTGCTTCCAAAAATTCGTGGTTCGAGCAGCCTACTGCTACTTGTGATTCTGTGATTCGAGCGGCCTACTGCCACAAGTAATTCTTGTTCGGAGCGGCCGATTGCTACATGTATTTCGTGGTTCGAGCGGCCTACTGCTACATGTAATTCGTGGTTAGAGCGGCCTACTGCTACAAGTAATTCGTGGTTCGAGCGGACTACTGCTACATGTAATTCGTGGTCGAGCGGCCTACTTCTACAAGTAATTGGTGGTTCGAGCGGCCTACTGTTACAAGTAATTCGTGGTTCAAGCAGCCTACTGCTACATGTAATTCGTGGTTCGAGCGGCCTACTGCTGCATGTAATTTGTGGTTCGAGCCTAGTGGTAAATGGTTCGAGCGGCCTACTGCTGCATGTAATTTGTGGTTCAAACCTAGTGGTAAGTGGTTCAAGCGGCCTACTGCCGCATGTAATTTGTGGTTCGAGCCTAGTGGTAAGCGGCCATCTGGTACATGTTATTCGTGGTTTTGAGCCAAATGGAACAACCGATATCCAACCTTTTATTTAAATTTGCAATTAAATAATTTAAGGACCGTGATCAGCAATTTTTCAAGTTCTCAACGTCTAATGAAATCACTTTCAAAACATTTAAAGAAATACTTAATATGTCCATAAAACCATTATAAAAATGCAATGCAGTAACAAATGTCGGAAAAGATCAAAACATCTACAACATAAATGGAATTTAGAATTTTTAATGTCTAGATTGTGTGGTCCTTAGATTATTACAAAAAAAATGAAATATGCATATCAGGAATGGCCACATCCAGCATACACAGCCTCCCCACACAGCCAAAAAGTAGAGAGGAAAAGAGAGCATGGTATTATAATAATTAAAGAGTACATACATAACGATACAAAAGACAAGAAAAAGTTATCATTAGTAGAACGTGTTAGAGTGCGCATGCGCATATTGGTTTCCGTATCAAACGGAACTCAATAGTTAATTGCGCACCGCTTGCAAATCCAAAACTAACAAACTAAAGTTATGACGTCATTCAGATAGATAAAAAGAAACTCTGGTATTTTTGCAGTCCATGAAATATTGCTTATTTATTAGTAATACTTCATAAAATATGAAAAGTTATTTGTGAAACATGCCAAATACCAGATTATCTTAATATCCCATATAACAAGTGTTTACTCACAGGACTTCTGAAGGTCTTGCCAATCTTGAAGCAAGTCATTACAGAGGCAAGTCCTTCCATGTGTCTATGAAGCAAGTCCGTCTAGGTTGGAAGTTCTTTTTGTGTCTTGTTAGAACTTGACCCCCTATTCGGCGCCCAGAATCAAAGCGGAAACTCCGTTTCATACTCCTGTCCAAAAATAATCTGCAATGAAAACAAGTAAATCTGTGAGCTAATGCTCACTAGTGATATCCCCCAATGTGAGAAATATGACTTTAAAAATGTCATTTGCATTTTTTAATGACGATTCCCTTTGGTTTATGTAATGCACCTTTATAGTGATAAAGATACCCTTTGGATTGTGTAGCGCACCTGTATAGCAACAAAATCTAAAAATAGTTCATAAACAGGAAGTAGATGAGCAAGGAGCATAAAATCACTTTACACCACACGGGACTATAAGAAAAAGCATTATGCAAAACATCAGGCTGATGCATATTATAGTTGCTTAGAAAACTGCAACGGAACTTGTGCAAGTATGTCAATTATGTGTAAAAATGTAAGTATTCGGTAAATAGGAAGTAGATTAGCAAGAAGGAGCATAAAATCGCTTTACACCATATGGGACTTTAGGATAAAGCATTATGCAAAATATCAGGCTGCTGCATGTTATAGTTGCTTAGAAAACTGCAACGGAAATTGTGCATGTTTGTCATCTATGTGTAAAAATCTAAGTATTCGGTAAATAGGAAGTAGATGACCAAGGAGCATAAAATCGCTTTACACCATATGAGACTATAGGATAAACCAATATGCAAAAGATCAGGCTGCTGAATTTTAGCTTAGAAAACTGCGACGGAAAATAAAAATGATCTTTGGTTGATTAAATGCACCAATATAGTAAGAAAATCTAAAATTATGTGACAAACAGGAAGTAGATGAGCAAAGAGCATAACATTGCTTTACAGCACATGGGACTATAGGATGAAGCAATATGCAAAGTATTAGGCTGCTGCAGGTTATAGTTGCTGAGAAAACTGCGACGGAAATTGTGTTACGGACGGACGGACGGACAAGGGTAAAACAGTATAACCCCCTCTTCTTCGAAGCGGGGGTATAAAAATGCTTATTAAAGTCACTTGAATCCCATATTCTAGCAGGACCGCCTCGAATCTCCGTAGGCAATCTATTAAAGCAACGATGATTATATCCACGATCACTGCTTCTTGCCACAATTTTTTACGTCATAAACCGCTTAACGATGGTACTCCGTAAAGAAAAACCATTATTTTTAAAGCTCTATAAAGCATATTGAAAAACGTGTAAGAATTGAAATAACAAATCTCCTGGTGATATATCGCATGATGTAACACTAGACGTCATTCAGATGCGTAGATATAATACCCAGGGTGGTACGCTTTTCGTGATATATCTTTCCGCATCTGAAATCCGCCCCGTGATAAATGCTGCGATATATCACCAGAATCAGTTTCTTATTTCATAAGAAGGAAAGCTCATGATGGACAGTTGTAGTTTCCTTAACAGATATAAATATACCAAGTTTTGCTGATGATGCAAACACCACGAAAGTCAATCTCAAAATTTGGATCAACAAAAATATTAGATCTGATGACGGCCCCCATAGATCGTATGTAAGCTCTAGTAGTTTTCCCCAATAACTATTATAGAAACAACCGAAAACAAGAATAATGATTTCAAACGCTCACAATAATAATACTCAAAATGTAATGTTTCGTGGCATAATAAAGCATGATCGAAAAATTTTGGCAACATCATTATCAAAAGGCAATACATACAATTTGAAAGATTAATAAAAAAGTTAAGAAATAAAAGTATTAGCCAACGGTAAGTTTTCATGACAAAATCAAAGTACAAAAAGGGACATTACTCCGTCATGTGTGACCTTGACCTTAAGCTCAAGATTTTGGGCCTTTTGGCATCATCACGACCTTGTTATAAAAAGCAATGTAACTTCCAAGTTTGCTGAAGATATATTAAAACTAGCAATGTGTCCATAGGACACGGATGACCCCGCTATGCATCGTTATCAGACACTAAAGTGCAATCATGGGAATAAAAGCATTTCAAAGACAGTGTTGTGTGAGTAATTATAAGAATATGCATAAATTTGAAGATCAAGTAAATTATTTGTATTTGCTGCACTGTTGTCTGCTCATAATGAAGAGGATGGTGGTAATGCAATGAAAAAATTAAAAAAAATATAGATACATGTTTGTATTTGAAAAGCTTTAATTTCTCCTTCAAAACAATTACATTTGAAAGCATTAAGTTACCATTTTCTATTTAAGGCAAGTGTTTAAAAAACTAGGGGTAAGGTAAGCTATTAAAAATGTAGAATCCCCAATAATTAGACCACCCCACTATCAAGACAACTTTTAAAAGAAGGGGTACAGGTATTTTTACCAATATTTTGTTCACTAACATCACAATTGTGTACTTTTTAAGGAACTACGGGCGTGGTTATTTTACGTGACACACCGTTTTGTCATAGTGAACATTTGTGCCAAGTTATTTTGAAATCCCTCCATTCATAATGAAGATATAGCCCGAACAAGAAAAATTTATTTTTAAGTAACAGTGACCTTGATCGTGGACCTACAGGGATGGGTATTGTACGCGACACACCCCCTTGTCATGGTAAACATTTGTGCCAAGTTTTTTTGAAATCACTATTCCTAACGAAGTTACAGCCCAGACAAGAAAATTCTATTTTAAGTTACAGTGACCTTTACCTAGTACCTACAGGCATGGGTATTGTATGTAATACACTATCTTGATATGGTGAACAATTTTATCAAATTATTTTAAAATCCAGTAAGAAATAACAAAGTTACAGCCCGGACAAGAAAATGCTATTTTAAGTTACAGTGACCTTGACCTTGGACATATAGGCTTGGTTTTGAACGCGACCCACTGTCTTGATATGGTGAACATTAACACAAAGTTATTTTAAAATCCAATAAGAAATAACAAAGTTACAGAGCTGACACGATTTTTGCAACAAAATTTTATTTTTTAGTAACAGTGACCTTGACCTTGGACCTACAGGCTTGGGTACTGTACGCGACGCACCGCCTTGTCATGGTGAACATTTGTACCAAGTTTATTTTTAAATCACTCCATATATAACGAAGTTACAGCGCGGACAAGAAAATTCTATTTTAAGAAACAATGACCTAGAGCTTCGATCTACAGTCACGGGTATTGTACGCGACATATGAGGGTTGATCCAGAAGTTCGTACAATTGGCCTTTAACTTTTATAAAATTAGTCCGTTAATTGAATACTTCGCCAGAATTGAAGTTAAGAACAAAGGAAATGCATGGTAGTTATTAGTATTACCATAATATACCTATCAGCCGTAAATGACGTTACCGTAGCAACACATAACCAATAAAACGGGGGAGCATTTATTTATTGTAACTATCTTTTAAATAAATAAAGTTTTCTACAATTTTTAATTAAGATTATTTAGTCCAATTTTGTATGACATTGGTATGACGTTTTGACGTCATTTTGCATACGTTGTTTTGAAAGTCGTTTAAAATCTAAAGCGTTTTTTGTAAGATTGAAATTGAAGCACTAGTGATATGACGTCAACATCAAACTCTGACGTTCGATCAGTAATCAAACTGTGTCAAGATCTCGCACACACACCTACAACGACATTCCAGATGACTGTAAAAAGAGGGCTAATGTGCAGTTATGAACTTGTTAAATGTGACACAAGAGATTTAGGGAAGGTCTGAGCTCAAAAGAGGATGACAATCACAAAGGTCGATGGGTAATGAACAACTTCTTGATAGACGACGTCAAATATGATGTCAACATTGATAGATGCATGACAGTGGGAGAAATTGCAGATAAAGTAGGGACTTGTAAGACAGTTCGATTCCAAGTAGTATCAGGACACATTCAAGATGTTGATTAGTTTAGCTAAAAAGTGTGTGACAGTACATGGGGACTATGTAGAGAAGTATAAGACATGATATCAATTGTAATTTTCTTGACGTCACTGTTGACGTTCTTGCTCCCCCACCCGGTGTTAGGTCTATGTTTTAAATGTTTTATTGTACACTGACTGTTTTATGTACTCGTTTAATATTTTGCATTTATGTGGCACAGATATTACATTAAATGACTGCATAATTATTGTTTTAAGGTTTTTCAAAGCCATTGTATGAACTTCTGGATCAACCCTCGTACTTTCTTGATATGGTGAACATTTATACCAAGTTATTTTAAAATCCAATAAGAGATAACGAAGTTACAGAGCGGACACGATTTTCACAACAAAGTTCTATTTTTAGTAACAGTGACCTTGGCCTTGGACCTTAAGGCTAAGGTGTTGTACGCGACACACCGCCTTGTCATGGCAAACATTTGTGCCAAGTTATTTTGAAATCACACCATTCATAACGAAGTTACAGCCTGGACAAGAAAATTCTATTTTTAGTACAGTGACCTTGACCTTGGACCTACAGGCATGGGTATGGTACGCGACACACCGTCTTGATATGATGAACATTTATACCAAGTTATTTTTTAAATCCAATAAGAAATAACAAAGTTACAGAGCGGACACGATTTTCGAACATACGCACACACACACACTGACATACTGACACACGGACAGGGTGAACACTATATGCCCCTCCGCCATTACATGGCAGGGGCATAAAAATGCAAAATTATAGCCAGCGTTTTTGAACGAGTAGGTATAATTTTAACTTCGTCAAATAAGACATATTGACCTTAAGATGTAGGCGTCATTATAACGCTGTAATCATTATCAATATTTTTTGAAAGTGATTAAGAAATACCAAAAAGTTAACGGTAAGTTTTCGTGAAAAAAAAGCCCTGTAAAAATATAGCATTCACTCGTCAGATGTGACCTTGACCTTACGATTTTGGCACCATCATGTCCATTTAGTAACAAGTTCTATAAATTGAGATGTTGACGAAGAATTATTAGAAATGGCAACATTGTTACGTTTCAATAAAGACAGACACAGAGACCGACGGCCATACAAAGCGATCCCTATTTATCGCCTTTTCTTCGGGAGGTACAAGAACAGGCAAAATTATGTTAAGTTTAACCTTAAATAATAGATCCGACAAAGTTTGTATTATAAAGATTGATTAAACGATTTCTTAAAGATGGACAAAGTTATCCACATATCTAATCTTTGTCATGAAGGCAAGCAATGGGCATGTATGCCGACACTGATATTAATTTTGACAATGTTGTTTTTTATGTGTGGGAAGACAAAAAAATAAACACGGTGTGCGGAAAAAACATTGCAGGGGGCGCGTCAAAAGCTTGAAACTGACAAAACTTGAGATTACTTTAATTCTCAGAAATAAAATCGTTTTGCTGAAACTACCCATTTATCGAACCCATGACAGATGACAAGGAGATAATTGCAAAAGAAATAACAGCGCAGAATTAAAGCCAGTCTGACAATTCTGTGAATATGTCCATTTTCCAAACGTAAAATAACGGAGATTTTAATCTGCTTTAAAGACGATTGCGGAATTTTCTTACGACACATAATTTGAAACTTACACGAGCATCGTTTGTAAATTTTATGTCCTGTTTCGGTCGTTTTCTTAGACGGAATGTAAATTGCGTCGTATTGTAATGGCAAGGTGGGACATTTTTTCTTAAATTTGTGTAAAGACTGGGCTTGCCTATTTCATTTGTTTCATGCTAACGTAAATTTAGTAGCCTTGTGCATTGATGGTTTAAATATCAAGAGTCCAAAAAAAATCAGAAAAAAAGGGACAATTAAAACAGCTTACATTAGCTCAAAATGCCAGAACTGTTCACCGATTCAATACTTGTTTGTGTACACATATGCCAACGCACCATTTGTACAGCAATACAGCCATGTCATGTAGATTTGAAACTGAAATATAGTAAATACATGTATAAGAAAAAGTGTAAAAATGACAGATAAACAAAGGTGGTGACTTTAAGGGCACAGACCCGTAAACAATCAATTTTAGAACCTTCTCTGTTCATCAACAAATACCGCATAATTACAAAATTGTGTATTGAGCAAGAGATTTTTGTTTTTACCGATGACATTGCATTGACTACTGTAGACGGCCCTTAAGCCAAAGAAATCTCAAACGTTCGATTGGCTGAAATGGAAACTATTCTATGTCTGCCAATTAGAGACATTAGAGACATTAGATTTGAGACTGGTCTCCTGTTTCAGGTATTTGATCTTGGACGAGTTTACGGGGAGGTTTCCTATTTAATCCCAATCTTTCCTTAATTAGCTTGCTTTTTACCTGACGCAGGCTTTTTCTCAATATAATTATGTCATTAGAGCATTAAATTAATTGTGTTAAGGGTTAAATGTCATGTCTACTCAAATTATTTCAGACAAAAATGACTATTAAAATAGCCTACCTAAGGCCACGATTCTTCACCGATGCACGACCTGTTTGTGTACATTGAGGATAACACCATTTGAACAGCAATGCAGCTATGTCATGAAGAATATGAAACTGCAAAAAGTAAATATATGCATTGTGTAAAAACTACTTAGTTGAACCAAGGTTATGACTGAGAGCACAGTTCTACATACAATCATTCAACCTAAAAAACCATACCAGATGTTGTGAATAGCAATGAAATACAGTACTTGTTAACTTGATAAGAACTTGACAATATTTTAAATATTAATTTATATTTACATTTGTTGTGTGTTTTTTTTGCATTGTGAAACAGACTTTTAACAGTCTGCGTTTTGATGAAATCAACTTTGCAGTTGCATTTTCAGAAATATTTATTACTTGTTCGCGAAATCCAAATCAGAGTTCAACAGTTCTACAGCTGGCACAAGGTTAATTTGTTATGACATGTAGACTTCGAAAAGGCGAAATAAAAAAAGTTTCTTACCAAGAGTTTTCACCATGTAACATTTTTTTAGTATTTTCCTCTTAGATCCAAGTAATTTTTTTTGTTTTTGTTATTGTTGTAGTTTTGTTGGTTTTTTTTAATTGTTTTTTTTTTTGGGGGGGGGTGGGGGGGGAGTCAAAGAAAAAAATGAAAACACATCAATTCCTTCTTAAAATTTGCACCTCTTAGTTCGCTGACTAAATGAAAGTTTGAACTATTTCAAACATCGTCAGTTATATATGTACACGCCCTTGTAAATGACAACTTTGGTGTTAATTTCATTCAGCGATTCATATTATGTCAAAATATGTTTTGTTGTGACAGGAAAAGAAATGAGCTTTTAGGGAAAACCTAGATATATTCTTATTTTCGTACTGATCTTTCCACGAGATGTTTCCACTCGTCCGAAACCAGGCTGCTTAATTCGATTTGTTTATCTTTGACTTTAATTGCCATATATGCCCGTATTGCGAGAGAGCACAGGCTCGAACAGTGTCAGGATTGAGCAGGGAAGGACATGCAATAAAAAAAACTCTCGCCCAACTTGTCCCAAAGCACGTGTGCAACTTGTATTGGGCTAATATACATGTACAAATCAAAAGACGCTCAACAAAACATGTCAAGTACAACTAAAAAGAAAAGATAAATATCATTTTAAATTATATAACTTACATTTCTGGTTACGCGAAGATGTTTCGTTTATTTTCATCCGCAAGCATGGAATCTCGTGGTGAAATCAGTGTCGAATTGCCCGGAGTTGGTGCCCCCGTCTGCTTTCATTCGTCAACAACGCACGATTAACCCGTGGAAAATGTCAGTTTTAGCGGGCTTTTTATTACGCAGTATGCGCGCGCATAATTGTGACTTAAATTATATATACATGTATTACATGAGCGTAGCTAGCAAATGTTATGAGCACTGTTGATGTTTGGGGTGGGGTGGGGTAGTTGGACTTGGGTGCAGGGAGGTGGAGCCCTTTAGGGTTTTAAATATTTATAAAGATCAAATGCCAGACTTTTTTGTTCGTTTATTTTAGTCTTGTGAATACTAGAAATATTCACGCGATGTATAACTAATTATAGATAAGTAGACAGGCACGTAATACTCTTTGTAAATAATCAAGAATTATCATTTAGGAGATATGTATTTTTTTCAATGAAAATTTTCGAGAAAATATGGCGAAAGATCGTTTAGCTAAAACATTGTTAAATTCCCTTTAGTTTAAACTTATTTATTTTACATCGATTATGAAACAAGTTTTCCAACTTATTTTATTCACGCTCGATAACTGCTTCCTGGGTTTCTAACCATTACTCGCGCCGAATGTGGATTGAGGAAACTGCAGACGAACCTCATCCCTGGTGGGACTCGAACCCGCAGTCTCCGGATCTGGAGTCCGACGCTCTACCCTAGACAACTAATCTTTTAAGTTCACTTGTATGTCACGTGACTGTCAAATTATAAATAATTTACTCTACAACGTAAATTTATATAATTACTATATTCTATAACTTTTTGGAAGAGTAGATATATCATTACCACCTTTGCACACATAAGGAACAATTAATCATATCCGTACGGAGGTCAAGTGCAGAAAAGGATTTCGATTTAGAGGGGGTGTAGGGGTAGGGGTTATGCCAGAGGGATTTCGTAGAAAATCAAGCACTCTGATATCTTCTGGTGCTTTACCTTTTCCTCTGGAGATTCTACGAGATTTCCTTTTTTTCTTTTCTTTCTTCCTCTTCTTATGTTTGTATACTTAAATTATCAACGTTAACCTTGGATGTACACTGGTCACACCTTGGTCAGAAATAACATAAAATAAGAAAGGAAACCTTGCAGGTCCTGATCAGACGGAACAGATGTTCCGGCTAATCTGGATCTACAATGTTTGTCCAAGATTACAACCATATGAAGTAAAGAGTTGAGAGGGGATTCCCCTCTCTAAAGCGCCCAGTTTTAATCTTCAAAGGACATGGTCGAAATTCTTCAAAACGGTGCGTTAAAGCAATGTGCATTGACCTTCATTGTACACTTTTGTTGAACTGAGTAGAAAATGCAAGTACATTTTATTTTTGTAAGGTCTTTCTAAATTCCAAACAGAGACTGTCTTCGTTTTCAAAACTTTATCTGTGATGCCAGTTCTGCGATTAATTGCATGTAAGATCGTATTGTATGGTCCTCAAAAGACATGTTGTCTCTGAAAATTTAATGCCCACACTTAAAAAATTTTGTCATGAATTTATTAAAAGTATTTAAAGAAGAAATAAAAACGCTGTATATTTCTAATTATTCTAAAATAACTATTTTTAAACTCAAAATTGTTTCATTTTACAAAGGACAACAAGGGAAGTTACCTTTGTCAACAAAGAACAAGTGTAATGTCTCAGTAAGTGCCCTTCGCTTTTAGAAACTATTAAATCACATGGTAACCTCAGCTACATATGGTTTAAATATATTCTCTTATTTTGCATTTTATATTTATTGTAATTTGGAATTATACGAGACCTATTTAACGCGCAAAAACGATGCGAGATCGCAAAACCAAGATGCGATGTCGCAAAAACACGATGTCATGATAGTGCGATATTTATATCGCATTCTCGCATTGTGTTCTCGCGATCTGGCGTCGTGATTTCGCATTCCTGCATCCATGTGCATCGTGTTTTCGATATCTCGCATCGTTTGTTTGCTTTTTGTAAAGGCATCGCCCGGGAGGCCGACACGGTACCAACGGAACAACATAGAATATATTTTTTTCAAAGTTTTCTTCTTTTTTTTGCAACTGTGTGAATTCTTTACAAGTTATAAACAAAACCGTAACAACTGGAGGCAATGTATGTATTTTAGAGGCGGATCAAGAGGAATTCGGTGATCTTGCTCGAATCATCCTTTGGAAATAAAATATTGCATTCAACCTGGGTATTCTTAGAAACACGGTTAACAGTATAAAACGCTATGAAACTGATCGTTGTGCATTTCACGGGGAAAACAATATACAATCAAACTTGCAATAAAGACCACCTACAAACAAAGACCGCCTGTGGATAAAGGCAACGTTTTTTTTATTCCCACTGACTGATTTTACTGGCAAATGCACCTGTGAACAAAGTCCACCTGTTTAAAATACCACCGTTGGGTCATCCCCTGAGTGTTCTTTTGAAGATAGGTTTGAATGTAATCCAAATCTGGTTCCAAGGTTATAAAGCTGAGATTGGAAACCAGTCTCAAATCTCAAGCATCTGATTGGCTGAAATGGCGACCAGTCGCCATTTCAGCCAATCAGATGCTTGAGATTTGAGACTGTTTCCATGCTCAGTTGTATAACCTTGGGCACTGAATTATCACGATTATTGTGCCATGACTCCTGGAAATACTTGAGACATCAAAGTCGCATATCGACTTTAGATTCAAATTATGCAGAAATGCAGGTTTCAGAAAACAGCATTGCAAATGATAAAATTACACTTGTCATCAAATTAAACAACAACATGCTATACCTATATATGTACAAATGCTATTGTAACATTCGCAATTCTGGTGAACATTAACTTGGCGGTTCTCCGTTTTCAATCGTCACAGTATCCGATAAGTGTTGTTTCTTGTCATTGACAAACATTTTACTTACCTTTTAAATATAAACCAAAATGAACAATACGAGCCTTCTTTACAACAAAGAACTAAGAACATGTGAACATATCATATGATGATCTCCTGTACACGTTGTTGCTAAGAAACGGTCAATGGCATGATCTTACATCATAAGCTTACGTCAAATACATTGACCTACTATACGTAAAAAAAGTGAAATATGCATATCAGGAATGGCCACATACAGCGGACACAGCCTCCCCAGACAGCCAAATAGTAGAGAAAAATAGAGCATGGTATTAAAATAATCAGTTATCAATACTACAGAATCTGGCAAGTCACGGTGTACCTAACTGTCAGAAATTGGTCCTTCTTTTAATTTTATTTTGTTCTTAAACCTCAAAATGTAATGTGGTGATTTCTGTAATACAATCATTCCTTTCTGTTCTTTGATGAAATGTTTTGCAACAAACCAATTTTCGTGAAAGGCTATTATTAAAGTTGTCAGAACTTGCTGCCCGAACCGTTCGCTATATGTTTTGTTTTCGGAATAGTATTATTTTTGTGTTTGTAATATATTGTATTTGATATGGAATAAAATTTGTTTAATTTAAAATTAACAATGTTCGAACTACACGGGTCGTATTATTTTAATTTCTCTGCATGGAATTGGCGTACACTCTTAAAACTTACATGTATAACAGAATATATATGTTTTACATATATATTACAATAATTAAAATAACCTCTTTGGTTCTTAAACCAATGACATTAAACCGTTCTAGAATGCTGTAGCATCTTCTATATAACTTATAAGCATCCACATCAATGCAGATTAAAACAAACTGATCAAAAAATTTGTATAATCTTTATTTAAAATAAAGAAACAACAGTCCGCATCAAAGAAACTGCTAATGGCGAATTTTTTTAATTTAATTTGCCATACCCCGATTTATTGTTAAAGGTGTTCGACAGAATGTAGGAAATTCAATGGAAATTTTATATAAAATAGTGAAAATGATGCAACTTTTTAAATCGTAATTTTAAAAATACTTCTCTGATTGCATGATGAGAAATTAAAACTATATGATCGATGTAGTAAGAACATTGGCTATGTTTAGTAGCGCTCACTCAATTCAATTACTTATTGATTTATGTTAATTCATATCTTAAAAATGCAGTACTAATAAATTTTGCATTTATCTGACTTTGTCTTGTAGATATAAACCATTCAAAATATAAGTCGAACACATTTCTAGATTGAGATCTTTATCTGGGGAATGAATTACCCAATGAATGAAAGCATAAATAGTTATGCTCAACAAATGTCAACAGTTTTCAAGGTCTGGGGATCACGAGTAGTTGCTTTTGTATTTTGTTTTTAAATGAATTTTGATGCGCATTGGGGCGGCTGTAAAATATTACCCCGTACATTCAATCAGTAATGTAAACACGTTCAATCTCTGAATAATAATTAGGTTGTGTAAATATTAATTAATCAATATTGATCAACATCAGGGGCTGAAAGGCTTGGACAGTAATACATACATGTATTGACATTGTATGCATTTCCATTACTGCCCATGAACAGGTTCAAACCGAGCTTGCAACTTTAGATGCCTTTTTCATGGATATATCAAACTTATATAACAGTTAACACATAGATTAAAAGGGAACTTTGAAAGCATTCGAACACGACAAATATGAAAATATTGCAGGCTCTGTTTGATTGAGCCTGTTCATGGACAGTAATGGAAATGCATATTATTGCCAACGTCGCCTAGACCCGGGTTGAGCGAAACGCAATATTTACACTAATAAACAGTACAATTTTTACCATCTTAAACGATGGTGTGCAAATAACGGTGGACATGGAATCTTCAATGCGGTATTTTCAGATTATAACAATTCCATGTTCAGCGGCGTATGGTCCCCAGATAAGAGACTGAGTTTGCCCTAAACGAGAAAACAATGAGAGGAAATTAACAGAATAGAATTTTGACAGAGGATCATAGAAAATAAATCCTGCATATAACAGACACCGCCGAAGGCATCATTTTAAAAGCTGGATGTATATCCTTGGGGTGATAGAAGCTACATATGTTTTTGTTTTTTTAATTCTGTAGGTTCGTATTTTAAAATGCACCATTGAAATGCACTGGGTGGGGTGGCGTTATTTCACCAAGACAACTTTTATATTATTTGTTGATATAACAGCCTGACTGTGCAAATATGAGGTTGTTGCACTCTGAATTGCGGTTTAAACCACCAATAGGAATATTCTTTGCCGTTTTTGCCAATGGCCGCCCCTATGGTATTTAACAGGGTTACTTAGTTGTTGTTGTGTTAATTTTTAATTTACCACGTTGATAATTCTACACTGTTTTCCCTTCTTTTGGCTGCGACGGTAGGCTCTGTTTTCGGAAAATGACTCTTCTTGATATGCTTAATTCACTACTGTACAATATTTTGGTGGCCATGTTGGATGGACACCGTCTTGAATTTCTCGGGTTTCCAACAAATTTGATGCTGCTTACTTGTAGCATCAAACACTGTCAAGCACTATAATATATATAAAGCCTTTGATTGTGAAGTAGGCCAGTATGTGATGCAAGTAAAATGATCTGCTTTAACACATAATTATTCAGACTACAGTCCAGTCGCGATTTTACGAATAGGCATCGGACCAAGCCGATTATTCGTAAAATCGCATTTTTCGTAGTATCGCATTTTTGATAGTTTTGGTTGTTTACCGCCGCAAGTCGTCAATGTCGTTATAATTATGACGTAATGTGTTATTGTTTTGATATATGTCAAGGTAAAAAAAAAATAAAAAGACAAAAAACAATAAATGTTCGCTTTAGTTATTTTTATTGTAAAATTACATATTATTATTAATCAATTAAATTCAGATCCACCTGAAAAAACCGGGCCATTCAATTAATTTCTCAGAATGCCGATAATACTCGCCGTAGTAATAAAATTTTGCAGAATATAGTGGCAGAAGTAGAATGACAAGCAATTCACGTGTTTCAGATTTTATACAATTTTATACATTTGACATTTAATTACTCAAACTGTTTTTGTTACAATCACACACGCCCGACGATTGTTTACAGAGCATTTCGTGTCACAACTAACGGGGTCGATAATTGCTCAACACTACAAAACAACGGATATCGCTCGAAAAGGTGTGAAAATCACCTGCTTGACCGAAATTCGTAAAATTGCATCTTTATTACATTAAAAATTAGCTCAAGGGACTGTCACAATTATTCGCTAAATCGCATTTTTCGTAAAATCGCGTTTCGTTCGATCGCATCTTTTTTATATTGAATAAAGAAGGAATACGGACGGGACCGGCCGTCTTATTCGTAGTATACCGTTATTTCGTAAAATCGCGATTCGTAAAATCGCGACTCGACTGTATCTTAATAACTCCCGCAGTTTCGGATTGATCAAAATGGTACTGTTTATTGGTGTCAATATTGAGTTGCACTCAACCCGAGGCTAGGCGGCATTTCCATTACTGCCCATGAACAGGCTCAATCAAACCGAGCCTGCAATATTTTCATATTTGTCGTGTTCGGTGGCTTTCGAAGTTCCATTTTCATCTAATTTAATAACTCCCAGAAAAACACCAATATTCCATGCGGCCAAGAAACTTTAAGCGAATGATATTGTTTGATGTATGCATTGAAATATATTACAAAATCCTTCGAAAAAATATATATTAAATTGTAATGTTTCAAATAAATTATTTTGCAATAAAGTTTTATAATAAATTTAAATTGTAATTGAATAAATTAGATTTTTTTCTATTTATTTGTTTTAAGAATTTTTCGATATTCCAGGGCTTACATGTAACACAAACATATATCGTGTTTTTATTGTCCTCTACGAAGTAGGGATCATATAGAGTTGCATTCATCCGCACGTCCGTCCGTCCGTACCCAAGTTGCATTCATCCGTCCGTCCATACCAGAATTGCATTCGTCCGTACATCTCTCGTACCCAAATCTTGGGGCATCAACTCCTCATTAACTATCAAGCGGTTTTCTTTCAAACTTGCATAGACGATCAGGCAGTATGTGTTGATGGTCGTAAAGAAAAGATTTTTTCTGCGACCGTTTTTTGCTACATCGGTATCAAGAGGACACATCCTCGTTTCTTACAAATGTTGTTGTAGCAGCGTGGACATCTTTGTTAAAGGACAAGTTTTATTTTCTTCGAACACTTGTCCCCAAGAAAACACAACTGTACTGATAAAACAAAGGCTTCAAACCTCAGGGGCTAAATATTTTAAACCTTTTACTTTTCGCGTTTGCACCTTGGAAAATGTAGGACAAATTGTAACATCTGATCTTCTTTTCACATAGCCTTCTGCGGCTGAATAACACTCACATTTCGCTCTTCTATATGATGGAAAGTAAAACGAAGAGGTGAAAATAATAACGTTTTCCAGTTAGATCCGTTATATGAAAGAAACATATTATACATATTATCAGGTAGGCTATATTACGAGTATGTCACTTTTAGAATGTTGTGCACTCGCTTCAGGTAGGTTTTTGCTCATTCTCAGTAATTTCTGGACCGATTATGATCAGATAAAGAGCACCGTACTCCTTTTTAAAAACATATCGACTTTTAACCTCCAATCTTTATCGGCTGCTGTTTTCTAAAAACAAAATCAAAGACAAGTAGGGTTTTGCTCATTCTCAGTAATTTCTGGACCGACTATGATCAGATAAAGAGCACCGTACTCCTGTTTAAAACATATCGACTTTAACCTCCAATATTTATCGGCTGCTGTTTTCTAAAAAAATCAAAGACAAGTTCACACTTTCAAAAAAATTGGTCTTTGAATGTTTGAGAAAACGGCAGCCGATTGATATTTGAGGTTAATGTCGAATTGAAAATGCTTTATAACAGTAATGCAGTGCTCTTTTGCTGATCACTATCGTTCCAGAATTACTGAGAAATAAGCAAAACCCTACCACAAGCGAGTGATGTTATGTGTGCACGACATTCTAAAAGTGACGTGGTATATCCACCCTGTATTATGCAGTAGCTTTGGTATTCAAAAAACTGAACCACTGTGAAATATAATAACCTTTGTATGATGTTGCGACAACGCCCGACACAATGCAAGGCATATACTTAACAACAAATATGCTGATACAAAACAAAATGTTTTAAAAAGCAGTTTCTTTAATTTCTTCCACCGTATCCTTGTTTACGTCCTCTTGTCTCATTAACGTTATCGGGCAACTTTTATTTGACAGTTTCATTACATGTAGCATCTTATGTTTTCTGTGTCAGTGTTTTTGAGAGCAATTTCGTCGAATGACAGGTGGGCTATAAGTATTTAACTCAGGCAAGACCTTGTAAGTGTTTGTTCAAATGAGAATCGGGCTGGGCATTGTACACTCAGCAAAAGTTGAATTCACTCTTTATTAATGATCATATGCCAACATCAGTCTTCAACTAAAGCTTTAATCTTGTGATACATTGGGTGTAATTGACTTTTGAACAGTTTGGCAAGAGTTATCCTTAATTTTGCTAAAATGCATTACTTGCATAAAAAGGTCAAGCACACAGAAATTTGCTCTTAATTCCTTATTTTGTTTTAAACGGACCCCTCATTAGTAGGAAAAACAGAAAACATGATAAATCAATAGCACATTTGTTTAAATAAACCCTTTCAAAGTATCCAATTTTAAAATTACCTCCCTTTTAATTAAATACTTTAAATTTCGACCCAGCGCTGTAAGCAAATGGTATTGAATTTGTTATAGAAAACAATGAATTAAAATTTAAAAAGACATTACATAATTGATTTCTAGACAAAACACTTCTTTCCACAAATTCTCTTGACGTAGGGAAGAAACGAAACTAGCATACACTGTAAACATATACAATGAATGACCAATTAGAACTTTTGTTGAGTGTATGCTTCGTGCATTCTAGAAATTAATTAACGCCTCCAGGGACAAAATGATTCGCCGCTCACCGTTTCAATAGGGGTAACTCTATAAGTATCTTGCATGAGTGTGAGGTGAAGATGGAAAAATCTGTCACCGAGGGGGAACTGTTTTGCGGGAACGAGGCTCTGCCGAGTTCCCGCCAAAACAGTTCACCCGAGGTGACAGATTTTTCTATCTTTACCGAAGTTGCCATGCAAGATACTTTTTCTTGCATACCTTTTACTGTTCATAACATTTGTGTACATGTATACAAACTAAATTTTGTTTCCTAACGTTAAAATATTGACGTTAACGTATACCTTATTTTCTAAATTACGTCACTAACTTGAATAAGTGACGTCAGATATTTGAAGACGTGACGTCAATCATGTAGCACGCGAACGTTATCTTTTCCCTAGGGAAAAGATAAGATTTTCTTTCCCCGGTAAATCACGTGGAAATACTTATCCGGTATGCAAGAAATAAGGTTTTCAGTTTTTGGAAGTTGACCATATAATAATTATTATTATTATACCTCACGTGATTAGTTTACTATATAGCGTAATGTGACGTCACATGCTGACAATCCGTAATGTTACCCTCTTGACATTACCTATTCGCCCGCTTGACATTACGAATCGGCCCTCGCGTGCGTTGAATGATTTTACTGAAGTTGAATTAATGTTTTATTGATTAAATTGATTTTTATTTTGTGTTAATATCATTGTTGAATAAATTTGTAAAAGTTTCCGAATTATTTTGTTCGGTATAATAAAATAAATATCACGTCCTTCAGTGGGTGATAGAACGTTATGTTCACCCTTGACAGGTAATGTCAACCTCGGCTAACGCCTCGGTTTACATTACCTATCTCGGGTGAACATTCCGTTCTATCACCCACTGAAGGATGTGATATTTATATATTATACTTTGATTTCTTCTCTTAATTTTTGGCTTTGATGGGAAGCTTTGATTTCTCAGCATTGTTTTAAAGACAAGTATAGTTCCCTATTCAGGAACGTCTTGTATAATTTTAATAACTGTTACAGTGCAGGACAATCTGGAACGTAATGGGTTCGTGTGCACACAATTTTTCTAAGTACTCGTACATGACATTGTATACTCAATGAAACAATACCATAACATTAAATGTTTATTGTCAACCGATTGTTTGCTTTATAAAAGTTTTTACATATCTAACAAGACAAACTTGTGTATGTTGAAATATCACCAAACTCTTCCGGAAGTACACGAAACTTCTCTATTGTATGGAACGTCATCGGGGACTTCTTATGAGTACTGTCGATATGCGAAGTACATTTATCAGCACGTTCTGTTGAACGGTCTTTATATTCGGTTCATTTGTCATCATGTGCAGTACTTACAATTATTGTTACATTTTTATTTCCAGTGAAATAATCGTTAAGTTTATGTGCAGTAGTTACAACATGACGTGCAGCAATACCATCATTCCGTACGAAAATTACATCTTTATGGGCAGTAGTTTCACTATTTCATACAGTCAAAACACTATTACGTTCAGACATCAGAAGATATGCACAGCACGCAATGTTAAAAACCTTTCTTATGATCTACATACAGAAGCCATTTCTGTAGCTAATGCATATAATGATGTAGCTACTACACATAATGATATAGCTAATGCACGTAAAGATGTAGCTACTGCACATAATGATATAGCTAATGCACGGAAAGATGTAGCTACTGCGCAAAATAATATAGCTAATGCTCATAATGATGTAGCTACTGCACAAAATAACATAGCTAATGCATATAATGATGTAGCTACTGCACATAATGATATAGCTAATGCATATAATGATGTAGATGCTGCTAATTATGATATAGCTAATGCTCATAATGATGTAGATACTGCACAAAATGATGTAGATACTGCACAAAATGATGTAGATACTGCACAAAATGATGTAGATACTGCACAAAATATGGAGCTAACGCACAAAATGATGTAGATACTGCACATAATGATGTAGCTAGTGCACAAAAATTGAAGCTTTCGCACAAAATGATGTAACTACTGAACCCACGGCTGTAAATTCTGCACATAATGTTTAGCTACTGCACAAATAGTCATGTAGCTACCGCACATAATGATGTAGCTACTGCCCTTTTTTCTACGAAGACATATTATTACATGTATCATACGTTTTAATTTCGCTGAGGTTTCAATTCGCGCATTAACATGTACCCTAGAGCAAAATATACGAAATTAAAACTCACGCCAATTTTAATGAAACCCAATAGATCGCATAGTATTTTACGGCAGATGACACACAGGAATAATTGTTGTTGTTTTATTCTCTTTTGAGAATATAATAAGACAACTTCGGTTAAGTTGTTGGTTATCACTATCAGAAAAATCATGTTAAATGCCTCAAGCTTTTATAAAACATAAATGTTATATGTTGCGTAGAATGTCTTCAAGCAAAACATATTAAGTTTTCTTCGTAATATGATCTTTAATGTAAATCTAAACACTTTAATGAGTCATTACAGGTTCAGACAGTAATTTACCTGGAAAAGTGCCTGTCATTTACAAGATGGCGAACGACTTAATGATTTATTCCGTAAGAAATCGTGGACTAAGTGCAAAACAGTCTTATCTGTATGTGAATAAAGAAGGCAGTTGCAGCATTTTCACTCTCAGCCCATGAAATATTAAGGTAAGGTAATACGTTTTTAATTCTTCGACAATTTCAGGGATATTAGAATTCTGCGACAGCTGAGACCCGCCATAAAACGCAATAACAGGAGTGCCATGAGATATCAGTTGAAAATTACCTGTATCATCTTCTTAAAATGATCTTTATATTTTAATAGTTCTGCCTTTTACAATTTAATGCATGTGCATATTATTGAGGTCATTTTTTCTTTAAAGTATGAAATAATATGAAGAAAACATGGACTTCAATTAGTAAGCGAACTTGCATCTTTTAAATAAACATTAATTGGTTAAACTGATTCTAGGACACATATGTTACCATTGAAGTCAGGTAGATTCAGTTGCTTCGTGTCGCCGCAGTATTTAAAGGCACCGAGGCCCTTATATTTCATAACTTATAAGAAGCACTTAAAATTTCGTATATTTGTTCGCAAATCCTAAAAATATACAGAAATCATTAACTGATAAACATAGATCACTAGAAACATACAAATGATTGAGTTGACATGTTCAATAAATGATACAGTGGGTCGAACCGGGATGCATGTTTGGTCTAATGTTTTGATTTAAAATTGATCAGCTACGACGTTCTAATTATTGTTATAATAAAAAAAAATATGTTACATCATCGTTAGCATGAGAATACCTCTCAAAACCTGTTACAAAATACACATTTACGCTCATTTTAGAACAGTGCACAGTACAAACGGAACATAGTTTGAGTGATTTAAGCGATTATTTAAAAGTACATGTATTGTTCATACAAAAGGAAACAATGAGATTCATAACAAGTGCTAGGAGAATCGCCTGTTATAAAATTTATTTGTCTGATTTGTCATTACAATACATATAACATTTCCTCACTTTTGAACTGTCTACTATGTTTTTGTGACAATCAGTGCGCTATATCCGGTAGATGATACAATCGGGTTATATACAGTGGAAAAGGTTCTTACACAAGTTTCATGAAAAAAGGGTCATGACTCTTGATTACGTTAAAAACGTACTGTCTAAACCAGTAGGCCTGCGTATAAAAATGTTCTGACAAAAGTTTCTAGTGGAAAAGTTTTGACACTACATTCACATTACAAAGGTTCTTTCTCAGCCTATATGAGAATATAAGTATCTTGCATGTGTGTGAGGTTAAGATGGAAAAATCTGTCACCGAGGGGGAACTGTTTTGCGGGAACGAGGCTCTGCCGAGTTCCCGCCAAAACAGTTCACCCGAGGTGACAGATTTTTCTATCTTAACCGAATGTCTCATGCAAGATACTTTTTCTTGCATACCTTTTACTGTTTATAACATTGGTGTACATGTATACAAACTAAGTTTTGTTTCTTTACGCTGAAATATTGAAGTTAACATAAACCTTATTTTCTTAATGACGTCACTAACTTGAATAAATTACGTCAGATACTTGAAGACGTGACGTCACTCATGTAGTACGCGAAAGTTATCTTTTCCCTAGGGAAAAGATAAGATTTTCCTTCCCCGGTAAAACACGCGGAAATACTTATCCGGTATGCAAGAAAAGGTACGTACACAAGGTTCACGTGGAAAATGTTCTGACACAAGTATTCACAACACACGTTTAAGTTTTAAGCAGAAAAGATTCTGAATGTTCATGTAGATCTAGTTTCATGTAGAAAAGATACTGTACTTTCACGTGGAAAACATTTTGACTCCTGCTTCGCATGTGAAAAGATGACGGAGAAAAAGTCGTTACGGTTTTATTTTTGTGGACTTAACTTTTTCCTTCCGATTCAAGTTTCAGATGGAGAACATTTTGAATCTAAATGCAGTTTCACATGGAATTTGGGTCTCTGAATCAAGCTTTATACAGTGATCCATAATATCTGATACAGTTCGTCAATCAGTTCCGGTTATGAACCGGTTTCGGTTAACTTTTATATTTCCTACCCCATGTTAGAAATATTTTGGAACAACGAGAGAAAATACTCTTTTAGTCGCAATAAATAGCATTTCAACTGAACATTTACGTACTTTAACCTTTGATTTATTGTTTACTTTCGGCCAAGCGCTGCGTCAGCAAAGACTATTGCAGACGCCGCGTCCAAAGTTTTTAACGCGGATGATGTTAAGCGTAGCATCCATCGCAAGAAACAAACCTTATTAGCCAAAACAAAGAAAAAAAGGTGATTTGCAATAGTGTGTTATATCAATGCTCTATCATCAGAAGCAAGATTGTATGCATAAATATTTTCATTCTGTTTTTGTGACGGTTTTTGAGAAGCATGTGTTTGAACCAGTTCCGGATCAGTGATTCAGATTAAGTAAGTAGATCTAGTGTGAATTCCAGTTTTGGAATTCAATTTTAAAGCATAAACTGGGAACGGCTACCAAGAAAAAGAGACACTTAAAGCTATAGGATGCAGCTGGTTTACATATCGGTCATGTCTCAAGGTCTTTTGTACCCTACATCTAAGATATCCTAATGATGGTATAGTGTTAACAGAAGTTAATGGGTCACCAGTACCTAGCTACCCACGATGGCTAACTCCACATGAAGAGGGGGTGGTGTTGTGCTACCACGTCATTATAACATTTCTGTCTCATGAAATGATTGCTGTAAGATAATCAGATAAACGTCGTGGTGCAATACCTGAAGACTGGTATGGACCTTGTGGTGTCATTAGTGCTTAATTGCTTTTGTTAATACCGTATAGCGGGTAATTTCTGCGGGTGCCAAATTTCTGCGTTTCTGCGGTCTTTGGATGAAATCGCAGAAATATGTCCAGCAGAAAAAAAAACAGCAGAAATTTAAATCGCAAAATATTATCTCATTGTTATCATATAGGCATAGTATAAACGCGACATTTGCTCAGACATTTCTCAAACATTCAAATCAGTTGAATAGTTGTTTGAGAGTTGTTATTCATCGGATAGATAATATCTTTTTGTTATTTTTTGATAAAATAAATTGAGTAACAGGTATTACCCATGACTAAAATATCTGTGAAAAACAAATAGTATGTGTACATATATCACAGTCGTGTTATTCTTACGACACCTTACCCAATATGACCTGAACCGCAGAAATTTATCCTTCATGGGAACCGAAAACGCAGAAATAAAAAACGCAGAAATTTTTGCATCCATTTTTGAGGGTAAAACGCAGAAATTTATGACCGCAGAAATAACCCGCTATACGGTACTGTAATAAATAGAAATAAAAAATAGCATAATACTTGGTGTGTGATTATATTTATTTCACATTACTTTCAGAATTATTTTGCACCCTTAGACAGAGAACGTGTAAAATGAATTTGGTCTGTCAAAGCTAGTTAACAGCTATCAAATTAGACAGACAAAATTCACTCTAAGACATGTGTACGTTTTGACCGGAATAGATTGAATTAACCGGAACTGATTTAAACTAGTCTTTAAGTAAATGTTACATATGTAAAAGTAAATAAATGCGGAGACTAAAATAAATTCAGCATGTTTTAGGTAAGATATTTTGCTAATAATCAAACAACAAACAAAGTTCTGATTAATGCTTGTAGTATATTTTTTTACAACGAATATATTAATTAACCGGAACTGGTTGACGAACTGTACCCTTTTGGAATTTAAAAAAAAATGAAATATGCATATCAGGAATGGCCACATCCAGCATACACAGCCTCCCCACACAGCCAAAAAGTAGAGAGGAAAAGAGAGCATGGTATTACAAAAATCAGTTTCAAACTGGACGCCACAAACAAATAACGGAAGTGAGAACCGGAGGGGTTACCGCCTTGGAACGGTCAGTGGCAAAACAAATTGCCACTGGGGGTTTAAACCAGGTTGTAGGATGCACCAACCTCACACTTGCCCCAACAGGTTCTCGTATCACAAAACAAGTACAAATTGTCTTGGTGAAATAACTCCAACCCACCCATCAGCTCAACAATGTTGCATGCAAAAGCATACAAACATATAAACATAAGAATTTAATAGCATTGCAAAGCCAAAGGGCGGGTACTCAATGATCTTACAGAGACCAGAGCACCTGGAGTAAAATCAGCAAGAACACGATGACAGGGATAAAAGAAACAAATCGAGCTTCTAGGTTCTTTTTAGAAAAGATTTCCCCAAAAACTTTCATAAACTCTTAAACCCCTGCCACCGTCGTACAACCAAAGAGGTAAGCATAACGATCAACTGTAGATGGGTTAATCACCAGGCCTGCAGAGCGCTGTAAAATATCATGTTGGTAACCTTTCTTTTTAAATTTACAGATGGTTTTTACGAATAACCGGGAGAAATTAACATCGCCTTTTATCTTCTTAAGTTTATAAATTAAATCTCCATAAAAAACTGGCTGTGAAATACCTTGTTGCAATAGTGATTTTAAACTGCACCTGTATTTATGAATTAGATCTGGATATCGGCGATAAAACTTGCAAAAGGTTGTCCTTAATTTGTGATACCGATAACCTTGTTTTAAAAGTTTTTCTGTAATGCAAAGATTACGTTAATATCGTTAAAGCGTTAATATCTTCAAACACAGACAAACAATGTTTACAGAGTAATAATCTAGAGGCTTCAATTTTTTTTTTTTTTTTTGATAAACAACATATCATACTTGAATAAGAAATGCTGTTAGTATATCCAAAATAATATTTTTAACAAATGTTCAATGTGACGTCCATTTTGGTGATTATGACGTCAAATCTTTTCTTGAAAATTTTTTTGGCCGATTAGACTTTTTTCTTTGGGAACATTTAAAAGCTAAGGTTTACACACCTAAACCAACATAAGTGCAAGAGCTAAAATCATCAATTTAAGGTTCCGCAAAGATTGCAAATGGCGAAAAGTGGCTAAATTTTCAAAATTGAATTTTGGGGGAATTACTTATTGCCACCTAGATTTTAGTAAATAAATGTATTTAGCTATGGATGTAGTAAATGTTTGCAAGCTAAATTTAGTCTAATTCATGTTCTAATTACTAAGTACATACTAAAACAAAAGAAAAACCGTTTGCATGAGAACTCTGAAATTCATGAACAACATTCCAAAGCAACTCATTTCTGAAATAAGTATATGCTGGTCTACAATGTTTAGTGCCAATTCGTCAAAATAATGTAAGGGTTTTCAAGAAATTCAAGGAAATCATACTTCCTGGTAATAATCACAGAAAATTGACGTCAAATTGAACATTTGTTATAAATTTTATTTTGGATATACGAATTGCATACCCTTTAAGGTATGTTATGATATATATCAAATAAAACTTTAAAGCCTCCAGATTATTACTATGTGAATATTGAATGCTAATGTTTAATGATATAAACGCTATTAAATTTCAAAAGGGTATCAGATATTATGGATCACCCTGTAAATGTACGTAATTTCACGTAAAAATGATCTTTTTGTGTCTTGTGGCGTACACACTTTACACAGAAATTTGTGAAGTAGTCTCTGTTATACATTTTTTATAATTATGAATGACCTAATTATATAAAGTCTTTGAATAAAAACATCGTTCTGTTTTAATTCTTAAAATATCAAATGTTCCCGTAAATTTTATAAAGATATAGTGACAATACACAGAATTCAAATTTCAATCACTCTTCAACGTCACCACCTTCTTTAACTTTGTGCCATACCGTACACCATATCTGAAAAATAGATAAACAGATATCGTTATCCATGATATATCTGAATGCGTAGTATCTTTATAATAACATGTCTCATACTACATTTGGAAATAAATAAAGATAAATTATCTATTATATTCTAAAAACTAATTGGCGATTTTCCTTCACAATTTGACAACGTAATATATTTGTGCATGTATTGGTGTAAGCTCAGTATTATTAGGGTCTGTCAGGGTAATTACTTCATCTTTTTAGCAATATTTGTATGTGTATACTCTAGATTTGTATTAACAAAATGTTGTTTCTGTTTTGTTTTATTGAAAAATTGGGTTACTCTGTTAAAGGGGCCTGAAAAATAAATTTGTGCACAGGAATTGATGATGTCATTGGTCACCATTCAAAATGGCTGCCTCTAAAAGCATAATATCAGCAACTTCAGAATGTCATACTTTAATAATTTATAGTCGGGGTTTCAAACTTCTTTGAATGATACGGAGAAATATTTGAGATATTTGCAATAATACATGTATCTATCTATTTGCCCTGAATTCCCCTTTTAATAAAAGCATCGCTTTTACCCACCACCCACCAAAGTAATTTGAGGAATGCACTGACACATTTTGATTTTGCCTGAAGTTGTGATTTGAATATATAAAAGGAATATCGAACACATTTTAAAATATTTCAGGCTAGGTTTGATTGAGCCAGTTCATGAGCGGTAATTGACATCCATATTAGCGCACATGCCGCTAAGTCCCAGTTTAATGAAAGTCGCCACCGAACACGACAATTTTGAAAATATTGCATGGCATTGCTTAGTTTAATAAAGCCAGTTAATGGGTTGCAATGGTAATGCATATTACTGCTTAAACCGCCTATCGCTGGGTTGAGTTCTACTCCTTATTTACACAAGTAAACAGAACATTTTCAAGTCATCCTAAACGACAGTGTGCATAAAGCGGTACATAAGAAAGCTTGAATGCGGATTGTTCAGATAAATATCATCTACACGACGGTGAGTTTATAAAGCTCTATGGGGAAATCTTTTCTTAAAAGAACCTAGAAGCTCGATTTGTATCTTTTATCCCTGTCGTCGTGTTCTTGCTGCTTTTACTCCAGGTGCTCTGGTCTCGGTAAAATCATTAAGTACCCGCCCTTTGGCGTTGCAATGCTATTAACTTCTTATGTTTTATATATTTGTGTGATTTTGCATGCAACATTGTTGAACCGATGTGTAGGTTGGAGTTATTTCACCAAGACAACTTGTACTTGTTTTGTGATACGAGAACCTGTTGGGACAAGTGTGAGGTTGGTGCATCCTACAACCTGGTTTAAACCCCCATTTGCGATTTGTTATGCCACTAACCGTTTCAAGGCGGTGACCCCGCGGGTTCCCACTTTCGTTAATTGTTTGTGGCGTCCATTTTGAAACTGATTATTGTAATACCATGCTCGCTTTTCCTCTCCACTTTTTGGCTGTGATAGGAGGCTGTGTTTGCTGGATGAGGCCATTCCTGATATGCATATTTCACTTTTTATTTTAATTTGGTCTAGAATGGGTTTGCCATAAACGAGACAACGGCGGAGATAAACAGTCTAGAATTTTCACAAGGATCTGAATAATCACAGAGAACGCCAAAGACAAAGATCAAACAGTTGTGACGAACACCTCAACAGAAGAAAATGTTACATGTTACATGTAACGAATCTGAACTTATTCGAAATTTCGACACATGTCTCTTTGTTAAATTATTTAGGTTCGTAATACAGACAGGTCTACATTTTTGCAATACTTGGTATAAAACAATAAAAAAAATCCTTATTTTGTAAGACTTGTGTCCATCCATTTTGTCTGAATCTAGTCTACCTTAGATTTCATTTCTCTCCAGGTCTAAAAGGTAATAAAGTATACGTAATATATCATATCGATTCATTTTTTTATTTACAACGAAAGAGAAATCCAAATAGATTTATGAATTTCAAATGTCAGTTATATAAAAATTTCTTCGAATGCAAAGAATTTTCTCATTACAATGCAGGCTGTATTAATAAACTCTTAAACCTCAGCCACCGTGCAAAGAGGTAAACAATATGATCAAAACGGTTAACGACGAAGCATGTGGGTTTCCTTTCTTTTAAATTTACAGATGAATTTTACGGAGGAATTAATATTTTCTTTTATTAATTTATAAATCAAATCTCCAAAGAACACTGGTTGAGAAATATATTGATGCGTTTGGTCGATAAAAAGAAAATTAAACGGGAAAATGCAGTTCAACAAATACTGGCAAAACATTATGTGAGGTCCTTTTAAGATGACGGACAATTGAAGAGGGCTCTTAGAATAAACAGCCATTTTCATTTAGTCATTTTTAGTTTGAGGCTGCGCGGAGGACGAGCATAAATTTGTATAATCTTCTTTTTTTTCTTTCTAAATGTAGTAACAGGTTTATTGTAAAACTATCACCGAAAGTATCGTTTTCCGCGGCGTGCCCGATTTTTTATATGCATCGTCCGACACATAGTATGTTCTATTCAGAAAAATATCTACCATTAAATTAAAAATAACTGTCTCCCCAACCAATATTTCTAATGCTAATCATAAAGTAGATCTCCACATATAACCTGTTTGCGTGTAACGAGAATACAATAAGGTATGTGTTTTAGAAGGCGAAAAATAGACATTATCAGTTTTAAAATTATACCGTATGCGTTATAAGTCAGATTTTATTAGCTTTTGAATCGAGAATATGTGACAATAATACTGTTTATAATTGTAATCATTGAGAAGCATAATTTACATATGTAATGACATTCGATGTCTTGTCAGTACAGTAATTGTTTAAGGTTACAACATTTGCGTGTAAAGGGGCCGTCACACTATGACGTTCTGGTCAACGTTCTCTGAACTTTTCAATCGTTCAGATGTTGAGCTTTCTAGAAAAAGAATGACACATCTGGCGTGTTATTAACGTTTTGTCTAACGCATCACTAACGTGTATCTTACGCACTAAAAGCGTGTAACAGCGACCAAGTAAGAAAAACCCTAAAATCATTAGCATGTTCTCACGGGCCACTGGCGCGCAAATAACGATTTGTCAACGTTAGACGAGCGTGCTGAGGAATTGGGGTTCGGATAACGCTCGAATGATGCCCAATGGACGTCAAAAAGACGTTTGTTTCACTTTAGTCATACGCTGCGTTCGCTAGGCGACCGTTAAGCGGTCGTTGACAGGTCGCCAGTGAGTCGTTCACAGCAAAGCAAACGATTTGTAACAATCAAGTAACGCTTGAGTAACGACTGGCTGACGACAGCCGAATGCGTGCCACGCTCGGCAAATGTTAGTAAAACGTTCCACGAACGTTCTTAAACGTTCTTCAGCGTTTACAATTAAACGTTGAAGAACGATCGTCTCAGAGAAAATGTGTGTGCTTGTTCAAAAAATTATTTCCGGACCACCGTTCTCCGACGATTCCCGGCGATCATTGACGTTCACGGACGTTCACTAGCGTTCAAAAAAACTTCTGGTGATATTCCAGCGACCATGGACGACTATCAATGTTTCATCAAACGTCGTAGAACGCTGGCCAGAACGTCATAGTGTGACGGCCCCATTACGTGCTTCCGCCTATCTTATATTGTGGGTCCGTCTAACGTCTATCGTGCGTCCATTTATCATGTATCGTGTGTCTGTCTACCGACTATCGTGTGTCCGTATATCGTGTATCGTGCAACCGTCTAACGTATATCGGGCATCCTATAGTCTACCGTGCGTCCGTCTAACGTATATCGAGCGTTTGTTTATCGTGTAACTTTTTGTCTTTAATACAATGAAAAGTTCTAAAAGCAACATCTCTTATCCTTGTTTACGCCCAAATATAATAGAGCGCAAATGGATAAAATTCGGATACATTGTATGATCGGAATCCAAGCGCTTCCATGATCATTTTTGATCCTCTTCAAGAAGTCAATGGCACAAAGTTTAGAGATATGTGAAATATATCGCCATAAGGAAGGAGAAGAGGGAATGGTGAAATGCTAGACTCTAAAGATGTTGTGGCGAAATTGGGTATTCATATTTCTAAGTATAGTTTCGAAAACTCTTATAAACGTCGATAATTAAGCATCATCGTAAAAATTTAAACACTTGTTTGTTTTTTTTATTTCGTTAAAATTGGGTCACTCGCGTTCGTAGAGGGGCCCGAAATGAAAGACACAAAATAAAACATGAAGCAAAAAATGTTTTAGGCCGTGTCACCTTCCAAGGACTTTTGTTTCTCAACAAGATAATGATCTGCGTGATTCTTGTGAAACATTCATGTAATTAGACAGAATCCTTGCACTTTCTTATCACAACAAAACCATCTTTTTGTTGAATACCTAAATACTTCTTAATGCGGTTTATTCCAGTTAGACAACTTGCTGTTAAGAATATCGAAGTCTTAGGTTCCTGTTTTCCGAATGGTCCGGGTTTTTTTGTTTATGGTTGCCAAGAATGTGTTTGTCTTAAACAAAGTCGGGTTTCAGGTTCCCCTTTTCCGATTTTTTTTGTTTGTATAAACGCCAGGAAGGAAAGCCGTTTCTTCGGTTCCTGTTTTACTGATTGTTCCGATTGTTTGTTCATGTTTGCCATGAATGTGTCATTCTACAAACGTAGGTTTTTATGTTCCTTTTCCCCGAGATTTTAAATATTTGCCGCCAAGAATGTGTCTAAGAATTCCGTTCTGAAATTCCTATTTTCCGATACTTTTTATGGCCTCCAAGGACTTGTCTAAGGAAATCGGTTTTCAGGTTCCTGCTTTCCTATTTATTTTGTTTGTGTCCGCATAGATTGTGTCTAAGGAAATTCCGTTCTCAGGATCTTGTTATCCGATATTAGTGTTTATGGCCTCCAAGAATGTGTCTGGGGAATGTCGGTTCTCAGGTTTCCTGTTTTCCGATTTTTTTGTTTATGGCTTCCAAGGATGTGTCTAAGGAAATTCCATTCTAAGATCCCTATTTTTGCGATGATTTGTTAATGTCCGCTGAGAATGTTTTTTAAAGAATGTAGGTTCTCGGGATTCCTGTGCAGATATTTTAGTTATGGTCGCCAAGAATGTGTCTAAGGAAATTGAGTTCTTAGATTTCATGTTTTCCCTTTTTTAAGGCCGCCAATAATGTGCCTCAGGAAAGTCAGCCAACAGCATCGAAGAATTCCAGTTTCCAGTTTTGGCATGCAAAGTCCCAGTTTTGACGTTTTCTTTCCATTAACAATACACATTGTTGAAGTATGCCCGTCAATTACGTGTATTCTCAAGCAATAACAACTTAAATACGTATTATTTACCCAAGAATACCCGTATTCGACAAGGCTCGCCAGTTTTTACCATTTATTTAACCCATACACTTTCTCGTTAATTTAAACACGATTAAGAAAAAATACCTTCCGATATTTTTGCCGCCATTCACTTTCTGAGTCGGATGCACTATTTCCAGTGCCCAAGGTTATAAAACTGAGCACGGAAACCAGTCTCAAATCTCAACATCTGATTGGCTGAAATGGCGACCAGTCGCCATTTCAGCCAATCAGATGCTTGAGATTTGAGACTGGTTTCCGTGCTCAGTTTTATAACCTCCAACCCTGAAAGTGCTTATTTTTTCTGGTAGAAGTGCCTAAGCTTATGAAAATTAACAGGTGTTGAGCAAACCCACGGAATCCCTATTGGATCCGTCCCAGAACTCTAATAACATACATCCGTGGTAGACTTCAAACATCCTTATATTCCATTGGCTGTTGTTTTATTCATTCACTTCACAAAAATTCATTCTACTCCATATTTCCTTTGCAGGGTTATAAGTATCATGCATGAGTGTGAGGTGAAGATGGAAAAATCTGTCACCGAGGATTAACTGTTTTGCGGGAACGAGGCTCTGCCGAGTTCCCGCCAAAACAGTTCACCCGAGGTGACAGATTTTTCTATCTTTACCGAATGTCTCATGCAAGATACTTTTTCTTGCATACCTTTTATTTTTATAACATTTCTGTGTAAGTATACAAATTAATTTATTTTCCTTATGCTGAAATATTGACGTTAACGCAAACCTTTTCATAATTGACGTCACTAACTTGAATATATTACGTCAGATACTTGAAGACGTGACGTCACTCACGCGACTCATTCTACATGGGGGTATGTAGGATCGAAATTTCCTACACGGGTGAAAACACCGGATGACCTAATCCGGTATGCAAGAATAATGCAATTCAAATTACTTGTCTGTATGATTCCATTATCAATATCAAAATATCTTATTCTTTCGACCTGTATAGAGTCTTCTAGTTTAAGGTAAGACCTGTGTAATAGGCACTTTTAAGAATCCAACATCTGATTATATTTTCATCAACTGCTTCATACCACTGACTTGTAAGCAAAATTTTAATGATTTTCACCGTGTAGTTTTTGAGATTTTTAGCTTTTTTAATTTTAAGAAAAAAGTAAGAAAAAACGTGAAAGTATCCAAATTCTTTAATCGGTGACAAAATTTTTTGTTATTGATAAATTCAACCTTAATTATTTTTACAGTTTATCCAAAATAAGTTATATTTTACTAAACCAATTTAATATATAACATATAAATACAGAATTTATCTTAAAATGAAATTTTTTGACCAAATAAATTTTAAAAAATGCATTTTTTTTATATTTCACGAGACTAAATTAATGAAAATTGTGCAAAATCCTGATTGGTGCAATATACCAAACTTAACCATTTTTTAACTATATACCTTAAACAAAATTTAAACAAAATTTCAGAGAAGTTTACCGTCCAGTTTTAGAAATTTTCAAATTGATGACTTGAATAAATTCTATTCTGATAGCGAAAACCCCTTTAATCTTGATTATTTTGCTTATTTTAGTTTAAATCATGAGAATTTTATATTCAATGACAGAATTACACAGGAAAAAAAGAAATATGCCAATTATTTAAGCTCTAGGCTTACAAAAAATAGCTTCCAGTGGGATTTGAACCCTGGTCCTCTTGCATGACAGAAATCTACGCTAATTTACTACTATAGTTACCTCCCTTGGATACTCTTCTGGATATAGGTATTCATTACACAGGTCTTACCTTAAGTGAGGGTGAAAATCATATGAAGGGTCAGATGCAAGATTTGCACTCAGGATGTTGGTTTGGGGCTGTCATATGGCAGCAACATGATCATTTCCAACCATCTGAATGAAAATTAAATAGTGCTGTCCCAAAACGGGGTTCAAGCAAGCCTGCTTAACTCCCAGGATCCGCCACTGATATAATATGATTCCAAACATTCATCATCTTTAATTTAATTGTTTTGTTCTCACTGATTTTATCCTGTGTCGGTCATGTATTTCGTCACAAAATCTGTTTGCTATTTTCTTCCCTTACATATAACATTTTAAGTATATTTTTTCGTGCTTTAGTTCCTTGGCCTCCAAGAGCAAATACATTAATTTTCCTGTACACAGAGCTCGTACTTGTATCATAAAACTTCTGCTATTTTACTAGTACATATAGCATGTACTTTTAAAATAAACTTTCAGCTAATATAACATGTACATATACATGTGAAGCATGTACTTGTATGAATAACTTTATGTCATTTTTTACCAATGACATATATAAGCAAATATGTTTTTCTTTGAATTGCTTTTTAATTTCCTGTACATTTAGCATATACTTATATAATACAATTTCAGCTATTTTTTCTCCATTGACATCCATAAACAAATACTAGTGTTTGTTTGATATTTCTGCATAATAAACAAATAAATCAATAATACAATTCTGCTTTTTCTCCCCTTTCACATCCAAAACTAAATACTGCATTTCGTTTGATTTTCCAGTACACATCGCATGTATAATTTTCTTTCTGATATTTTTCCTTCACATTTATAAAAAAACGCACGTAGTCCTTTTCCTTGTACCCATAGATACAGCATACAATATTCTTCCTTCGCCTCCATTAACAAGTGCTGACTTTCGTTTGATTTTCCCTTACTAATAGCATATATAAATATTATACTTTCTGTTTTCTCTTCACTGTGACATCAACAAAAGGGGGTTCTATTCATGTTTACATTTAAATGTATATATTGCAAGTTTATGAATAATAATTGTTTCTACTTTCTTCCCTTTTTATTTCCATTACTAAATACATGTACATTTGTAAAATATTTTCAGTGATCATTCTGGAGATATAACATATGTATTATATAATTTCTAGTTTCTGCTTTTTCTTCTTTGGGACCTCCATTTACAAATAGATTCTATTGTTTCTTCATAGACATCAGTGTCCAAGGTTATAAAACAGAGCATGGAAACCAGTCTCAAATCCCAAGCATCTGATTGGCTGAAATGGGGACCAGTCGCCATTTCAGCCAATCAGATGCTTGAGATTTGAGACTGGTTTCCAAACTCAGTTTTATAACCTTCAACCCAAGTGCATCCATAATAATTATTTCTACATTTTCCCTCTTGAAAGTCTTTAAAAAAGTACGTGTACTACATTTTCTTTGATCCATAGCATATGCACTGCTTTTCTACCAAATAACATCAAATTATTCCTTAATTTTTCCTGTATAAATAGGAAGACATTTAACATTACAATGTAGTTGTAACTAAGTGTTTCTCTATTTCCTCTCTATACATATATGTATCTCCACTACACAAATAGATCCTTCATCTTCTTTGTTCATTAATGTGGATGTTTGGACTTCGTGTCTAAAAATGACCATTGAAAACTCTGCAATCTCATTCTTCTTTCTTTGCCACATAATTCATTGACTCCCACTGACATATTTCGAATAATTACATTTAATACTATATTAATGCTATTTATTACTATTACTTTTTTCATCAAACCTATAACGAAATGCGTACTGATTAATAAGCTTTTGTAAAGCATCTATTTTTCTTCTGCTCTTTTTTAAATAAATCCGCATGATTTCACTATTCTTGCTTAATCTGTTTCATACACACAAAATTCAAAGTAAAAGGATGTATATGCATTTATTTTTATTACAATTTTAAACCATAAATGAAAATCGTTCCAATGAAACTAGTTTAGACAATTTTACTCTCTATTTGTTTTGGGTTTTTTTTATCCGCATAGTATCACTTTATTTCTTACTTGTTATGCACACAATATTAAAAATATGGAATTACATGTATATGTGTCTTATTTTGTTATAATTTTTAAAGCCAAAACTGAACTTCGTTCTAATTACACTTTTTAATCATTTTGTTACTATGTTGTTTTTATTAAGTCCGCATAATTTCACTATATCTCTTACTCTCTTTCATACACACAGTATTCAAAGAAAACGGAAATGTATGCTTTTATTTTGTAATACATGTAATTTGAAATCCGTGAGAAACCTGTCTTCTTCCTCTGTTTAAAGAACCACAAATTTCGCACGTATTTATCCAATTTTAACAAGTATAGTAATCAATGTTCACTAAAATATATGAAATTATACATAATCATTTTCTCAGAGAAACTAATACTTAATTCACAAACATTTCTAAACAAATAGTATTTATACAATTACATTATTAATGTGATTACATGATGTTTGTAACATGTTTACCCGCGTGATTGAGAACAACGCAAGCAAGTTCGAAACGAAAACGAGTACCTTACAAAATAAATGTAAATTTAAAAAGACTTTTGATGTCGTTAAAAAAACAAACGCTGCCCCAATTATATATGATTCCACTTTCTTTGGTACCCGAAACAACAGTGCTGGAACTAATGACATTATCTAGACTACATGTATATCGTTAATTAGTTAAAACAATTCATCGCCATATCGATCCACAAGTGGTTCGTTCTTAGTCCATTGTTTATAAATACAAAAGCAAAAATAAAACATTTTGATAATCATACTATATACCTTTAAAACATTAATAGCTTCGCCGAAAACCCTCACCAGCAAACATAATTTCATTGTTGGCCTTATTAAAAGTTACATACTCTGCTGAATATACTGATGTTGATTTATCAACCATTCACACACACGCACAAAATCGACAATCTGTAGTAAACATGGTGGACATGTCTTGAGAATCTACTGAACAAGACTGAAACAAGTTTTGCTTTAAGTTTTTCAGTGAATTCAAGAGGTTTGGCGCCAAGTTCAATAAAAAAGGTATTTTTACTGTTTTGAAACTGTGAAATACCATTTTAAATTCACTGCTTTCGGCCAATACTTTTTAACATATATTATAACATGTACCTCCTTTTCCAAATTTTAAGATTTTTAACAAGAAAAAAAAATAAAGTAAACAGAAATATGTCTGTTATGGTGAACTACATTCGATTTTATTTCATGAGTTAACACCAAATACTGATAACGCCACTTAAATAACATTTTCTGAGAGAAAAAAATACTCGTGGAAAATTCGATATTTCACAGTGACAAACAATTTTTATAGCCTCTATATCCTAAATGGTTTTAAGCTTTTTCAAACAGGATAAAATGCCTACACCATTGATAATGACGGTACTCTTTTCAACTAATTTGTCAATATGCAGTTTTTTTCAATCCCCAAACTTGTGTTTACTAACATCCCATCCACTGAACTTAAAATTATTGTGTTGTTAGTTTGTAACCAGATATAAAATAAAGTTATTAATTATTGATGATGTTGTTTTTGTTTTTGATATTATTTTCGTTCTAGCAAATCAGCATTAAAAACTTCCTGCCTTCATTTCCTAGCGTGACAATTTGGAAATAACTATAACATAAGTGTTACCAAATACATCAATGACAATAATAAAATGTCGGGAAACAAAAAGATTGTCGTACAAACCGCTATTATGTACGAACAGGTGATGATAAAGTATGTAAATAATGTTAAATGTAATAACATTTTAGTTTAAAATCTATTTTTATTAACTAAAATAAATAATGTTGCGTTGTTTTTGTTTGAGTTGTTTTTGGTTGGGGTGGATACGTTGGCAAAATAATTGAGTAAGGGGTTCCTTTTGACCCGGCAGATGACTCTAAATTTCCAAAAAGCCTTATTTTGACCCCTAAAATGTTTGCTGACGTGTCATTTTTTTCTGAAATTATGGGTATTTCGGATATTTATTGCCGAAAATCGCCTACAAATGAAAATGACCCTTTCGATTCAGATGCTAGTGGAATCCCGGAAATTTTAGTTAATGTTAGTCTTTATTAATAACCATCAGTCTAGCGGGGCACTACAGCGCGATCAATTTAATTGTCTAATGGTCATTAATAAACACTTACCAACTTAGTGTTATAATTATATTTATTAAATAAATTCACTTACATTCATTGCGTTTGTATTGATTTATAGAAATAGATATATCCCAACACCTTGAAAAAATACAGCAATTTCGTTGGACAAAATAAAATTTTAAACCACTCATTCGCCTTGATGACAGACCTAAGGTAAACGACTTTTCATTCAAGTGATTTTCTTACAAATCATTAAAAGACGATGTATTTATAGTCATAAAGTAGCCCTGGTTTTCGTTCTCAGAATAATTACTGATACTGGATTTGCTAATTATCGGTTTTGACCTGTCTAACCCTGACCAACCGTGGTTACCGTTCCTGACACTCATTACTGATCTTAGATTTTATTAATTATCGGATTGACCTCTTTACCGCTTACCAAAACCAACACAGTGGTATATTAAATGAGCGAGTCGGGTTTAAAAATACGCATCGTTCTATTAATTTGTGAAAACTTGTTGACTTAATAAGGCACCTGCTAGTATCGCGTTGCATTGTGAACGAACGAGCAAAAAATGTTGATAATTAGAAATCTGACCAACACAACGGGGAGTAAGCGGAGAAACCTTTATCACCCAAGGTCACAATAGACGTATGCAAAAGGCACATCCGGCGGAAAAAAAATGGAAAAATATGAAATCGATGAAGAGTACATTGAACTTAACAGAAGACAAAAGCAGAGATAGCATTATTTGCAAGACTAATAAACGTACAACTTTTGGCTTAAAAACTACTAAAATTGTATAAATTTGCGATAATGACGAAAAATAACAAGATAGAATAGAATTAAGAAAGGGATTTGGGTCGTATACAACAAAACATCGTTTGAAAATGAAAAAAAACAAAAACATAATTAGGCAATGGAAAAAAATATTTTAAATTCTCATCCCCGCCCGCCCCTGTCCAAAACCACCCGCCCCCCCCCCCCACCCCCTTAAAAAAAAATTATTGGTAAAAAATCGGAACATATTCTGTTCCGGACAGAACGGGTTTTAGACCATCTCGGATATGGAAAAAAACATGGCCGACAATAATAAAATAAAATTTACATCATTTCAAAGCTTACTGAAGGTGATAGTGTCACTATTCAAGCCTGGCATGGCTATTCAATCAAGAATAGGCACCAATCTGCTACTTTTGTAAGTTGTTATTATGATTTTTTGAAGAAATTTATAAAAAAAATGCACAAATATTCTACATCGAAGGTTCTGGTAACTATAAATGCCGTTTTCTAAAAATTTTAAGTTACTTTTTACTTCTATTCTCAGGTATTTCGTTAATAAAATTAAAAATCAAAAAGTGTTCACCCGCCCCTTTTCATTCTAAAATCCGGATGAGAATCTAACTTTTTTCTGTTGCCTTACGGTAATGACGCGGAAAAAACACAAGAGAGATTAGAATTAACTGATTTAAATCATACAAAGTATCCAGTTTTTTTTTTTTTTCAAATGATCATAAATAGAAAACATAAAAGTACAATATTTCTTCAGGAACACAAGCTTAAGAGAAAAATCCACAAAGCACTGTTTTTCTAGGCCAGCACAGGTTTAACGGTACATACGGTATCACTAAGCTGACAGTCACGTGATATCGACATTTTTTTACAATTGCAAATTAGCTTAACAGAATAATAATCCTGATAATTTAACGATTTTAAGATTACACGATTTAACGATTTCACTAATAATTATTGAATAATAATTTATTATTATCCTCAACCAGTACATGTATTTGTTAAATAAAAGATATGTTCTGTTATGTTCTATTATTTCTAAAGGTATAATATCACGTGACCTTCGAGTTAGCTATAATCAAATATCACTTCACAAGTGTACAGCATAAAACAAACATGCACATTAAAGCATTGGAAGAAAGCCTCTAAAACAATTCACTATCATGCAGCTTATGTTTGTCTACAGAACACTGAATAACAAATGTATTTTTTCCCGACAAACACTCATGTATGTACTGCAAATCATTCAAGTCACCATTCAAATTTCACATATAGGGTAAACAATGAGTAAGACAGATAAGGGGCGGGCGGGGGCACGCTCCCTCTTATAGTAAAGAGTTTTTATTCTGAGTAGAAATAGATAGAAAAATGTTGAACAAATATTTTGAGTACATGTATCTCTACATACCGGCATAAACGCTTCAAATAGCTGTCATATCGAACTATGTCGAACTCTGCCGAACTATTCCGTACTCTGTCGAAGTATGTCGTTAGGCAGCATTTTTTCCCTCTTGCTTCTTATCTTCTTCAAGCAAAAACTGGATCCGCTCCCGACTGGATCGGCGAATGCATCCGCTCCCGACTTGACCGCTCCTGGACATTATAAAATACCCTGCTGATATTAAAATTAAACTTAAGGCTTTCAGATAAAATTAAATGAACACAGCGTTGTATAGTAAAAATGATAACAACCTTTTGAAATTTCGTTTTCAGTAGTAATTTCCAGAGATTTTTAAACAATCAATAATGTGTAAATGCAAATGTCAGAACAAGATCGGTAAACTTTTCAAATAGACAAAATAAAACAAGTGGCATTTTTGAAAAACCGCAAAAAAGTAACTGTGTCTTGTGAGCATAAAAACGCTCAATTAAGAAACACCTGTCTGCGACCCAGTTTAAGTTCCGCTAACAACCATAAAGACAATAGACGCATATTAAGTAAGGTCGACACGATAATAGTTAATATTTACCTAACAGGTATAAGTTTATACGATAAAAGAAGTTAAATCCCATAGAACTTATTTTTGAGTTACTGTTTGGAAATTAAATTACATTGAATACATTTAAGAGGTACATTTTCGATCTAACGCGAAATCACAAAACGAGAAAGCGAAATAACGTTGCGAGTATTCGCGTTTTCCCGGTCTTGTCCAAGAAGTTGATAAGGCGAAACAAAAGGCCCCCAACGGAACCCTGTAGGTTTCTGGCAGTATTTTCATGTAATTTTCTATGTTCCAAGTTATTCAAAATGTTTGGTTATTCCAGTTATAAGGCTCTTGCAATTATTGAGTTTACTTTCACCCGGATAAGGGTATATATCGGACTGTACAAGTCAATATGTTTCATCGTTTATAAGATTTGATTGAAATAAAAGTTAAAAATAATGTTAAAATAATTAGTTTACTGCACATTTTTGCCTTATACTGCAGCATATTGCGGGACTTTCATGGCGTACAGTATTGTAACTCCTAAAAACAACTGCGTGTCCAATACCGGAAAATCAAAGGGCAAAAAGCTCGTGGGTAAATTGAATACAGGCAATTTTCTCGAGGCCATCTCAAAAAAATAAAATGCTTTTAAGAAAAACTTTAAAAGTAATATACACAGCGAAGTTCATACGCTAATTGGCGTAATAATTTTATTATGAAATTCTATCCCCCGTATGTAATATCATAACGGCAAAATAATGTCATCGTTAAAACAAATTGTCAAGCCGATGAAACATAAATCATGGTATATATTTCAGACTTTGAACAAATTAATAAGTTCATTAAGGTCTCATTAGTGCTTCATTAGTAAAGAGGTAAGTGCTGCAGTTTGACGTCATAATGATCTATGCTCCCAGACAATAGCCGGAAATTTAGCGTAAGACAAAGAACTCATTAATCCCAAACCGGATGTTCCTACTCAGACAATGGCTGACACTAAATAGTCCCATATTTTTCATTTTGGGGGTCTTATATGGCTAGTAAGTCCACAATGGCTGACACTGCGTGTAAATAGTCCCATTTTAGCATTTTGGGGGCATTATATGGTTTTTAAGTCCAGCCTACTATTGAGTTGGTAAACGTTTGAGAATGTTTTAGCGATGGCAGTCGGGAAATTTACAGAAAATCGGAAATATGCTTAATGGTCACAAACACCATAAGTGAGTTCCTGATCTTGTTCATAGTGATTCTTTCAAATTAAATTCAGTCATATGTGAAACTTAAAATAATTACGAAGCCATTCATATTTTATTAATTTTTTACGGCTGGTAAAAATTTTTAAAATGGTAACTTTCTATTGAGTCAGTAGCAAGTAAACCACGGTCAACCATTAAGACACTTAAGCCTGTTAGAGTTTGAAATTGAACGGACCCATAGTATTTTTCAATTATTGAGAAATTGATATCTTTTAATCAGGCATCATTGAATAATTTACCCAGTAAGAAATTGATTTGTTAAGTATTATTTCAACTACTTAGTAGGTTAGTGTTTTTACGAGAACTTAGAAATCATTTTGGTAAATGGTCATTAACAAACACCAATATATATATATATAAACCAAGTAGCAAATACTAAACTATCATAAGATTTCGCACAGGTTTAATTTTCGCGTACAGTTCGCGCGAAATCAAACCTTAGCGAATAGTAACAAAACAATTGTTTGTATTATTAATATACATAATTAGACATATACGTATATATACAATTATTACATAATTTGTATTATCATATTACAATAATACAACAGCGCGAATTTATTTCCGCTCGAAGATGTCATTTGCGTCATAAGCGCGAAATTTAAGCTACGCTAAATTATAGATGCCATAGTGAACCAAAGTCGAGACTAACATCGGTTATTTAAAACTACATGTAACAGGCGATGTCCGAACTACCGCCATGTACAGTATAGGATTGCACGCTTGCACTAATTTTCGAACCAAAAACAGTCACCAGGCCCCGTGACAATAAAACCTTGTTCATGCTCAACTCAAATTGAGCATAAAACATTGAGGGTTTCATTTCCTTTCATCCTTAAAAATAAAACATTTTAACCGAAAATATGACCTAAATGATCACAATATTAGCTGTAGACCAGAGAGTTATTTCTTTTTTTTATACAGGGTGTTAATGCTCATGAAATTTTAAGTTTGAGCACAGAATTGAGTTGAGCAAGAAAACACGTTTTGTAATCACGAGGCCAGAAAACACAACAATGAAATCTTCCGCAAAAAAAAGAGTTCCTATTTTAAGGGATGAATTTAGTTTCTCAGTTTATTAAAGGCGAGTGATTAAGTGTCATTCTTGTTCAGTGTAGGTGTAGGTATAAAGCAGTAAGTCAATGTTGATTCTGATGGGATTTGATGATAGATTGTTGCCGAGTTTGAAATCTGTCAAATCACAGGTGTAACTTTTGAACTTATTGCGCAAACCTATTGTCTTGCGGTCAGGATACTATTACTAAGTCGAGGTATGATTTATATATTCGAGACGTACACAAAAATGTTCGGTTCACAGATGTTTATAAGAAACATACACCGATAAGGCAACAAATCTCTGATCTTTGGCCAACATGCTCACTTCTTGATAAAGTGATATATTATTCTATTCTTGATGAAAATAAATGCAATTATGTGAAAATCTCGTGAAATCTTCTTTGTCATTTACCATTTTAATTTTGCATGAAATCAGATATTTTTTATGAATCTCCCCGGGGAACCCCCAAGACAGCTGAAATAAAATAATCCACAAACCGCTACCGATAGCATCAAAGGAAAACCCACGTTTAATCATTTGTCTTTACAATCAGTGGATTGTCATTTCAATGAATGTGCATATATAATTTTCATATTGAATTTTGTATTTCAAAACTCTGGGGACGTGTCGTAAGAAATGCCGTTGATTAAATGGGGCACGCCACGGGAAAAGTTGTATTCGATAATATTTTTTACATTTGATTTGTTACTAAATTTTATAACATATTTGAGATTTTATTGCACATTTTAGAAAAACTATTTACCTTGACCGCAAAATGCCCAATGAGCAACGTCGTTTGCTCAATTTTAATTCGTTTTTTCAAAGAATAACGCCAAATTCCCAAATGTTCCTTTGCCCGCGACGAGCCTCAAAAATAATGATGACGTTCGCCTGCAATGTCACCAATAAGAGCGCCATCTGAAGCCGCTAAATAATTAGTAGGCTGACTTTTATGCGGCACATCTTAGCTTTGCAATTATTTGTTCATATTCTCTCAAAATTACATGCTTTGTATTACGCGATGTTTGAGGTCAAATTAATTTTTTATTGAGCGTATGCGTTGTGTATGATGAAACCAGATACCGTTGTTTGAACTTAACAGATGATATAAAATGTTCGTAAAAAGCCGTTAAGTGACAGATACGGTATTTATCTGGCAATCGTTTTGAAGTCAATGAAAGCACATTAAGCAAAATACTTCAAAACCGTCTTGTTCTGCTCAGAGAAATTAAATTAAATGAAACAAACTATTGAAAATCGGAGAATGTGTCTTCGCTAACAGTTTTGATAATTTTGCGTCATTTTTTTATAAATGATAACTGATTTTGTTAAAATTTTGACTACGTTATCATTTTATTAAAGCAAATAATTGTCGACCGGTAATTTTACGGATTTCCATCGACTTCCCGCAGTCGCATTTTCGTACAATTTGGTCCGGATAAACAGAGCTTCAAAAACACTAGGCCTCAAAACAAACTTATCAATTTTATAATTCTTGCAATATTATTAGTGAACGAGTTGGAAACACACTAAAATATCTTTATTTCTGATTCATGTAAGATTTCTCTCTCTCTCTCTCTCTCTCTCTCTCTCTCTCTCTCTCTCTCTCTCTCTCTCTCTCTCTCTATATATATATATATATATATATATATATATATATATATAGTTTTGTATATACCAATACAATATTTACTAACTGCCTCATTTAACTAGTGCTTCCGAACAAATTTTAGATTTAACTGAATTAGTTTAATTGATTTTCATAGTTAAAATAACAACATGATGTACGCATTCTTGTTAAAAATAAGTTTTGGAATTGGACAGTTTAACGATTTTTTATCACGCCAATAACCGAAATCCGTTGTTTTAGAATACGATGATTACGGCATTCTACAATGACAAAGGTTTACCCGCTTCTATTTAATTAATGAAGCACAAACACCTATCATGCCAGTCTGCTAATTTCACGCAGCCAGGCTGCCAGGCTGCCTACGTAACGAACATCCTGTCATAATACTATTATATCACACCAGCGAGTTCATCGACTTGTATCAAAGTCTGTGACGAAACTTTCGTCACGTGATAGACATTTCACCACATACATCGTCACATACTGTGGTGTCATTTTGCGGGGATCAAATTTTGCGCAATATATCACATATCACGTATAACACTTACTTGTTCAAGTATAACAGATAACACAAAGTTGAACGTTTCAATTTTGCGTGGGCTTATTCACACATTTTTACTATTCTTTTAGACTAGATAATAAATGGTTTGATTTCGCTAGGCTTTCATTTCGCGCACATTCCCAAGCGCGAAATACGCGATAATTAAATGTAAATGGATTCCTCAGGTGCGGACAGGGGTACAGTGTCGTTGCTAGAAGCTAGAAAAAAAAACTCTATCGGAATTGAACATAATTTTGCATCATAGTTTTGGCTAGAAGGATTGGAAAAATCACAGTAAAAATAAAAAAAGACCATTTATTTCCATTACAAAATTTAGCGTGCAGCCGCACAGCTTTTATGTATATATATCATTGTTATACATGTCTTTGTGCTCTTCATATTTGAAGGAAATAAAGAATATATATATATACATTGTATGTATGCCGTTCGGAAGTAAAAAAAAAAACGCCTTAAGGAAACATTTTCATAAAAGAATGAAAATCCCAATGGTATGAATTCTAAAGCCGAATTTTTTTTCATAAAAAAAAGAAAATCCCAATGGTATGAATTCTAAAGCCGAAAATTCGTACATACATATTTTGCTTCAAAGAAATTAAAATTTCCATACATTTTTACCAGTAACGTGTACCATAAAACTGCCTTAAACTACTTCGTATGACCAATAAGTCTACTCTTGCATTAAAGGTGCATTGCCGCGTTTCAGTACTAAAATATTGTGTTTTCAAATATCAATTGGCAAGACCAGTAGAAGACCTGATTGTACAACATTGCTTCAAGTCCATGTGAGTACAAAATGTTAACTGGAATATTAAGATATTCTGACATTAGGGAATTATACAGTTTTATGATGAAAATATTCTACTTTAAACTAATGATAATGGATTGTAAAACTCCCACACTGCTAAAATTACAGAGTATCTTTTTATTCACATAAATTATATCATAATTCTGTTTACTTTTATATCCCCAACCCCAGAAGTTTTCAGAGCTTAGTTTTGTTTTGTGTATAGACAGAAGTAATATGCAGGTTTATATTCATATACAGTCAACGTACGAAAAAAAATATATTAAAAAGCTGAAGTTCTTATAACGTTACTAAAGCAGTAAAATTCAATCACAGCAAGTCCTGAAATGTAAAGATTATTTGAAAATTTGGGCGAAATGCTGGGATGGTCTTAATTTCAGGATGGAATATAGTGCAAATCTGTAAAATGGGGCCTTGAAATGGTTATCTTAATACTAAAATTGTCTTAATTTCAGGATGGAATATAGTGCAAATCTGTAAAATGGGACCTTGAAATGGTTATCTTAATACTAAAGTTGTCTTAATTTCAGGATGGAATATAGTGCAAATCTGTAAAATGGGACCTTGAAATGGTTATCTTAATACTAAAGTTGTCTTAATTTCAGGATGGAATATAGTGCAAATCTGTAAAATGGGACCTTGAAATGGTTATCTTAATACTAAAGTTGTCTTAATTTCAGGATGGAATATAGTGCAAATCTGTAAAATGGGATGTTGAAATGGTTATCTTAATACTAAAGTTGTCTTAATTTCAGGATGGAATATAGTGCAAATCTGTAAAATGGGACCTTGAAATGGTTATTTTAATACTAAAGTTGTCTTAATTTCAGGATGGAATATAGTGCAAATCTGTAAAATAGGACCTTGAAATGGTTATCTTAATACTAAAGTTGTCTTAATTTCAGGATGGAATATAGTGCAAATCTGTAAAATGGGACCTTGAAATGGTTATCTTAATACTAAAGTTGTCTTAATTTCAGGATGGAATATAGTGCAAATCTGTAAATGGGACATTGAAATGGGTATTTTAATACTAAAGTTGTCTTAATTTCAGGGTGGTCTTAATGTACAGTCTTCTCTGTCTTTAGCAGCCACCCAAGGGAGTGATTAAAAGTGGCTGCTGAAGACAGTTGGCTGTTTAAGACAGTAAAATACTAGAACAAAATGTCAGTTTATGTCCTATTCAAACAGGCTGTTAAAAACAGGCGGTTGCTATTCGCAGATGGCTGCTAAGGCAGGTTTCACTGTAGTGGTTTTACTGTACACGGTTTTAGACTCAACATGATGGTTTTCGATGGGTTGATTATCTTGACCTCGTCTGCGGGAATTGATTAGTAAATGTAATGATGGGTTCTGAATGAAGGGACAACGGCTATCCCTAGGGAGAAGGCACGTGCCGGGAGCGAGGAGCATTTTTAATAAAAAAAATATGATACATTATGATACGACCACCGTCTCATTATTGTCAGGTTTTTCTTGGCAAATTAAGCCATTTTTATGACCTTTATTCAAGGGTTCAATTTGTCCCTTGAAATTTCAACAAATGCTCATTTTGATTGTTGTAAACTCAACCTAACAGTCGAATTTCATTATATGTTTAATATATAAGGTAAAATTTTGTTGACCCCAGAAACTTGCAGAAGTGTATTATTTCAGGTGTGAATCCGCTGTTTAATTAATTATTTTAACTATCGACCTTTTTACATGCAGCATTTATACAATAACTTTTGCATATTATGTCTTTTAAATTAATACCCTTTTCACGATAAGCTTCCAAATCCAATAACAAATTTAAAAAAGAACAAAATGTGAAGTACTGAAATGAAAAAAAGTTCCACAATTCCCTAAAATTGTGTCATAAAGTAGAGCAGACGAAATTGCTTGATATTAATTTTGTGAACACTGTATTTTTCATAATATAATAATTAGGAAACAAAATCACATAATATGTATAAGAAATGAAAGATCATTATTTCCAAGAAAAGCAGAACACATAAGACCGAAGAGACGTGGCGTATTTCTAATTAGTTGTTACAACACAGTTTTTATTCAACTCCTTAACGTTTTGGCCTACATGTAAACGCCTTTATCAAAATCCACCAAAACGTGCACTTACATGCAATTCATTGTCGCTTTAACTTTAATTTTGGGCAATAATATGCACTGTAACGCCGCATAGGAGAATCGCCGCATAAACAAAATTTTTATTCGTTTATGCGGTGATTTCCAACGCATAAACAGATCGAACGTGTTTATGCGGCGACGCTCAACGCATGAAGCAGACTTTTCTTATATGCGGCGCAACTGTGCTTTTTTGCAGCATAAAATAAATATTTTATGCGTTGAAAATCACCGCATAAACGAACAAAAATTTGTTTATGCGGCGATGCTCCTATGCGGCGTTACAATGCACTTCCATTACTGTCCATCAACAGGCTCAATCAAACCGAGCCTGCAGTACTTTCATATTTGTCGTGGTCAGCGACTTTCCAAGTTCACTTTTCATTTATTTAAATAAACCTGATCTTTTGTTGTCCTATAAATTTAATGAAAAACGAATTTTTAAAATTATCTCCCTTTTATTTAAAAAAAATTGAAGTCCAGATTGCTTTCAATTTTTCCAGTATATTTGCATGGTGTTTTGTTGTTGTTTTATGCTTTTAATGCTTTTCAAATCGTTGTATACTTCTCAAAATATAATAAGGTCCACCTTAGTAGTTTGTAAGTTTTCCCGCCAAAATAAATTTACAGTCATGTTTCAGTTCAATAATTCAACTCGGATGACTTATTCAAATAAACATTAAAAACAAAACTTAATGTATCATAAACTGCTCAAACTGTTAGCCTTAACAACACTAATTACATCCTACGAAATGGCCCTTATCAAATTTTGAGCAGAATATTTGAAGAAATACGTATAGAGTCGCAAAAGTACTCTATGGGAACGCCTTGGTATTAAAGTGTAAATAATGCCGATATTGAAATCAGTTAAGAGTTTTTCAATGACAATTAATCAAGTACTGCATGGGTCGTTTTTTTTGTTGTTTTTTTTGAAACACGATCCGTAGGTTAAACTTTACTAGGTTTAAATTTGGAATATGTAATTCTTACAAATAAATTCGTTTCTCTTCACTTTCATTTTATGCATTTTTACAATCGATTAACATGACATAATGGCATTAAATTATTTAAAATATTTATTCAACTGCCCTTATTTCATTTGGAAATTTAACCCTGGTAAGTTTAACTCGCATAAAAAATCGAATAACCGGCCCCACACGGTTTTTTGATATTAATGTATTAAAAACTTATTCATATGTTTATCAGCTTATAAACTAATTGGAACTTTTAATAATATTTTTATTTGCAAAATTAAGAAAAAATATAAACACTTACCTTTGAATTTTCCAGGAAATCTATGCAAACGAAAATTAATTTGAATAAAAAACTAAAACATTTTAAACTGTTTCTGATTACTGATTTCTTTTTGAAAGCGTACTTTAGCAAGAATTGCCGAATAGTCCGCAAATAAATGAAATTCTCTGAAATTCTAAAACTAACTAAGTCAGTTTGCAGTGACAATGAAGATAATTGCAGTACACGGCTTCTTCTCAGAAAACCACAGAGGAATGTGATCTCCTCCACCCGAGGAACTCTGTTCTCAGAGCTCACATCAGCCATTTACAGAACCGCAAAATGGCCACGTGATCTTCAGTGATATAACAGGTATGAGATGACTATTGATTTCTGGATCCAATGACAAATTATTACCTTTTGACAAAGGAGTATTAAAATTCAATTTCTTGTCAAGAGAGAATGGTTATTAGATAGCAGTCACCGGTTTAGGTTACTCGTGTTTCATCACAGAATGAGTTGGTTATATAGTACGCGAACATTTTCTCAATAGCGTTTGTCATAGATTTTGGAAAAGCAATGATTTGTGATTTAATTAGCAGTCACACACCTGGCCTCATTTTATTTGTCATATATTGTATGTCGCATTTACACTGTAGAGGAACATAAAGTAAGGCGACAGACAAGATCAATCGGGTTTTAACAAGTTTATTTAATATTCTTAATATGTTCTGTAATATACAACAGACAATAATACACATTCGTGCAGAAGATTAATCATTATGTTTTATCATACACGAATTTACGGAAAGAGATGTTCATATATTAAATAGATTAACACTCATCTATGTTCAATACTCCAAATATTTAGAGAAACGCATGCTTCTTCCAACTTTAAAATGTACACTTAAGATATTATATATTTTATATTCAATGGCAATCGTCATTGCCATAAAATAGAAAATGTAAAATATCAATAAAATAATACTAATATATATATACAAATAACGTGTGCTGTTAAATAATGTTACTGGTTTAATATATAACACCAACTTGTTCTTGTTACTTGTCCTAGTAACACATATTACACTTACTTGTCCTAGAATCACATATAACATTAATTTGTCCGAGTAACACATATAACACTAACTTGTCCTAGAAACACATATAACACTTACTTGTATTCGAATCACATATAACACTAACTTTTCCTAGTATCACAATTATACTTACTTGTCCTAGTATCACATATAACACTAACTTGTCCTAGTATCACAGATAACACTGACTTGTCCTAGTATCACATATAACACTAACTTTTTCTAGTAGCACATATAACACTGACTTGTCCTAGTACCACATATAACACTAGCTTGTCCTAGAATCACATATAACACTAACTTGTCCTATTATCACATATAATACTAGCATGTCCTAGTATCACAGATAACACTTACTCGTCTTCTTATGTAAATATAATGTGTAAATGGAACATGCCCTAATAAAATAAAAAAAGTGAAATACAATGTATGCATTTTAGGAATGGCCAAATCCAGAAGGCACAGTTTCTCACACAGCCAAAAAGTAGAAATGAAAATGGAACATGGCTGATAACACGATCAATTTCAAACAAAATGTCATAAACAGTTTACGAAAGTAATAAATACAATAATCAGTCTAATACTCAAACTCAATAAAAAATTTACGAAAATAATAAATACAATAAACAATGTACATGTAATACACAATAATACTCAAGTTTTAACTCAACCTATTTCTTCAAATTCTGAGTAAATGTTGACTATATGGAATACTTCATTGAAATAAAATAAAATCATCCTTTTGTCATAGAAAAATTTTAAATAACGCTAAGTTCTGCTGAGATATTTTTGAATAAATGTCTTAGCTTAAACTCAGGTATTTGTGTTTCTACTCAGACAGGTCTGTTGGATATTTTTTAATCAGAATATACGGATTATTATCTTTCAAAACTGATTTTTTAACTTACTTAACACTTATTTATTTTGAAAACGTAAATCAATCTAGAAAATTGCGAAAAATCTTATGATTAGGATGTAAATATTACTTTGCGTCGAGTTAAAAATCCCACACATGTTTATTTCCAGATATTGGCGCCAGGACAGCGCCGCCCTGTCATGTCAAAAACATCATCATCTCCAACAACAACATACAATAACAACAGACAAAGACGACCATTTTATATAAAATACATTTCTGATTTGTTTAACATACTTTTATGATTTGTTGTTTCTAGTAAATACAACTTATTTCCGTTTAAAGGCTGAACTGTAACGCCGCGTAGCAGCCATGAATAAACGTTATTTTATTACACGTCATTCCCAAAATCTTGCGTGGGAGTCTACAGAATTACTTACATTTATTAATTGGTATAGTTGTTTGCATGGTTAGTACCATACTGGCCTTGGTTTGGTTAATATTTTAACTGATTGTTTTTTAATTTTTATCCGAATTTATTCAAAATGTCTAGTTTAAAGCTTGGTTTAGTAGACACTAAGTCGAATAATGATGACACGTTATTAACAACTATTATTCTAATTGTATTTCAACTGTTTTTATGCGGTGAAAGTGCGCATTTTTGCCACATAAGAAATTCCTGTATATGCTTTAAGGTGGAATGTACCTTAAAAAATATTTTCTAGAAATCTGTGGAATTTTAGGTCAAGCTATTTTTCATAATTGTTTTAAAATAAACGTTTCACGACGCGAATAATATTAAAAAAACACACTCACCTATGTTAAGTTACGGCGTCACAAAAGAATCTCTGCAAGTATTTTTGATTTACAATCCACCAATTTCGGTTATCTATGGGTGCATCCGTTATTGTTCATAACATGGTAGAAACATGGTTACACAGGGGCGGGTTCAAAGGGGGTTCGGAAGGGTCGCTTGAACCCCCATTCTACGCGGCAATATTTATTTTCCTGGTAATTTTGGCCTGAAAGTTAAAAATAGTCGTAAAACTACTCTAAGACTGCCCTTTAACTAACCCCGTTCTGTAAATCTTGCTTCTAACCATGTTACATGTGTTAAACGTATACAGAATTCTTTTATTTAAAAAAAAAACGGGCTCCTAAAAACAAGGGACGAGTTGGAGAGTCTTCTGTAACTTGCACTATCCTCCAAAACCTTAAATGACTAACACTATTCTAGAGGCGTAACTCATATGGGTTTCCGGTAGGGATCTAAACACACGTAATTTCATTCTATGCACAAAGTAACGCATGCTTTTATACTAATCCATAATAAGTTATAATTTGCATATTTAAATAATAAACAAAACACAAACACCAAATTTCGCTTTAAGTTCCAACATCGCAACGCGTGAACACAAACTGGAAATATCATCTAAAACATTTATTCATCATGCTGACAGGTTATTTTAAATATTTGCCTGTTTTAAAATTGTCTAATAATAACACATGCTGGCCATATTTCGTCATGTTCGCTACGCGCGTGACCATTTATAATGGCCATATTATCATCAATTACGGAATATTTTGATGTCGGGTCCTCGAAGTATCTCGTGATTCCTTTAAATTGCTAAGACGATGTGATGGAATTTTACAAAACAAAGTAATTTATAATCAAGTTTAAAAATGGCCACAAACGCCACAATTTATCTATTTATAGTTTTCTATAACTGATTATGGAAAATTTCACAGTCACGTGATATTTTGTTCTATATACTTTTTCATGATCTTATTGCTGATTTTGGTGAATTATAAAAAAACGATGATAAGTTCTCAAACATTTAACTTAATATTCGATATTAAAATTGTAAAACTTCTTGACGATCAACCGTATTTAAATTAACTTGATGGTCACGTGACTGTCCAGTTATCGATACCTTCTCGCGGTTTTTATTTTTAAACATGCTGTGAGATCTGACTTCAGTATATTGTATAACTTTTTCGCGTGTGGAACGCGTTATTAGTTTAATCTTTTATTAAAGTCGCATCATTTTACATACAATTTACATCATGTATACATACTAAAAATTGTACGATGCCACACAATTAGAGTTACAAGAGATTGCGTAACATTACGTTCTAAAATACTAAATTAAAAGACCAATAGAGACCATACAGACATGGTTAATCTCATTGAAGTTGAATTTAAGAGAAATTGCAACCTAAGTTCCATAAGAATTACCATTATTTATCAATAAAAGAATACGTGTGTGTGTGTGGACCTAAAAAACCTTCAATGGAGTTATTAACCCTATCTGTATAAATTTAAAAAAAATATAGGAATGCGTAATAACATTCACACATATTGTACAATGGTAATTATGTTGCCACACCAATCAGACAATGAAAAAGTAGTTATTTGTTGTTCTTTCTTGTTTCCGTGATGCCGACATCTTATCCCGCCAACACACCGTTGAGAAAACCAGAAACAAGCCCCAATAAAGGCGTGCGAGAATGTGGGTGTTAATTAAGCGAACCAGAGATCGAACGTTCCTAGAGATTAATGGGGCGGAGTTTAAGTGTGCAAGGATCTAGCCTAGAGTTATAATTACACTGAGTAATTTGAGAAATTATATAACAATTAACAAAAATAAATGATAGTTCATACAAGTCCGAATGAAAAAAGACTCAGTTAAAAAACAATGATAGCACATTTTGTTTTATTTAAATAACGCTATAATAATGCAAGGCATTACTCGTTGCTGATACACGACTAGGCAATCAGTTAACAAAAACAAATAATTCATAGTTACAGAATAAAAAGAAGCTATAATGACAAAGCAAAGTATTTCTAATGCATAACTTGCAATATTTATTGTATTTAATAGCAGTATATACTCGTATTGAATGTCTTCCATATATTGAATTACCAATCTGACTTTACAGTATTTTGCAAAAATGAATTTTAAATTATATTCAAGCGAACGTCTTGAACTTAGAGACCAACATTAGCTGATAATGTTTTAATTAGTTTGTTTGCTTTTGCTTACATCATTGTCGTTTCGTGTAGCTGGAGTGTATTTACTAACCGAGTAGTGGGTTTGCTAGAGTAAATTCACTAATCGAGTAGTTGGTAAACTCGAGTTTACTCACCAATCGAGTAGTGGGTTGGCTTGTGTATTTTGACAAATCGAGTAGCGGAGAGCTTGGGTTAATTCGGCAATCAATTTGTAAGTTACATTTAGCTGATGTTTGTTCACCAATCGAATAGTATGTAAACTGGAGTTAATTCACCCATCGAGTAGTGGGTTAGATGGGGTATATTCACCAATTGATTAGTGGGTAAGCATGATTGTATTCAACAAACGAGCAGCGGTTTTAGTTGGATCAAATTCACGCATGGAGTAGTGGGTCAGCTTGGTTTGTTCAACAAAGGAGTAATGGGCTAGCTCGATTTGTTCACCAATGAAGCAATGGGACGGCAAGGAATTTTTCACCCATCCATTTGTCTGTCCCAGTAGTTATTCAAAAGGTTGTACAGATGACGAAGTAGTAAATTTTGACGAAATGTTAAACTTTGACGAAAAGGTAATTTTTGACGTAATGTTAAATTTTGCCGAAATTGTAAATAAACATTTGCCCAATGAAACATTTCCGATTCAAACGACATTTTTTGCTTAAATAGTAAACATTTTTAAATTTTTATTTCATTTGAAACGAAAATTAAAAGACAAGTATAGATGCAAAAAAACTTGCATTTTAAAGTCGATTTTTATATTGTGCGGCAATTTCAGAATTTTAATAACTTTTAAGGAGATCTTGATCACAAAATGAGGCTTTCGGATTTTCAATGATATAATAGCAAATTAATACTAACTCTTTTTAAAAAATAAAAGAGATTTGATTTTACCAGTGTATGCAATAAATATATTTTACCGAGTCAGAGAACACACAATTCCGGAGTTTAAGAGTCGAATATATTTCAATCTTTCATTAGTTAAGTAGGAGGAAATTTACTTTTTATTTCATGTTTTTAAAGCATCAATTGTGGGTTTAACAGAAAAATATGAAATGGCACAAAAAACGTTGGCTTCTTATGTTTTATATGTTTGTGTGCTTTTGCTTGCAACATTGTTGAGCTGATAGGTGTGTTAGAGTGGAGTTATTTTGCCAAGACAACTTGTACTTGTGCGTTGATATAACCTGTTTGGGCTAGTGTGAGGTTGGTGCACCCTAGAACCTGGTTTAACCTCCCCCACCCCCACCAGTGGCAATTCGATTTGCCGCTGACCGTTCCAAGGCGATAACCACTCGGGTTCTTATTTTTGTTTATTGTGAAAATACGAATTCCAGAGTTCACCGGGTGAAATATATTTCTATCGTATACTGGTAAAAACAAATATCCTCAATATGCTAATTTCAAACAATGCAGAATGTCAATCTTTTGGTTGGCAGAATATATGCATACTTGAACTTTCCTTTTTTAGGGGATAGGGGATGGCATGTGCTGTACATAGTTGGCTCGGCGCTGTCGCTGTATATTTTGGCTTTGGGGTTATCTATCATGTACTTATGTGTTCATGCAAAAACTTTACTGGCAACGTGTGATATTGGTTAACCCTAGAGCCAGGTTCAAACCCTAAGTATTGCCAAACTAACCGATCTATGGCTGTAATCCATCTGATTCTCGTTTTCGTTGATTGTTTCTAGCGACTTCTTTAAACTTAACATATGACTTACTTTAGTAACCTTTATTGTTCTGTCAAAGAGGTTTTTGTCGCAATTTCTCGTGTGTATAGGTCTGGAAAATTGTCTTGTGTGTTGGTTTCCTAGGTTGATAAAGAAAACTGTTTGGTTGAAAGTCTTTTGAAAAAGCAAAACTTAAGGTCTAGCGATGACTTGGCAGGTAACAGTTACGTGTCAAAAATTTAGTGAAAATAAAAATAAATTCCTCAAAATGTTTTTAGATTAACAGTGCGTGGTACATATTTCATTGGCATCGTTCACTTCGTTTGAACATTCACAGAGTCTTCGTTCATTTCTGTCTCTTTAACCCTTTCACTGCCATAAGGACGGCTTAAGCCGTCTCTATTATTTTCGGCTTTAGCCGTTTCTACCGTTTCTATATATATACCAGCATGCAAAGCGGGGGTTTCTATGCTGACGTAGGCAGATCATTTAAATATTGACCAATAATGTTATTGCTTTCGTTTTCACATGTAAACATAGTAATTATTTGATATATCTATAAAAAAAACCAGCCTCATTCTGACCTTGGTATTGGTATTTGTTTATGTGGTAAAAAAACTCTCGGCGCTGACGACGTCAATTCGGGTTTTCAACGTTGGCAGCAAAAGGGTGAATTAAGGAACGACAACTCTGGATATAGATTGTCATAAACCTTGTATCATACAAACAGTGTAGTAGTATAAGTCCCAGGGGGAAGATAACCAATTATAGCGTAAATCCTAAAAATAATACTACTGCGCGAATTTATGTCCACGCGAAAAGTGAAATTGAGAATTCCGCACGAAAGTTTGTCCCCGCGAAACTAAATGATACATGTACCACAGTATTTTGCATTTATTTGACAAGGATGTCTGTCTCAGAGCCCATGTGCGCTGAATCTTATTTCAAAAGAATCAAGGTAAGGCGAATGATCAGGATTTTTTCTTTATTGCGCATTTGCATCGCATGAAGTATTCTCTCGTTTTGATGACAAAGCAAATAAAGAGAACATTGACAATAAATCTGGAAAAAATATCAAACAGCTGTACCTTAGTCATATTGCATTCATATAGCATGTAACCTGAACGTTGTGTAACTTTAAGAAATGAATAATTTTTTAGCTTCGTGCGCAATATAGTTGCCTTGACACAATATAGTTGCCTTGACACAATATAGTTGCCTTGACACAATATAGTTGCCTTGACACAATATAGTTGCCTTGACACAATATAGTTGCCTTGACACAATATAGTTGCCTTGACACAATATAGTTGCCTTGACACAATATAGTTGCCTTGACGCAATATAGTTGCCTTGACACAATATAGTTGCCTTGACACAATATAGTTGCCTTGACACAATATAGTTGCCTTGACACAATATAGTTGCCTTGACGCAATATAGTTGCCTTGACACAATATAGTTGCCTTGACACAATATAGTTGCCTTGACACAATATAGTTGCCTTGACGCAATAAAGTTGCCTTGACACAATATAGTTGCCTTGACGCAAAGGATAAAACTGATAATAGTGGTACAATGAATATGAACCACATCTAAGTATTTGAAGTATTCCACCCAGAACTGTGAATAGGCAGCTTTAACAGCCAAATGCAAGCAATGGAAACAATTTTCAAGTAACAACAGAATCAGGACTGACTGGAGGTTATAAAGCTGAGATTGGAAACCAGTCTCAAATCTCAAGCATCTGAATGGCTGAAATGGCGACCAGTCATGCTCAGTTTCATAACATTGGACACTGACATAAAAATACGATTTTTGTAGGCTCAATTGCATTCTTCTGCAGGGTACCAGTCATTTCTTAACGAAGAGAACACACCCGAAACAACCCATGAAAATGTGAAATTGCTTTCTATTGTTGGCATGCACCGTCCAGTATTTTTCGTAAATCAGTGTCCAAGGTTATAAAACTGAGCATGGAAACCAATCTCAAATCTCAAGCATCTGATTGGCTGAATCAAAATCTCAATAACGGCAAAGATTCAATTTCATTGAACGGCATTTTGCCGTTATTGAGATTTTGATAATTTTCATTTTGGTTGTTTAAGCTGTAGTAAATAGTCAGTAATTGCAGGAACTATTATAGTTAATAACCTGGTAAATCTTCTCTAATGTTGTTTCATATTTAACTTCGCGGGGATATAATTTCGCGCAAACGACATTTATGACATTTTCGCGTGTTCATAAATTAGTGCGATTGTATAATACCCATAAGAAAGCGTTTGATTACGATAGAGTATTCCTTCGCGCACTTTCCCTAGCATGAAATGCGAGAAAATTAAACCGCCGCAAAATACAATTTACAGACAAACACAGTCAAAATGTAAAAGCCATGAACATGTTGAAAAAAAACAACAGCATTTTTATCGATGACCAAGCAATGACGAAATGCAATATAACCTGTAGGGAGCAGTATGCATACAAGGAATCGCAAAATTAAGTATACAAACTACGCACGCAAATCAGGGGATCAACTTATGTCGGTAACGTATTCACCGACTGAGTTTTCCTGTTTCGATTGTATCATGCAAACGGTGAACACATAAAATTAATACAACAACAACAACATTTATTAGAGTAATCGACAAGTACATACCTCTGGCTAAAGAAAAGTAAAAAGAACATTGAAAAAAATCTTGCGCAGCTTTGTTAACAGAAAAAAATATATTTTTTCAAGAGAATAAATAAAAACTCCAGAAATTTCTTACTCTAAGATATTATTATATACACATGCGTGTACATAAATTTGTATTCCTATTAACGTTTTTATGTATTCTGTTTTTGTTTTTTGAAGACATAATGTTATCGAATTTTCTTAAATTCGGCCATGGTATTTTTGGCAGATATTTATCTCTAAATACTATATATTTTGTACAAACCATTAGAAAGTGGTATTCTGATTTTACGGTACAAATATTTTTGACAATTGTCTTTTTTCCCTGGGAATGCCAGTATAACGCCCAGGTTCGATAGCTAAGCTAGGGATGATAGTCTAAAGCAGGTAAACAATTTTCTAATGAGGTCAAGATAACATTCATATTTAAACATGTTTTTGTATGTTACATAGTAATCAAGTTTCGACATTTCATTTATAGAAGCGTGCCATATTTGTTGATTTTGTTCGCGTAATCTTTTTTGGTGTGAAATAATTTATAACGTTAACGTTAATAACGTTGTGAAAACGGAAACTACCGAAATCGCCTTTAATTATATCGAAATAACGTATCTAGCACAGGCGTTTCCATTGTAAAATTACTATTAAAAAACTCATTTTCGATTGATACATGAACTTAATAAAAAAATCCTAGACGAGTTTAATAATTATGTCTTTGTATTACATGACAAAGAGTGTCAGATTCTTTTTATCACATGCTTCACAAATAAAGAAGTGAGTCAAAAACTCTTGGATCAAAGGAACTGGCGCGTGCGCCGTCTAGGCAACACTGTCGTAAAACAAGTTTCGTGGCATTAAGTTGCTTTTGTTGTTGTGTTTTTAGCTCACCTGAGCACGAAGTGCTCATGGTGAGCTTTTGTGATCGCCTGATGTCCGTCGTCCGTCGTCCGTCCGTCCGTGCGTGCGTGCGTGCGTCGTCAACTTTTTCTTCAAACGACTTCTTCTCCTGAACTCCTGGGCCAATCTTGCTGAAACTTGACAGGAATGTTACCTGCATGAAGCTTTACCAAAATTGTTCAAATGGTTCCAGTCCATTGCCTATCTAGGTCACAGAGGTTAAAAATAGATTTTGAACATGAAATTTTAAAAAATCTTCTTCTCTGAAACCGTAAGGCCTAGAACTTTGATATTTGCTGTGTAGCATCACCTAGTGGTCCTCTACCAAGATTGTTCAAATTATAGCCCTGGTGTCAAAATTGGCCCCGCCCCAGGGGTCACTTGATTTTACATAGACTTATATAGGAAAAACTTAAAAAATCTTCTTGTCTGAAAACACAAGGCCTAGAGCTTAGATATTTGGCATTTAGCACCCTCTAGTGGAACTCTACAAAGATTGTTCAAATTATTTCCCTGGGGTAAAAATTGGCCCCGCCCCAGGGGTCACTTCATTTGACATAGACTTATATAGGAAAAACTATAAAAAAAATCTTCTTGTCTGAAACCACAAGGCCTAGAGCTTAGATATTTGGCATTTAGCATCCTCTAGTGGAACTCTACAAAGTTTGTTCAAATTATTTCCCTGGGGTCAAAATTGGCCCCGCTCTAGGGGTCACTTCATTTTGCATAGACTTATATAGGAAAAACTTTAAAAAATCTTCTTGTCTGAAACCACAAGGCCTAGAGCTTAGATATTTGGCATTTAGCACCCTCTAGTGGAACTCTACAAAGATTGTTCAAATTATTTCCCTGGGGTAAAAATTGGCCCCGCCCCAGGGGTCACTTCATTTGACATAGACTTATATAGGAAAAACTTTAAAAATCTTCTTGTCTGAAACCACACGGCCTAGAGCTTAGATATTTGGCATTTAGCATCCTCTAGTAGAACTCTACATATTTCTCTGGGGTCAAAATTGGCCCCGCACCAGGGGTCACTTCATTTTATATAGACCTGTATAGGAAAAACTTTAAAAATCTTCTTGTCTGAAACCACAAGCTGAGAGTACTTTTGTACTCAGGTGAGCGATATAGGGCCATCATGGCCCTCTTGTTTTGTGTTTTGCTCTGTTTTTATTTTTTTACTAAGTAAAGTGCTAATTTCTGAGTATTTACAAAGTTAAATATGTCCAGCGCAACCGGTTTTATTTCAAATGTTCATTAATAAACACTAACCGATGAAATTATATTTAAGACATCAATTCGCCTACTTGGTAAAAATCATTTAACATGTCGTAAGTACTGATTTATACACAGAAATAAATTTAACAACAATTTGAAAAATACTACACCTCGATTCAACAAAATACAGTTCAACCAGCCTTAGCAGCCACCTGCCTTAAAAAGAAAAAGCCAGTTTAATTTTTTTCCAAACTGACATTTTGTGATCTTTTTTACCTAAGGGGGGCGGCTTAAGGTCATCCACCAAGATTTAAAAATTTGCAAAAAAAAATGTATTACTGGTGATAACTTTCTTTGAAAAGTTGTTGGTTATGTTTAGAAACAAACGCACAAATGTGTAAATGATTATGCAAGAGTTATTCGCAGATTAATTAGCTAAATTTCATGCAACTAAAACAAGGATGAAAATAAACAGCGGCCTTCATAACTTGATATCTTACATCACATTTACAAGACATTTTAAAACCGCATTGATGCGATCGACAGTGTTCGCAGTGACGTTTCCGGTGCTCCATTTTGTTTTCTACCCATCCCCCTCTCTCTAGAATAAGTCGTACATGTTAGCAAAAGCGAAAGCAGAACTCCATAAAAAAGTGTATTTTCATAGAGGCGTTCACGAGATATCAAGGGGTCACAAGAATAAAAAGATAGATGTGTGAAGTTAGCGGCCTGGCGGCGTGAAGTTAGCGGCCTGGCGGCCTAGCGGCCTGGCGGCGTGGAGTTAGCGGCCTGGCGGCGTGAAGTTAGCGGCCTGGCGGCGTGAAGTTAGCGGCCTGGCGGCCTAGCGGGCTGGCGGCGTGAAGTTAGTGGCCTGGCGGCCTAGCGGCCTGGCGGCGTGAAGTTAGCGGCCTAGCCGCGTGAAAATGGCTGAATTTATCGCAATTAACGTTGATCTTAAAAACTGATTGAAATCTAGTTTTACAGATATAATGTAAATTGCAGGGGTGTATAAGAAAGTTATCGACATGAATTAGCTTTTATTTTTTAAATCAAAGTTCTAGCTTATCTGCAAAGACGACTCGGAATCTATTTGTACATTTACTCCCATGTACTCTTTGTAAATGACATTTCAGTTGATGATAAAGAACTAAGTTTGATTGTTTAACAGTTCGAAGCCTGGCGGCCTGGCGGCCTAAAAACTTAAAATTTATTATAATTTATGTTTATCTTAAAAATGTCTTGAAATCGAATTTTTCAGCATGTAATGTACACTTCAGGGGTGAATAAGCAAAATATCAACAAGAACAAGCTTTGATGTTTTTTTAAGGTTTCGAAGCCTGGCGGCCTAGCGGCCTAAACTTAATATTTATCATAATTTATGTTTATCTTAAAAACGACTTCAATTCGATTTTTACAGCATGCCATTTACATTTCAGGGATGATTTAGTCAACAAGACTAGCTTTGATTTTTTTTTAAAGTTTTCGAAGCCTGGCGGCCTGGCGGCCTGGTGGCCTAGCGACCTGGCGGCCTAGCGGCCTAAACTTAATATTTATCATAATTTATGTTTATCTTTAAAACGGCTTAAAATCGATTTTTACAGCATGCAGTGTACATTTCAGGGATGATTAAGTACCAACAAAAACTAGCTTTGATTTTTTTAAGTTTTCGAAGCCTGGCGGCCTTGCGGCCTAGCGGCCTGGCGGCCAGGCGGCCTAGCGGCCTAAACTTAATATTTATAATAATTTATGTTTATCTTAAAAACGACTTGAAATCGATTTTTACAGCATGCAATGTACATTTCAGGGATGATTAAGTTAAATATCAACAAAAACTAGCTTTGATTTTTCGAAGTTTAAGTTTTCGAAGCCTGGCGGCCTGGCGGCCTAAACGTAATATTAATCATAATTTATGATTTTTTTTTAGTTTTCGAAGCCTGGCAAGCCATTCACATTTCAGGAATGATTTAGTAAAATATCAACAAGACTAGCTTTGATTTTTTTTAAGTTTTCGAAGCCTGGCGGCCTAGCGGCCTAAACTTAATATTTATCATAATTTATGTTTATCTTTAAAACGGCTTGAAATCGATTTTTACAGCATGCAATGTACATTTCAGGGATGATTAAGTTAAATATCAACAAAAACTAGCTTTGATTTTTTTTAAGTTTTCGAAGCCTGGCGGCCTAGCGGCCTAGCGGCCTAGCGGTCTAAACTTTATGTTTATCTTAAAACGTCTTGAAATCGATTTTTCAGCATGTAATGCACATTTCAGGGGTGAATAAGCAAAATACCAACAAGAACTAGCTTTGCTCTTTTTTAAGTTTTCGAAGCCTGGCGGCCTTCTTGATTCTTTGAAATTCGATTTTATGCATGTTTTGAATGTCCAGCAGTGCATTCTGCGTAATGTTTGACGATAGAACAAATCCATATTCTGCATATAACCGCAATTACGGAGGCTCGGATCTGTACAGTCTTCTAAGCTTGTCAAACAATCTATACTTGGAATCAGAATTTCAACCCTCGCAAATATATATGTTTACATTTAAGATATGTCCCTCTTTTAATGAAATAAATATCCGAAACCGAGACCAGCCTCGGATTGGTGCCTTGCGTCTTTCGCTTTAACCTGGATTTCTTTGTTGCGGTCTCTTCTGGTATGTAGAATAATTTTCAGATCTCTTTTGTTGCGAGTAAAATGGTATATAAAACATGAAAAAACATGAAAACTGTTCATCAACTGGCGGAGATTTAGGACGACGTAATGTTTACTTATATAAAGAATACCATCTTCTGAATATACCCGGAATTACGGAGGCTCGGATCTGTACAGTCTTCAAAGCTGGCCAAGCAATCTATACATGGTTGGAACCGGAATTTAAACCTTCGAAAATATGTATGTTTGCCTTTACGATATGTCCAAATTTTAAAGACAAAAGATACCAGAAACCGAGACCAAACTCGGATTAAAGCCCTCCTTCTTTCGCTTTAACCTGGATTGCTTTGGTGCGATCTCTTCCGGCATGCTGAATAATTTTAAGATCTCGTTCTGGCGATTAAAATGGTATATAAAACATAAAAACTGTTCATAAAACGGTGGAGATTTAGGACGACGTTACGTTTAACAATAGAACAAATCCATATTCTGCACATAATTACGGAGGCACGGATCTGTACAGTCTTCTAAGCTGTCCAAACAATCTATATATGGTTGGAACCAGAATTTAAACCCTCACAAACATGTATGTTTACCGTTACGATATGTCACTCTTTCCATGAAATAAATATCAGAAACCGAGACCAGCCTCGGATTCGAGCCCTACGTCTTTCGCTTTAACCTGGTTTGAATTAGTGCGGTCTCTTCAGTCCTGTAGAATAATTTTCAGATTTCTTTATTGCGAGTAAAATGGTATATAAAACATGACAACTGTTCATGAAATGGCGGAGATTTAGGACGACGTAATGTTTACCCATTGGCAAAGAAAAAATGCCATATTCTGCATATAATCGCATTACGGAGGCTCGGATCTGGACAGTCTTCTAAACTAGCCAAACAATCCATGCATGGTTGGAACCGGAATTTAAACCTTCGAAAAAATGTATGTTTATCTTTACGATATGTCCCTATTTTAAAGAAAAAAATATATCAGAAACCGAGACCAACCTCGGATTAAAACCCATATGGGATGCATATGCATTGGCAAAGGGACAAGGCCACGTAACGATTTAAATAAATATTCACCGAGCGTGTATCTGTGATTTGGTACTGATCTTTTTCCATAGATTCTGATTTTGAATATACTTTTATTATATTGATATAATATACATGTATGAACCTCCAATATCTCGATGTAAGTGAATTTTGGTAGGGGAAAAATTCTCCTTTTAAGGCCTATGTGGTACCCGCTAAAGAGTAAGGGCCGACTGCAGCCTATGACTGTCAAATCTGTCATTTATTATTGCATGTCATTTATTTACGAATAAAACGACAGATCCCCGTGTATGTCCATTAGTAATAAATTATAATGCTTTCTCCGGACTGATATTATATCACTGATAGTGGAGTTACAGTGGCTAGAAAATACTTTCTCATTATCTTGAAAAAGTCTGGCTATGATAGATATTTTTTCACTACAATGACAAATTATAGCAGCCATCCCTGGATTAGCAACTTTTGAGCCAGTTGTCACTCCACAGGCTGTGTCCTCTTTAATACTGTGGACTTGAGAGAGTTCTTGTCCTCACAAAAAGAGAGAGAGTTCTTGTCCTCACAAAAAAGAGAGAGTTCTTGTCCTCACAAAAAAGAGAGAGTTCTTGTCCTCACAAAAAAATCTCTCTACTTCTTACCCAGTTGTCATACTGTAAATTTTAAAGGAAGATATCGTAAATAGCACAGTTTGTGATTCATCTGACCTTGTTTAGTAACGATAACACCCCTGGAACTGGTAGTCCCAACATGGACGATTGAGTAAGTGGGTCCTCGTTGTTACGGTCGGACCAGAGAGAGAGAGAGAGAGAGAGAGAGAGAGAGAGAGAGAGAGAGAGAGAGAGAGAGAGAGAGAGAGAGAGAGAGAGAGAGAGAGAGAGAGAGGAGCGCTTAATCTTTATTACAAAATGGTTTAGGTAAACGAACTAATTTATGTTAAATTAATAACGATGTTTATGAACAAAAAATATTTTAAGTTTCACTCTTTTCCCAAATATAGAGGTTTTTACAGACATTTTTACACAAAAATGATTATGATGATTTATAGTGAAATGTAAAATACCTGCATTAAATATATATGCCTATTACGTTTAAAAGTCAGTTTACATGATGAAAAATCCCTACAAACATTCATTTCCTCGTTAAGAAATGATCTGCTGCGTATGTGTCCACAAAATTTGCGTGACTGCGGAAAACATGCGCGACTTTTTTATACAGTGGCCAACTTTGAATACCGTTATATTTTTCTCCGAGCTTCGAGTGACAGTAACAGAACAGATTGTATTATGTGTTGGAAGTAAATAAAGTTTGAAACATTCACTGTATATTTGATCGACATACTCATATAATGTCAAGACTCCATAATTTCTAAAAGATTTTGACAATTTACTTAGTTGTTAAAAAATAAAAGCCAGTTCGTGTTGATATTTTTCGTATACACCCCTGTAATATACATAATATGCTGTATAAATAGATTTCAAGCCGTTTTTAATATAAGCATAAGTTAGAATGCAGTTGTGATACATATTAAGTATAGGCGCTAGGCCACCAGGCTACGAAGAATTAAGAAAAAATCAAAGCTAGTCTTGTTGTTATTTTACTAAATCATCCCTGAAATGTAAATGGCATGCTGTAAAAATCGAATTAGTCGTTTTTCAGATAAACATAAATTATGATAAATATTAAGTTTAGGCCGCTAGGCCGCCAGGCCGCTAGGCCGCCTGGCCGCTAGGCCGCCAGGCTTCGAAAACTTAAAAAAAAAATCAAAGCTAGTTTTTGTTGATATTTTACTAAATCATCCCTGAAATATGAATAGCATGCTATAAAAATCGATTTCAAGTCGTTTTTAAGATAAACATAAATTATGATAAATATTAAGTTTAGGCCGCTAGGCCGCCAGGCTTCGAAAACTTAAAAAAAAAATCAAAGCTTGTTTTTGTTGATATTTTACTTAATCATCCCTGAAATGTACATTGCATGCTGTAAAAATCGATTTCAAGCCGTTTTAGAGATAAACATAAATTATGATAAATATTAAGTTTAGGCCGCTAGGCCGCCATGCTTCGAAAACTTAAAAAAATCAAAGCTTGTTTTTGTTGGTATTTTACTAAATCATCCCTGAAATATAAATGGCATGCTGTAAAATCGTTTTTTAGTCGTTTTTAAGATAAACATAAATTATGATAAATATTAAGTTTAGGCCGCAAGGCCGCCAGGCTTCGAAAACTTCAAAAAAAAATCAAAGCTTGTTTTTGTTGATATTTTACTTAATCATCCCTGAAATGTACATTGCATGCTGTAAAAATCGATTTCAAGCCGTTTTAAAGATAAACATAATTTATGATAAATATTAAGTTTATTAAAAAAAATCAAAGCTAGTCTTGTTGATATTTTACTAAATCATCCCTGAAATGTAAATGGCATGCTGTAAAAATCGAATTAGTCGTTTTTCAGATAAACATAAATTATGATAAATATTAAGTTTAGGCCGCTAGGCCGCCAGGCCGCTAGGCCGCTAGGCCGCCAGGCCGCTAGGCCGCCAGGCCGCTAGGCCGCCAGGCTTCGAAAACTTAAAAAAAAAATCAAAGCTAGTTTTTGTTGATATTTTACTAAATCATCCCTGAAATATGAATAGCATGCTATAAAAATCGATTTCAAGTCGTTTTTAAGATAAACATAAATTATGATAAATATTAAGTTTAGGCCGCTAGGCCGCCAGGCTTCGAAAACTTAAAAAAAAAATCAAAGCTTGTTTTTGTTGATATTTTACTTAATCATCCCTGAAATGTACATTGCATGCTGTAAAAATCGATTTCAAGCCGTTTTAGAGATAAACATAAATTATGATAAATATTAAGTTTAGGCCGCTAGGCCGCCATGCTTCGAAAACTTAAAAAAATCAAAGCTTGTTTTTGTTGGTATTTTACTAAATCATCCCTGAAATATAAATGGCATGCTGTAAAATCGTTTTTTAGTCGTTTTTAAGATAAACATAAATTATGATAAATATTAAGTTTAGGCCGCAAGGCCGCCAGGCTTCGAAAACTTCAAAAAAAAATCAAAGCTTGTTTTTGTTGATATTTTACTTAATCATCCCTGAAATGTACATTGCATGCTGTAAAAATCGATTTCAAGCCGTTTTAAAGATAAACATAATTTATGATAAATATTAAGTTTATTAAAAAAAATCAAAGCTAGTCTTGTTGATATTTTACTAAATCATCCCTGAAATGTAAATGGCATGCTGTAAAAATCGAATTAAAGTTGTTTTTAATATAAACATAAATTATGATAAATATTAAGTTTAGGCCGCTAGGCCGCCAGGCCGCTAGGCCGCCAGGCCGCCAGGCCGCTAGGCCGCCAGGCTTCGAAAACTTAAAAAATATCAAAGCTTGTTCTTGTTGATATTTGACTTATTCACCCCTGAAGTGTATATTACATGCTGAAAAAATCGATTTCAAGACATTTTTAAGATAAACATAAATTATGATAAATTTTAAGTTTAGGCCGCTAGGCCGCCAGGCCGCTAGGCCGCTAGGCCGCCAGGCTTCGAAAAGTTAAACAATCAAACTTAGTTCTTTATCATCAACTGAAATGTAATTTACAAAGAGTACATGGGAGTAAATGTACAAATAGATTCCGAGTTGTCTTTGCAGATAAGCTAGAACTTTGATTTAAAAAATAAAAGCTAAATCATGTCGATAACTTTCTTATACACCCCTGCAATTTACATTATATCTGTAAAAATAGATTTCAATCAGTTTTTAAAATCAACGTTTATTGCGATAAATTCAGCCATCTTCACGCCGCTAGGCCGCTAACTTCAAGCCGCTAGGCCGCTAACTTCACGCCGGCAGGCCGCTAGGCCGCCAGGCCGCTAACTTCACGCCGCCAGGCCGCTAGGCCGCCAGGCCGCTAACTTCACGCCACCAGGCCGCTAGGCCGCCAGGCCGCTAACTTCACACATCTCAAAAAGATCACGTGGCGTACTTTGTAAATTAATCTTTGCCAGGATGGCAATAACGTTTCGTCTTACATTGCACACCCGATAGCTTAGATACATGTACTACAATTAATTTGATTAAACTTGCAATGAAGCATCAAAGGCACTGTCAACTGACATCGACTCTGTCTGTGAACTTCTCATCAGGAAAAAAATTACAACGACATTGATTGCTGCGAGAGAAACGATAAATCATTTAATATTCGTTAATTTTTTAATTCTAAAACAGAATTTAAACCAATCTACAATTTGTATCAGCATTTGTACCTCAAGCAGGAATCTAGAATTATTTCGCCATCTGAATAAAACTGGAAAATTGGAAAATAAAGGCAATCGTAGCGAATGGGTATGGGAATGGTAAAATTAGCAGAATTTAAACAATATAATATGTTCATGCTGTCATCAGACTCGGCAAACTAGCAAATTGAAACTATTTTCATTCTGATGGTCTCCGCAGTCGACTGGTGTCATTTTGCTAATTTGACCGAGTTATGGGTATGAGCGTTTGATTTGAAAAAAATGGAGAGCAATCGAAGTGGTATTGGCTATGAAATTCGAATGAAATCTAAATGGTTTCACGTGTTAAGCGTATCTGGAGCGGAATAGACAAAATTGTTATTTTCATGATTTTTAGTACTGTTAGGTAAACGAAAAGGGCAAAGATATCCAAATGCATATTTACCTGTATTTCCGGTTTAAAGGAATTCCAAGAAAATGTTCAATTAAAAAAAACAACTAAATAGCCATTATAACCAAACAAAAAACGTCGGATACATGAAACTGACAAAACAAGTTAAAACTAGGAAAGGTTAGGTAATACTGCAGACACAAGCAAAAAAGGAAAATAGAAAAGTATTTCTGTTCAAAAAGGTATGAAAAGTTCTTTTGAGAATGAATAAAATAAGAGAATGGCTTAGAAACGTTTCTTGTAGTTTCTGCACACGAGATAAATGTCTTTATGTAGTTTTCCCGATTAAAATGCTGTTTTACGCGGTTTTATAAGATGAATTCAGTGCAAATCTCGAGTTACTGTAATATATTACCGTTTCCAAGCAACGAAATACGCTGTTTTGCTGTTATGCGATATACTTACCATTAATTGGTAATGCAATCTTGTAAATAAAATCGTTTCAGGTATGCTCCTTTTAATATAGAAAACATATGTATAATTTTGGCATTCAACCACCGGTTTGGAGCCGAATAATTGAAATAATTTTGCAGTCACCTTATCTAGTAAGTTGTTTTGTTATGGATAGCAAGATCATGGTTTACTTAAAGATTTCAAAGGTTATTTCAAACAACTGATTATTTTGTTTGAAATTATGTACAATTTAGCCAATCAGATCATTGAGATTTGAGAACGGTTTATTGTCTTGGGCCTAAATTAATATGAAGTATTATTTTCACACAAAATAGATTGTATGATACTTAAGAAGTATTGTGATTCAGAAACGCAATTATTATTAAGATGAGTTCGCAATATCCTTATTGGAATTAAAGTTGTCACATGATAACTTTGGTTATTCAATAAAGTCTCATAGCTGTCTCAACAAATGGGGTACATCAAGGGAAATGTGTCTTTGAAAAGCTTATAATGTATTGAGCGGTAGAAGTAGCATTATATAGTCAAAAGGTGTAACCTTTTAATTTTGAGAAAAAGATTGTTAATGACTGGGGAACGTAGCCATACGGCGTCAGCGCCATGTAATGGCCATTGCGCTATATAATTGAACTTACCGGGACAACCCCATAAAAGTTCTTTCAAATATAGTATAAGCTTAAATGTCATCAATACCTTCGAAAAACACCTTCCTTTCGATCCCCATGACTTCAACCATGTGATTAAGTTCATGTAGGTTAGAAGCCAGAACATGTATTAATGCTAAGCTTATTGTTTCTTTTGCACATTTGTAAAATGTTTTCCGTTTTAGGCATTGAGCTAGTTTGTTTTAAAAAAGCATACTTAACCAGCAAAATGTGTGTTTGAGGCAATGGATAATTCCTTTGACCACTGAAATCAAGAGATTTAGAATCGTCTGTAGAATCTAGGTATGATAAACAATGGCATTCATTGTTTTCAATCGTTGCCATCGGGTCACCGTATTAGCAATATTGAGAGCTTGGCACCGTTGTGTTCGTTTTTATAACCTCTACAAAACTGTGGAACTATTTTGTGTATAGACAAAAATTCCATGTTAAGAAGACGTAAGTCTTTATAAATTATTGATCTTCAAATGCTTTTTTTTCTCGATTCAGTGCAAATGGTTCATATGTCGATTTGAAATTACAACGACGACTGATCCGTTATCTTGTTAATTTAACTTCCGGTACTCTGTTTTTGTTAAGGCCATCGACTATCTTCTCCTCTTCATTATTTTGTAAGTTTCGCTAGCTGTACTTTACCCATTGGTGTGACGTTATTTCACCTAGTTGTACCAGTTTAATTTGGAGAGAAGTTGTTTAACAAGAATGTTAGGTTGGTGCGCCCACGATTTGGTTTTAACAACTAAGCGGAAAGTATGCCATCGTCGGAACCCACGCCGCTGATTAAGTTTAATATGCCGTGGTAAATAATGCATTGTTAGCCTCATATTTGAACTGATCATTTTTCATAGGGTAATATTCGCATACCGTAGTATCGTTAAATTTGTGCGGTTTCAAATTTCGAGAAATTCGCGCAAGGGTTTATACCTGAATTTAAACCACAGCGACATAACACCAAATAATGATATATCTTAAAAGAAAATTACAAATGCGCTTATTTATGCCCACGCGAATATATCAGTTTTGGTTATTGCGCGAAAATTCTTACCCGCGACAATATATGATATCACTGTAATTAGAGTTTGTGTCACGTTTCGCTGTCGTACAATTTCAATACAAGTAGAATGTTTGTGATGGGGATCAAGTCGCCACAAAAGATGGCGAGCGGAAAATTCAAACATAAGTTTTAAATGGCACAAGACTATGGAGAAATTGCTAGTTAACTCAATTTTATAGAAATTTATTTCGTTAACTGTTAAAAACAATTTAAAAGTAATAGATTGAAAATTTAAAAAAATACAAAAAAACACATAACAAACAACTTCATGAAATCAGTTTCTTTACTTGGAATCGATCGAGGATCGCTACATTGCTAGTTTGGAGGTCTTTCGTTAGAGCAAACTGCGCCCAAGATCATAAAACTTTAACCGGAGACCACGAGTTTCAGCGAATCACATGCTTAAGATTTGAGGCTGGGCTCTAGTCTCAGTTAAATAATCTTAAACAATGTTGTACCTTGTTTTGTAAAATTGTATAGCTTCATGATTTGCTCGCAACACAAAAGCTATGAAAATCGTATTGCCAAAAGTGCGATTAAAAAGATAAGGGGATCAAGATCATTAACTTGAATGTGAAGACCTTTCTCAAAACTTTAGCTTTCGATTGGTCAATCTTGAGACTGGTCTACTTTTCAACCAGTCATATACTTAATATCTGAGACCAGTGTATAGTCTCAGTTTTATGATCATGAGCCCTTTTATGAGCTTGATAACTGGTCAAAGGTAGTACATGTATAAACACTGCAAGAAATTTGACTAACAATCTTAATAATACTAACAAGTGAATTGTTGTTAACGTTTGCAAATTCTTGTTAAGGCAAATAGTAGACGCACTAGGCTGACTGTTAATGATCTTTTATAATCGTGAAATGAAATACTAGAATCACTTATTGTTTGAATTACAATCCAGATAGACTTCCACAGAATAACGCAAAATATTTGTTCAAATTATTTCAGGCGCGTATCTAGCCGTCTATTCAAGGGGATTCATTATAGTGCTAGGGCGTTCCCTCTCACGGAAAATTCTGAAAGCAATAGTGCCGTTTTGTGCATTTTGAGCTTTCTGCGGAAAATCATGTGGATTCAGTCGCGTCTGCATTTTTCTTTTGAACCTCTCGGGATATTATTTCAAATTCTACATTCTCCGCCTGACGTTGCATAATTAGAAGGATGTATTAATATGCGTTTAACGATCGAAAATATTATCAGCATTAACAATTATGTACACTTTGATCTCGTGCAAGATTCTTGTTTTTTTTTATCTATACCCTTTCTACGACGAGATCAGGATCGGATCCAATATTTCCCAAAACAGGGTATGTTTGGGGCACGCTTAGGTTCTTTAAATGATAATTTCCAAATTTTTTGGGCTAAATTCCCTAAAAAATTAAATATTAGTATACCAATAGGGAGTTCGAACAACCCCTTGAACCCCCTCTTAATCCAAATTTCACCCAAATTATCACTGTTGGTGTCCCAATATGGGATTATAGTAACCCCACTGAACCTCCTCTTGCTCCAACCCTGGTGATGTTTCGTTACATAAGTCTGAATCAAAGTTCTGATCTGTTCTGAACTATATTTAACAATAAACCATTTTCTTTAATAAAGCGAAATATCTGACAAGAAAATGCGACTCTCATCTCTGTAATCAATGACTTTTATCGAATCAGAGAATTGCTGATTTACTCCTATATCATTTCTATATCGTTTCTCAACACCTGAGCGCAGTTTCCTTATTCTTTGTCAGCGAAATTTAATATTTATATGATTTGTTAAGTCTTAGCCTTAAAGAAAATATTTCTTTACTTATGAAGACCTTAGACACATCAGTGCACATTCTATAGACAGTCTGTAATTTTTTAACAAAACGTTCAAGTATAATGCTAACGTATACAAAACATTCGACATCTTAAAGTTTGTTGCTAACTATAAAGGTAGTGGTTATCTTCAATTTAAGTTTGATTTTCAGAACCATATTGCAATGGATTTTGGTATTATCAATTCAAAAGCAGATGGCACATGGCGTTGTTTCTTTCATCTAAAAAATTTATTTCCTTTATATTCTCAGATCCCCTGTCAAAATTATATTCTGTTTAGTACCGTCCATTGTTTTCTTTTTTAGAGTAAACTCATTCTTTTATCTGGGGATCATACGCCGCAGAACATGGAATAATATTAATATGAAAATACTGCATTGAAGGTTCCATGTTCACAGCCATATGCATACCATCGTTTTGGGCTGGATCAAATTGTACCGTTTATTGGTGTAAAATGCGCTCAACCCTTGTCTAGGCGGCGTGGACAGTCATTTAAATTTCCACGACTGCCCAAGAACAGGCACAATCAAACTGAGCCTGCAATATTTTCATATTTGTCGTATTCGGTGGCTTTCAACGTTCTCTTTTCTTCTATCTCTGTTCTGTGAAATCTTTAGTATTCGCGAGGTCCGCTTGCACTCCAAACAAATTTCCTTTATTAATGCCCTTATTTTTTCTCGTTCAAAACCATCACTTTCATCTATTTTAGTCAATACAAACTCATTTTCATGTTTCTGCTTCGATTATCGGCAGTTTTAATTCAAAGGAAATTAATGAAACAAAACCAAAGATTTGTCCCAAAACCGTTTTAATTATGATTACGATTATAATTGGAACTTCAAACAATACATTTTGGAAAAAATAATGATCTAAAAATTCTTTGGTAGACCCTTAGCTTTAAATAGAAAGGGATCGACTTCTTTTAATCAGTACATAAATCGAACAATTAAATACATGCATGATTAAACTAAAAATTAAGTTCTGAATTAATTAAGCAATAAATCGTAGCTGGTTGACATTGTAAAAGTCCCGTTTGCTCGATTTTTATAGCAGAAATTTTATTGAAATTGTTATATAAAAACCATACATTTTCATTATTTTAGATTCGTCACTTTTGAACGAATTTGTTCATGACCAAGGAATATTCTAGGTTACAGTGAACGTGGTACTGTATCAAATGTTGCATTATGGGATTGCGTAATGATTTCGCCCGAGGAAAGCATGTAACGGGAAAAAATTTAATCATCTTCGAATGAAATACACCCTGCGTTTTTTATCCCTTGGATATACCGTATAATGGGTTATTTTCGCGATCGAAAATTTTCGCGATTTTATCGTAATTTTAATTTTCGCGGATGTAATTTTAGCGAATTTGCGCTCACAGAAATTAACGCGAAAGTTGTTGGGAATTTTTGGCGTTTTCAATTATAGCGAATTCACGTCGTTCGCGAAACTATTATGCTCGCGAAAAAAAACATTATACGGTATACTGAGGGACTTTAGAAACGCATCACTGAAATATATATCTTAATTTCCACACTGTGATGTAAGATTTGATCATTATAATGCATCGGAATGAATTTCAATAGCTCTCAATATTTTATTGGTAATGACAAAAAATGATTTTGATATTCTTTAGAAGGGTATGCCAAACAAAAGTAGTGTCAGGATTTGGCGGCTTGCAGACGCCGTGACATCGACCTCACTAGTCTAAGCTTCGGATTGTTGCCATGGGAAATTTTTTGCCATTCCTGATGAAGTGCAAGGGTCAAGCTCGCGGACGTTCTGCGGTTGTTGCGAAAGTCGTCGAAGTCTTCGTCGGAGCTCATCCTACATGTGTTCGATGCAGTTCATACCGGGAGACACAGGCCATTCGAGAACGTCAATCCCCGGGTCCCCTGGTTTATTAAATAATTTCGTGTGAGTCGGGCATTCCGTGCGAGATGTCATGTGAACCAATTGCACGAAGTTTTGTTTCCAATGACAAATTGTTGGTTAAAATATATATATTACCTAATAGGGTGATTTTGTTCATGCTGACCTCTTAAAGGAAATACCTGAAAAAATTGGTGATGCGTTTTAATGACTAGATTTGTTCATTAAAATTGCACCTTCGCTGATCTGTCGTTTATTTTGAATTATGTAGTTTGTCTTTTGTCAGATGTCGGGTTCGTGGTTTTTTTCCTAAAATGTCTAACACCAGCAATGTGAGAAATTCAGCATGCGGTTCTGGCTTGAAACAAATAAAGATCTTGACTTGGTGCTTAGTAAACTTTGAGTAGTATATATTGTAGTAAAACTGATAAAATGTAGCAATATCGTATGTACTGGATCTAAATTACAACCGAAACATGATCCTAGTTGTCTTCTAGCTTGCCAGTTAAATCCAATTTATGAACATAGCACACACGGTATATAATTTCCTTACCATATAATAACAGGCAATAACCTATTAAATTACACTTCATTAGACCGGTGCCTTTAAAGTTTATGCTGCAAAAGATATAAAATAAATAAAAATCAAACATAAAACATAATACGAAACCTTGAAAACAGTATTGTAAAAACAAAAACTTTGCCAAGATTAATGACTATATTAAATATATTACTCAGCAAAAATAAAACGCATCCACTTTCATACCTATAATTTTGCAAAGTTCGAAAACAAAAATTCCAAATTCTTTCTTTGGACAAACTTGCATTTCTAAAATAATTGCAAAGAAATAAAATGTTATTGAAAGTCTGCAGACAAAAGAAAACTAAGTTATCTTTAGCTTTTGTTGTAATTACGGTTTCTTAAAGATATCATTAATTCTACAAATTATTCACATTTATTAGATGGAAATCTATATATTATCAAGTTCTTATGGTCAATAAAATCACAAACACAACTAGTCTTCGACGAACAACACTTGAACTTTCAACCATTCTCAATTACCTCCCTTTGAACTGAAAATGAAGTGTTTTGAAATCCTTTATTAATTTATTCTATGGGCAGTTGCTCAAGTCTTGGTGTGGAAGATTATGTTGATGGGCAATATAATTTAAAAACAACTCAGGTTACTTAATAAAACGACATTTAAGGTGTTCCTACTTAATGAAAATGTCTTAATGAGAATACAAGCATAAAACGTGAATATATTTTTGTTCAGTATATAAGTTGGTTTCTCCTTATCAGTTTTAAAACAAAGAAGCAACTGAAGGCAGTTTTGAATGGCTTCCGATAACTCATTGTGTTCCGCGTGTGGTATGTTATTACTGTTTTTTAGCATTATTTGTGCGGTGTGGTGACCGTAAAAATTCTCCCCGTACATTCAGTCAGTGCTGTAATTAATACTGTATCCTTTGAAGGCTGTTGAACACGACCGGCGGCGAGGACTGTAATAAGAATTTTCATAACTGCTCACGAACAGGCTCAATCAAACCGAGCCTGTGCCCAAGATCACAAAACTAAATCTGGAGATCAGTCTCAAATCTCAAGCATCTGATTGGCTGAAATGGCGACCAGTCGCCATTTCAGCCAATCAGATGCTTGAGATTTGAGACTGATCTCAAAACTTAGTTTTATGATCTTGGGCCCTGGAATATTTTGATATTTGTGGTGTTGGGATGTTGCATTTTTTTCATCTTTTTAATCCGTTTATGCAAAGGAATTCAAAAGCTGAAGGTTGTAATTGAGTCCAGCTTAAACATGCAACATACTAGTAATATATGTACTGAGCCAAAATTAAAACTCGACACAAATTACATGGACAACTCCTATTACATAAATAATGCCAGTGAATTCAAATATCTGGAGGATCACCAATATGTTTATCTTGGAATTTGTCGGTTCAGTATCTATCGGTTTAATAAAAGAAACATGGTTTCTCGACTAATTTCTTGGCAATTACTAAGCATACCGCTTTACAATTTAGGAGATCGGCTTATTTACACGCATTTTTCCAGAAAATTTTAAACAAATTGACGACGATAACAAAAGGTGGGAGGCCAGAATGAAGATTTAAAGCATTTGCATTTCGTATTTATGGCTGATCCGTCAATACGGACTTACATCAACGGCATATTAAATATGTTCAAATACATGGCAAAGAAGAAAAAAGTCAAAAATGTTAATTTCAATATTTATTTATAAACAATACATTGTATCAAAACAATTTGCATTTGTCAAAAAAAACAGTAAATTGAATCTATTAGAAAATAAGACTTGGAACTATTTTTGATGAAAAAAAACACAACAGAATAGCTTAATGATAAATGTTTTTCCATATATCATCAAAAATGTATATATTTATGTATATTCAGAAAGTTTTGCTCTCATGTTTAATTAACTTTTACTGCATATCAACAGTTCTGCAAAAACAAGTTTTAAAACTAGTGCCCAAGGTTATAAAACTGAGCATGGAAACAAGTCTCAAATCTCAAGCATCTGATTGGCTGAAATGGCGACCAGTCGCCATTTCAGCCAATCAGATGCTTGAGATTTGAGACTGGTTTCCAATCTCAGCTTTATAACCTTCAGCCCAGTATAAAAAAAATCAATCAATATTAGACCGGACCTTTTCAAGTTTTCAGTATATTTTTCTTAATGATAAAACTGTTATCAAAACAATAATAAACTTTAATAAAAATCATCATAACATTGTCAGTAAAATATAAAATGCATTAACCTCTTTGAACACAGAAATCTGGGAACTCATTTATAACAAACAAGTTTAGTCTGTATGACAAAAATAAAATATAGCCTATGTCATAGGTTACTCACTGTAACAAAACTTTTTCATATGTGACCCACCATTAATAAACTTTGTCATGAGAAAACCAACCTTGAAAAAAACTTTGACATATATGAACCACCAATAAAATATTTATCATAATGTGACCAACCAATAGAAAACTTTGTCATATGTGACCAACCAATAGAAAACTTTGTCATATGTGACCAACTGATAGAAAACATTGTCATTATGTTACCCACCAATAGAAAACTTTGTCATATTTGACCCACCATAAAAATTCCATTAGGGAAATTCAAAAAAAGAAAGAATCTCTAGTTGGCAAGCAAAACTACACCAATTTAAATTGGAATGAAGTACAATTATGAAAAAAAATCTCTGAAATCAAACAGAAATATCAACAAGCAACCGAATATGGACAGCGCTATAACATATTATGTCCGGTGTTATGACATTGGTACAAAACAACTTTAACGCCCAAAAGGCACACTCTCAAAATAGGGCTTTTAAAGACTTTCATGCAAAACAGTTCTGTCTATAAAATGAACTACAGAGTGGAGAGAACAGTTTTGCACTCATACAAGTATCTTTTACAAGTGCAAGGTTCAAATGTGAATATCTGCATCATGGGAACAGTTTTTGAGTGGTTAAAATGCCATATTTCTATTAACCATCAACTTATCTACTTAGTTATGTATTTCCAATTTTTTACAGTAGCAGAAAAAACTATCTAATCTTTCCTCAGTCATGAAAGTGCAAACACAGGGTTGGATACACGATTTCCAGAAAGGGGTAGCGGCAGTCTTAGGGTAGTTACATCTACATGATAATTTCCAACTTTCTGACCAAAATACCCAACAAATAAAATAAACTGCCAAATAAGGGGAGTTTAAGCAACCCCACTGAACCCTCTCTACATCAGCCCCTGCAATTATGTTACAGAGAAGACCTGTCATAATAAGGGCAGGGGAGAGGAGCTGGTGTGTTAAGCATTGGAAAAACACATCTTTTATGCAAGGAAACCAATGGTTTAGAATTTTTGTAACGGGTAATAAACAGATACAATTTCTAACTGTCCAGCATGAAAAGTATATCTGTGCCCAAGGTTATAAAACTGAGCATGGAAACCAGTCTTAAATCTCAATCATCTGATTGGCTGAAATGGCGACCAGTCGCCATTTCAGCCAATCAGATGCTTGAGATTTGAGACTGGTTTCAAATCTCAGTTTTATAACCTTGGGACCAAGACTTGTAGTCATAGCTGAACTCTTAAATAACATACATGTACATGTGAAATCAAGAAAGGAATGTTAACCCTTTGTTCAATATGTGGGTTTTATCGCATGTGAAACTAATTTAGATCCAGATCAGTCAGTGGCACATACGTGTAATTTGATCTGGATCTAAACTGTCACCTCTTGGTCAGAAATAAGCTAATAAACCAAAAGCTAACAGTGCAGACCCAGGTCAGACAGCACAGATGAGCTGACTGATCTGGATCTACACTGTTTGCCCATGGGATAACATCTAGTAGAGAGTTCAAATTACAGATGCTGAAAGCTTCTTTTTACTGGAATTTCACTGATTCCCTCCCTTTAATACCAGAACTGCTAAATAATTGCTTCTTAATATATTTCTCTTCAAAATTGATAAAATTAACATATTTTATCTTCTCCATTGAAATATTTAGATTTATTTCAGTCTAAGACAAGCATTTCAATGGAAGTTATTTATGTCTGTAAAATTTCCAACTTTCATTGTGAACGTTCAGATCTGGAGATGCAAAATCCAGTTTTGTTACCTTCAGATTATTACATTTATGAAACCAGAATTGGTCAAACCAATATACCCTACACAAAATAACAAATGACAATATAGTTAACCCTGTACCCCATAGCTACATCTTTGTCACACAGGTGAACATTGTAGATCCAGATCAACCTGAACATCTGTACCGTCCAATCATGATCTACACTGTTTACTATTTGATTCATTTTTTTTTCTGACCAAGAAGCGAACACTGTAGATGCTGGATCCTGATCCTGATCAAATTGCAAAAATGAACACGCTGATCTGGATCTACATTGGTCACATATGTGATGAAACCTGTATATAAGAAGTAAACGATTAAATTTGCACTAAAGTCTACATAGCATACTGCCATCAAATATAATTATACATTGTTGTGGAAATCTATTTAATTATAAATTTTCTACTAAGCCAACACCTTTAAACTTACAAAAATAAATACATCATACACTATCTGGTAATTTATCATTGTAATTTCATTACAAAATTAAGAAACCACTACAAGGTCATTAATTTCATTATAAAGTAATTAATTTCATTATAAAGTAATCAATTTCATTATCAATTTCAAATACAAAACAAAGTAAACCCTTAACTCCATATATAATATGTGTTTTACGACATTGCGAACAGTGTTGATCCAGATCAGTTGACACATTCATACCATATGATCAGGAACCACTAAGTTGGTTTTTTAGTAAGATATAACCTAATGAATAATAACTGATAATTGAAAAACAGATCTGTTCAATGAAAATCCTGATCAAACAGCACAGATCTGCCAGCTGATCAGGATCTACACTATTCGCCTATTGATAACAACCATAACAAATGGAATAAAGGGTTAAAAAACCTGTACAAAATGACAATATTTATTATAAAATAGTATCAACCTCATCATGTACTAAGTGAAAAACAAATGGTTCATGTAATATAAAATCCCTCTTAAATTAAGTATGTTTTTATCCTTTAAGACCCTAGAAATATGCATAGGTCTTCATGTTTGAATAAAAAAAAGATAAAGTACCATCTGTTCCGATTTCTATCTTTTCTTTTCACTTTTGAAATTCAACAAATATTTTCTGTAATATGATGTTTGTTTCATAACTTAACATTCATGTAAAAGTAAAAATTAATTAATTTAAAAGTTGTGGGGAAAAAATAGGTCAGTCAGGTTTCTAGAACCACAGATCTTTAACCCTTTCCTCCATATATACGCTTTTTTACACATGTGCGAAAACTGTAGATCCAGATCAGCTGGCACTTTTATGCCATCTGATCAGGATCTGCACTGGTCACATTTTAGTCAGAAATAGCCTAACAAATTAAAAAGGGAACAGTTAAGATCCTGATCAGATGGCACGGATGTGCCTGCTGATCTGGATCTGAACTGTTCGCCCATGCAATAAAGGTGTGGCTATGGAGGAAAGGGTTAAGGGGCTTTATACACAATGTAGAAGTAACTTCCAATTTAGGAAATATACATGTTTATGGAGTAGTATATGTATAAGGGAAAATATAATCTCACAACAGTATAAGGGAAACAACCGTAACAGTGCTGTTTCCAGTTCCAGCTTCAGAAGAAGCAACATTTTTGCCTAAAAAATCTTTAGATTTGGTTTTTATAAATTAAGAAAATAAGAGAAGAAACTAAATATTAATATGATCCAATTTAACCGTTAAATTCATGGATATGTCTTTTTATCACATGGGTGTCTACTGGGGTTCCACTGGCTGCTGAATCTCAAGTGTCATTTCGTCCATTTTTAAGGGTTTTTCTCAATTTTAAGCCAAAAATACTCCTTATTTAAGAAAAAATTACCCTTCAGCTAAAATCCAAGGGGTCAAAATTACGCTTTCTGGAAATTTCAAGGGTCAAAGGGACATCTCCCGGGTCAAATGGAACCCCTGGTCTAGTGAAGATCCAGATCAATCAGCACATCTGTGCTGTCTGATCAGGATCTGCAATGCTTCTTGGTCAGAGATAAACCTAAATAATCCAAAACTGAACAACAAAGATGCTGATCAGATGACGTGGATGTGTCAGCTGATCTGGATCTACACAGTTCACGAACATGATAAAGGCATATATATGGAGAAATGGGTTAATACACTCATGTCCATGTACAACAACTTTACAAATGAAGAATCATTAATGTGCTTTAACATTTCTATACCACAGTGTAGACCCAGATCAGATAAACATATATTCAGCTGATCATGGTCTACACTCATGCCATCTGATCCTGCAAAACACCCCTGTTGATGATAAACGGACATACCACAAATATGAAAAATAAACAAGTTCAATACACCAATTATGGGTGTACAATGTATGACGAGTTGACTAACCTGACATATAAAGAAAGTAAACACTTCTCTCATTGGATTTGTGTTTTATCACATGCGCAAACAGTGTAGATCCAGATCAGCCAACTCATCCATGCTGTTTGATCTGGATTAAACTTAATAGTTTTTTTCTGACCAAGAAGAGAACACTGTAGATCCAGATCAGACAGTTTGGATGTGCCAGCTGATCTGGATCTACACTGGCCACTCATGTGATAATAGGCCTATCAACTGAGTGAAGAATTAATTACAGAACAATTCTTGGGGTTACCTTTAAATGGTTATTTGTTCCACGTCATGTAAGGTGTGAATATTGCACAAGGTTTTTCACAATGTTCTTTACAAGAAAAAAAACACACAAAACATCAAGTTTGGTCTCTTTCAGAGAAAAAGATATTTTCCCCAATATACAAAAAAGCAAAAACATTGTTACAAAATTGACTGGATCGCAATCAATTCAAACACAAAAAAAATTATACAAAAACAGCTTTACTATGATAATGAAAATTCAATATATTCCCTTTAATTTCTATACAAATGTTTAGGTATTTTATAATAGTAAACAAATTTATACATTGGAACAAAATATTACAATCTATAAATAAATCTATTTGATTTATATGTCAAAAAAGCATGAAAAAGCCCAACAACCTCTGCACTGCAGTAGCGTACACATACCGTTTCTTGAGTTTTATTATTCAAGTCACTTAAATATCCCTTTACTCCTTAGATTTGCCACATTGGCATTAGTATAGATCCAGATTAGCTGGCACATCCATGCCATCTGATCAGGATCTACCATGTTCACTTTGAGATTCGTGAGATTATTTCTCACCAAGAAGAAAACAGTGTAGATTTAAATCAGACACCAGATGTGCTGGCTGATCTGAATTTACCCTGCTAGCAAATACAATAAAACCTTTATGTATGGAGTAAAGGTTAAACTCAAAATATAACAAACTTGAAATCAACATTTCTAACAATTTTACTGCAGACAATATTTTTCCTTTATTTACACAAATTATAACCAAATCAAACAGACAATGTTTGTGAATGTTGTTACCGATTGATAGCATTAATAAAGGCTACAACTGTTGTTTAAACCTTTATTCCATATATATGTATTTTTATGCGCTTGCAACCACTGTTTATCTAGATCAGCCAGCACATTAGTGCCATGCCATCTCATCTGGATCTGCACTGTTCGCTATATGTTCAAAAATGACCTAACGAATCTAATAATGAGTGTAGATCCCGATAGGATGGCACAAATATGCCGGCTGATATATATCTACACTGTCCAACCAAACAATAAAGGTGTATCTATGGCGTAAAGGTTAACACACCTGTATAAACTCAGAATATGTAACCAACATTTAACTCTGGCTTTAGTTTTTCATATATTTTTACACAATTTTTCAGTCAGGAATTTTTATGTTTATTTATCATAACTGGGATTGACCATGATGATATAAACCAAATTCTGACAAAATGACATTTTAACACATTCTTCAAATTGTTTGGTGCTTAGTCTCCACTTTCCTAATTTCCATCAAACGCTTATTAATTTTAAGTTAATAAAAGATACAAGTTCTTTGTATTAAAATGAATGTTCATCTTTATGATAATGAGAAATTAGCAAGTTCCCTTCTTAATATAAAACTAATTGAAAATTTACTAATACGATGATGTACAATAATGAATTTTAACCATTTCCTCCATATATATGCATTTAACGCATGTGCGAACAGTGTAGACCCAGATCAGCCAGCACAACCAAGCCATCTGATCAGGTTCTAAGCTGTTCGCACAGACTGTTAAAAAAACCCTGAATACATATATATGGAGTACAGGGTTAAGTGTAAAGGAAATTTTGAAAACAGGGTACCTGTCTTCACCAAAAAATTGTCACAAAATAAGCACAATTTGTTACACCTAATAAATCTTAAGTCAGTGCCCAAGGTTATAAAACTGAGCATGGAAACCAGTCTCAAATCTCAAGCATCTGATTGGCTGAAATGGCGACCAGTCGCCATTTCAGCCAATCAGATCCTTGAGATTTGAGACTGGTTTCCAAACTCAGTTTTATAACCTTCAGCCCAGTAACTAACAAGATCAAATCTGCGCAGGTTCGGCTTCTTCGCCCGTCTTTCCAACAACCCTCATTGCATTCAGAGATTTGCTGCTTCCATCAACAAAATCCTGCAAAAGAAAATAAGAACCAAGTCAAGTAGATGAAAAAAAGAACTTTGAAAGGCACTAAACACAACAAAATTATAAAACCAAAAGGGTGATATTATCCCAAAATATGACAAATTGTTTTTTATTTACTATTTGTGGTGTTAAAGTGAAAAGAATCTTTAATGACATCAAAAAAAAAGAACAAGATAGACCATTTTGTTTCACCTCAGGAATTCCATATATCCTGAGAATTGATGAGATATTTTATGTCAAATTTACAGGTTTAAATCTATATTTAAATGCTGAATGAAGCATAAACAGGGAGCTAGGAAAGCTGAAAAAGCTTGCATAAAACATCACCTGCTGCTTTGTAGTTGTGTAAAGAATGACTCGTTAGTAAAGTCATCTAGCAAAAATGAATTGTAAGTTATGTAATAGATAGCTAGTAAAAATGAATTGTTAGTAAAGTCATCTAGCAAGAATGAATTGTAAGTTATGTAATATAGCTAGTAAAAATGAATTGTTAGTACATAATGTAAAGTCATCTAGCAAGAATGAATTGTAAGTTATGTAATATAGCTAGTAAAAATGAATTGTTAGTAAAGTCATCTAGCAAGAATGATTTGTAAGTTATATGTAATATAGCTAGTAACAATGAATTGTTAGTAAAGTCATCTAGCAAGTAATCAGGGGGTAGGACCTGGAACTGCTTCTGAAGATAGTTAAGCCAGGACAACATTAGGATAAAATTGGCGCTTTAGTCAGCCTTTTTTTTAAGAAAATGGATTTATTTGCAAGGCAAGTGCCTTCACACTATGTTTACATTGTAATTTGAAGTCCACCTGTTCATTCTGCGACCAGATGCCTAACGTATCCTTGACACTTTGTTTCACTTACAGATATTTTGTAAAATCTGGGCCAGTATGACATGATTTATTATGTTATCAGACCTAATGTCAGACAAAATTTGAACAGCTGATTCCTTTTTAACATGTTTCGATCAGACAGAATTTGTCTGACCAAATGTCTGACACTTTTCAACTTTCTGGATGTCTGTAATGTAAAGGTGAGGTTGGTGAATGACCTTATGCCAGGCTCACCCCTTTGTTTGAGGCAGACCATTTATAACAAAAGAAACTTCAATTCAGTCAACTCATGCATTTCTTTGACAGGTGTAAAAAACAATTTTTTATTGGTTATTTTACAGGGCAAGATCAATTTATCAGACCTTTTCAGTTTCATTGGAGGTGGGTTACAAGAAACTTTTTTATCTATATCCTGTGATAATGCCATATTATACATTTATAAAAATTCAATACACTACATGTTTTATTTGATATTAGCTGTCTAAACTGGCTTTTGTTCTAGACAATTATATCGATGCAAAGTTGCAAATAAAGCGCAGTAGTGCATTTGTTTTATATTTAGTGGTTCTTTTTACCAGAGAAGTATCCGGTAGTTGTACACTTTATGGCATAGATCTATGCTGTTTTTCTAAGAGCTAAATAGCAAAAAAAGGCACAAAGTTGATGTAGTTTTAAAAAAGGTTTCCAAAGTAGACATGATATGTAAAAAAATATTTCGTTTTTGACAGTTTCAGAAGTTTTCAACCTGATGAGGTTATTTTATATTTTATGGTTTAGTAAAACCAATTACTCCATATGTACACATTTTGTTGCATGTGCAAACAGTTTTGTTCCAGATCAGCCAGCACATCTGCTATATTTGGGAATTTCGTCAAAAACAATATACATGTATTGTCTCATCCAAAAGACTGATGCATAAAAAATTATTGAACTCGTCCGTAACAAAATGTGTCTATACTGGCCTGAAGACCATTAAATTTATAGATAGGTAAATACATCCTCATTAAAAAAATGCATGAACTTTTACTGACTTATCGTTTTCATAGTTGAGCAGAGGATTATAGTTTATTTGTCATTTTGGCATCAAGCCCAATATAAGTATTTGGATACATTGAGTTTGTGGACATAAATGTATTAACAAAGTCGAATAAAATCGAATATTCGAACATATTTGAATATGCCTTACAAAGATTCAAATAGTTATTTATTTATTCGATCCTATCCTGATTATTCTGTTTATATGAAAAACACTTGATCATGAACATTCATCTTTTTTAAAATATAATTCTTATTAACACTTTATTCTGTTTATACATGTTTTACGATGTGAGCAAAAACACATGTGCAACCAACATAGATCCAGATAAGCTGGCATATCCATGCCATATGATCTGAACCTACACTGGTGGCATCTGGGTTAGAATAACGTAATGAATCTAAAAGCAAACAGTGTAGATCCTGATCACATGGCATTAATGTGCCAGCTGATCTGGATCAACACTATTCTCCTAAGCAAAAAAGTGTTTCTATGGTGTAGAGGGTTAATATTACCAAAAAAAAATTTTTTTCTTAAAAAATAACTTCCTTTGGAACAATAAGCATTGTTGACAAAAGAAATTGGTGAATGATGTATATCCGTTATAAATTATGTCTTGTTATATATGGCAGGCATATATCACTTTATTGAAGAAAGCTCTTGATTTATATAATATGAATGATGAAAGGGTCACCACAACTGTAAAACAATGTCAGCAGAATGTCTGGGTCTGGTATGTTTTATTGATAATTTCAAAGGATGCTGAGGGAAACTTTCGGCGTTCTTGGTGATTAGAAAATGATTTAAAACGTTTTGTAAAACAAATTGAAAGGGAGGATGGCAGGGCAGGTGTACGGATAGGAATTTCAAACCTGTAGTACATGTTAAATTTTGTAATATGTAAAATATGAGTTCGCACACAAATTTCAACATTAAAATTATAATTCTAAAAAGGGCTGTAATTCAATCAAAATGCTAGCCAGAATTTTGGTACTTAGTATTCAAACTTGAGTTCAGGTAGTGAAAACTTGTACACATTAAAAATAGTTTGAAAATTTTATCTACTGTAGTCTGTTAGACAAAATAAGGTTGCTGACACCCATCACAATCCAGACAAAGAATACACTGTTAAAACTAGAATGTGTTTTGGACCCCCGATGCCCCCACTGCTACAACAACATTTGTAACAAAGGGCCATTACTCTGGTAAAAAATGGTCGGAGGAAAAATAATTTTTTAATGATCATTTACATATCCTGCTTGATCATCTGTGCAAGTTTGGAAAAAAATCGCCCGATAATTAATGAGGAGTTGATGCCAAAAAAAATTGGAGGATGTACAAACAGACTTCGTGGGGGTATAAAAAAGGTTCCAACACAAACATAGGAAAAACTAAGAGTGTAAAAAGACAATATCAAAGAATACATTATTTGCTTATGATGAAGATAAATTACATCAGAAAAAAAGTATGATATACCATGAGAGATTCTCCGGCGTAGTAGGGATTTTCTGCCGACCCATCATTGATATCACAATCATGGCAGAAACACAATAACATTGCGTCTATCACCATCTATAATGGAGAATTAGGAAATCATGGTTACTTTCTTACACACCATTCCCTTAGGGATTTTTGTTGAAAATTCACTTAATACAATAACTACAACATAGAATCTGATGCTAGTACATGTATTAATAGGAATGGACATTCATTTTTCTGGCTTTGATATACATGTATGCTTAAAAAGGCCTTGACAAATTGTTGATTGAATTTAATAATCATTTTATATACCTTTACTCTATATATATGAATTTTATCCCATGTGCGACCAATGTACATCCAGATCAGCCAGGAAATTGGTGCCATCTGATCAGGATCTGCACTGGTTGCTTTTGGTAAGAAATAACCTAATTAATCAAAAAGCAAATCAGTACAGATCCTGATCAGATGGCACAGATGTGCCAGCTGAACTGGATCTTCACTAATTGCCCCTGCCATAATTGTACCACCATGACAAAATGCTAGAAACTTGGCAATCAATAATAAATGCTCACATACCCTGCCAAGGAACCAAAAATAATTATATAATAAAATTGTCACCTACCTCATATGTAGAAAGGAAGGACGATGCTATGAGATAGGAAAAGACACAGACAAGTAGCACGGGGATGGCGTAATAATGAAGATCTGAACGACTCTGAAATGCAAAATAAATTATGCATTATTGAAAATACTTCATAATTAATATAATAATTATTATACTTTACTAAAAATTTGCAAAGAATCAATTACTTTTACCCATTTCATTGCAATGTAGACAAATGTAAACAAACTGTGAATGCATTTTGTTTCCATGGACATTTTCCTGTGTTTTTAATCCTTTACTCATTATATACAGGTTTTATCGTGTGTGCAACAAGTGAAAATCGAGATCAGCTGACACATCATGCCATCTCATATGGATAGGCACTGTTTGCTTTTGATCAGAAATGAATTCATGAATTTAAAGTGAATACACCATTACACACTACACATAACGAACCCAAATTGCTAACAATTGCCTCAAACCATATGACCTCTTGCTCAAGTTTCTGCCATTTCACAAATACACAGTTTACATAATGCACCCAATAATTGTAATCATTGACAATAATCCTTATCAGACCTACTCAATGATCGCAACCATCAGAACAACACACAATCACAACATCAAAACAATACCCACTATACATAATTATCCCAATTCTCAACAATTACCTTAAACCATATCAAACCCACTGCAAAGGTTGCTGCCATCAAACCAATAACACACTATTCACATTTATCCCAATTCTCAACAATTACCTTAAACAATTCAAGGCCCACTGCACAGGTTAACATAATAACCCTAATTTTCAACAATTATCTTAAACCATATCAAACCTTCTGCACAGACTTCTGCCATCATACTAAACATAATTACCCCAATGCTCAACAATTACCTTAAACCATATCAAACCCTCTGCACAGACTTCTGCCATCATACTAAACATAATTACCCCAATGCTCAACAATTACCTTAAACCATATCAAACCTTCTGCACAAACTTCTGCCATCATACTAAACATAATTATCCCAATGCTCAACAATTACCTTAAACCATATCAAACCCACTGAACAGGTCGCTGCCATCACACCAATTTTTCCAAGGAATAGCACAAAATCTCCCACACTGTTTATTGCTGCAACTCGTAGAGCATTGTTTACTAATGTTGTAAATGACTGAAAAGATAAAACAACATTTCATTTTATCTCTAGATTTGCAGAAAATACTGATTAATGTGTTGGAAATGTTTAAAAAAAATACACATGGTATCTATATCAATAACTGATCCAGACAATATAGCAAAATACTGAATAAAAACTTAAACAAAATACATGTATGTTGTTTTTCAGCACTTCAAGCAAAACAATTGTCTCCCCTTAAAAAGGAGCATAGTTAAAGAAATTGGATTTCAGGTGGTAAAAATCAGACGATTTCCAAACATTTTTTTTTAGTTCAGGGGAGATAAGTAACAATTCAATTGAGAAAAAAATGTCAAATTGAGTTTATAAATTAAAAAAGGTTCAAACATTCAAAAAATGTTTCAGTAATGCCTTGGACGATGAATGCAATTTAAACAAGGAATGATAATTTAGCAACAAAATGGTCCACTATGCTCATTCTCACAAGATGCACAACTTCACATCACCATGTCAATATGTTCCAAGTTTTGATCAATTTCATCAGGTTCTTCTTGAGATTTGCGCTGGAAAAATGACAAACACAATACATCTTCATTCATTAGAAGGGGAGACATAATAAGAAGAATGATAAATTATAGTATGTCACCTTCCAGTCAAACACGAGTATCAAAAATATGCTTCAGGGGAAACAACTCCTAGAAAGACATGGAAATGTCAAAAATCACTTACTTTAACTGCAGATTTACAGAAATTTGTTCCTTCGATAGCTGAAAATAGACAAAGTAAAACATATGAATGATCAACATATTTTACAACAGCCATTTCGGGCTGTTCATAACCATTTACTGCTAATTTAAATGTAAACATATACTTTGTTATTAATTACCGTCGTCACTTGTGTAAATGGTTCACATTTTATATAAATTTTACTGTTTTGGAGATAGGATTGTAGCCAGTTTACAGGTATAACAGCTAAGGGTATATATATTCCAAAAAAAAAAGTTTGCAATTTTTTTCAGGCAGTAAAATGTCTGTCTGCACATTGAATTTTAACACTTTATAAAAATTAAAAGGTGACAAAAGGGCCACCGTTTCAGAAAAATCTCAGCAGCTGTTACAGTGAATTTTAACATTTCTTTTTCTATTTCATGTTCATTTTGGGGTAGGGACCAACACAGGGTTGTGGCCCTTACATAAGGGATGGTGATCTATATTGGCATATTATTAATGATATCAGATGGCAGTCTAACTTGCTGAAGACCCTAAATAACAGGGCATATTGCAAATCATTTAGTTATTGACAATTTTATTTAAAATATTAACTGGATGTGACATTTGTATTTTGTGACTTAGCAGATCAAGACAAAATATCACTGCAGCCTACACACTACAATAATTCACTGTATCATTCTCTTGTTGCCATCATGCTTTGCTTCTCTAGAAGTGCTTAATTATCATGTTCAAATTACCAGTAATTATTTTAACAGACAAAAAAATCTGAATGACAGATCAAGTATTTTGATACAGTTCCTGTAATCTCTACCAATCAAATTGTTTACATTACTTATCCTACCTCATGAAATAAGTGATCTGATATTGTTATGCTTTGAGATTAATCAAACCAAACGTTTTTCATACCCTGATGAATGCATTTAAATACTGAACCCTTTACTCCATGTATACAGGTTTAATCACAAGTGCTTACAGTGTAGATCTAGATTAGAAAATTTGTGCTTTCCTATCAAGATCTATACTGATCCTGACAAGATGCACAGACGTGCCAGCTAACCTATATATTTATACTATTCCCAATGGATAACAGCCATTTTCCACAGAGTAAAAGTGATCAATAAATCTCTAACATCTTCCTCACAGTCATGAAAATTTCACTTACCTACAATAGTGTAAGCATTCTGATTTAAATATTTTAAACACTTTTCAAGGCACCATAAACAACAGATACAGCACTTCATACAGTATTCGGCACACTTGTTCTCCGAACCCTTTAACCTGAAAAAATAACATAATGCTTACTGTTTGATAAGCGGCACCTGTTCACTGTTTAATCACTGGCACTTGATGATTATTGTTTCATTAAAGGCATTAAGTTAATTGCTTAATCAAAGAAACTTAAGCTAAGAAATTTTTTTGGGTGGATTTACAGCACTTACTTATTCTGAAGATACATATTATTATAGACTATAATTGGCAACAGCTTTACAGCACAGTTTCATTCTTAGAAGATTTACAGCACTTACTTATTCTGAAGGTACATGAGTATCATTCGCGGCAGCTTTACAGCAGTGATGATGAGAGCACCGAAGGCAACAGAACCTAGATGATGACAAACTAACAGCTTGATAGCATCCATGATGGGGCAACCTAATCTCTGTTTGTCCCTGAAAATAAACACACCCAATTTTGATTGCTTTAAACATTACCCCATGGATATGACTTTTTTTACATGCGCAAACAGTGTAAATCCAGATCACCCAATTCATCTATGCTGGCGATCTGGATCTATACTACTCACTTCTTAGTCAGATATAACATGACAACATTAATCTAATCTACAGCTGATCTGGATCTATACTACTCACTTCTTAGTCAGATATAACATGACGACATTAATCTAATCTACAGCTGATCTGGATCTATACTACTCACTTCTTAGTCCGATACAACATGACGACATTAATCTAATCTACAGCTGATCTGGATCTAAACTGGCCACATACATGATGAAACCTCTATAAATGTTTTATACATGTAGCAGTGTTAAATAATGAAATATAAGCTTTTCTTCAATAACGATTAACAGTATGTAAACCTAATTTTAGGGGACAAAAAGTTTAAGTTAAAAAAATATTTGGAGAAAAAAATCTTGTAGGATGTCGAACATGGTATGTGGGTAGGAAGAGGGACAATTGACGATTCTACTTGTTTTACCATGGTAAAGAAATACACTACAGTTTAAGTAGCACATAAGAAATGAGCTTGCAAACTAAAAGGCAAAATACAATGACTTACCTGGTAAAATACCAAATAGACACAGCCCCACAGACAACAAGTTGCTGACAGGCTATGATGAATTCACTGGTCCATATCAGTCCACAATGACCTACCTGGTGAAATACCACGTAGACACGGTCCCAAAGACAACAAGTTTCTGACAAGCTATGATGAATTCACTGGTCCATATCAGTCCACAATGACTTACCTGGTGAAATACCACGTAGACACAGCTCCACAGACGACAAGTTGCTGACAAGCTATGATGAATTCACTGGTCCATATCAGTCCAATCAGATGATACCACCAGAGATAGGTTACACTGTCATGGTCCTCGTACATTACATAACCATCCTTGTTCATACTAGCTTTCTCTGAAATTATGTTAAAGTACAAATGAGTTTCCTCCCTTTTTAAGTAAGTGAATGTACTGGAGAGTTACCTTTCTTTGCAAATAAGTGAATGTTCTGGTATGTCACCCCCCTTTGTAAATAAGTGAATGTACTGGTATGTTACCTCCCTTTGTAAATAAGTGAATGTACTGCCGAGTTATGAGAAAATTCCCTTTTTACCAATTTTCAGCCAAGCAATAAGGTTTTTATATTACGCTTTTCCAAAATGCAAGATTGAACAACGAGGCTTTCCTGGGAAAAAGATATGGGATATGGCAGTTATCCCATAGTGAAAAGAGTAGAGCCAAATTATCTGGCACATTCAACAGGATGAACACTGATCGCTGTTGATTCAATAGGTTATTTCTGACCAATAAACAGTGAACAGTGTAGATCCAGATTATAAGTATCATGCATGAGTGTGAGGTGAAGATGGAAAAATCTGTCACCGAGGGTTAACTGTTTTGCGTGATCGAGGCTCTGCCGAGTTTACCCAAGGTGACAGATTTTTCTATCTTTACCGAATGTCTCATGCAAGATACTTTTTCTTGCATACCTTTTATTATTTATAACATTTCTGTGTATGTATAATTTATTTTCCTTATGCTGAAGTATTGACATTAACGCAACTCTTTTTTATCAATGACGTCACTAACTTGAATAGATTATGTTAGATACTTGAAGACGTGGCGTCACTCGCGTGATTCATTCTACATGGGGGCTGTAGGATCAAAATTTCCTACATGGGTGAAAACACCAGATGACGTGATCTGGTATGCAAGAAAAGCTGGCACATCTGTGTTAACCTTTAGATTCAACAGGAAACCAGTTTAGTTCCAAACTATATTCCATCTTGTCTGGATCTACCCTGGCAGCACATGCTATAAAACCTGCATATGGTAACCTCTGTGTATGCAAAAAGATATTACACCTTGTTAGTTCATTAGTATTTGCACTGCTGTTACACTCTGGTGACAATATATGTGCCCAAGGTTATAAAACTGAGCATGGAAACCAGTCTCAAATCTCAAGCATCTGATTGGCTGAAATGGCGACTGGTCGCCATTTCAGCCAATCAGATGCTTGAGATTTGAGACTGGTTTCCAAACTCAACTTTATAACCTTCTGTCTAGATGTAAAGGATAGAAAATGTTATGAAACAATAAACCACTTACCGGCGGTAGATATGAAGGCTAGGATAATAACCCAGTACATGAAGAAACCAATTAACACAATAAATGTCCAGACTGGCTGTAGTAGAAGGCACGGCATAGCGGCTATACATCTCCCAGCCTCGTGGAATAGTGCGACAACTAGAGCTATACGCTTCCTCATGACCAGAATCACTAGCAGCAATATTACCTGAAATAAAAACATGGAAGAATTTAATTTATGATTTCCATAGAAATGCTTAACCCTTTCCTCTATATATATGCATTTTAAAGCATGTGCGACCTGTATAGACCCAGATCAGCCTGCACATCCATGCTGTCTGATCAGGATCTGCACTGGTCGCATTTTGGTCAGAAATAACCTGACAAATAAGAAGGCGAAGAGTGCAGATTCTGATCAGATGGCATGGATGTGCCAGCTGATCTGAATCTAAACTGTTTGCTCATACAATGTGTATCCATGCAGGGAAGGGTTAATCAATTACTTTAGTTTCACTTTTATTCTGGATCTTCTTCTGTCTTTTCATGGCCTAATTACTCCCAACCATTCTTCTTACATTCACTGTAGTACCACACTCATAGATCTATTGGAAGTCATGCATGTCACAGGGCTTCTTTTGGTTTATTTGAAAGCCATTATTGGGTCATGTTCTCAAACAGCAAAACATATACTTTTTTCCCAAATAGAAAAAAAAATCCCATTTACTGAATCAATACAAAAATGTCCGATGAAAAATTATCATGTTACCTGTGTCATTTCATTAATGAAACATTGTAGCTTGTTAGTTTATCAGGGATTCTTTTTTTGTTTATTCCAGACATTATTGATAAAATTATTTATGTTTAAAACTTTATTCCCCAATTATGGAAAAAAAAATCCCAATTTCTGGAAAAATGAAGAAAAACTTCCCTAATCCATGTGTATAGGACATGTTGAAAATAATCCTTGCACAAAAAAGATCAATGAAATTCAATAAAACAAAACACCGCAATGTAACAAAACCAGGTTTTCTTATGAAATTTTAAGTGAAAAGGGGGCATAACTATGACAAAATATATTCAAGACTTAAGAAACTTGTCCAGATAAATGTGATTGTGATGTCAGACCACTATGTTATATTTCAAAGCTCCATTTTGAATGGTTACTGTGAAAAAGAGAACTTAACACTTTCCTGTACAGAAACACCTTTATTGCTATGGTGAACAGTCTAAACTGTTCGCTTTTTGATTTATTAGGTTATTTCTGACCAAAATGCGACCAGTGCAGATCCTGATCAGACGGCACGGATGTGCCAGCTGATCTCGATCTACACTGGTCGCTCATGCGTAAAAATGCGTATATATCTAGGAAAGGGTTAAACAAAAAAAACTTAAGGAAATGTAGACACGCCCAACCAACAACATACTTCAATCTAATAACCAGGGTTTTTCAAAGAATCAATTTTTATTTCAAATGGGGCACGTCTCGGGAAAACGGACCTTCGGTCATTTTAAGTGATATTTTAGTTTTTACTAAATTTAGAAAGAACTTACAACTATAAATCAATTTCTTTTAACTAAAATGTGATTTTGTTACACATTTTGACTATAAAATAGTAGTTTTTGCCGCGAAAATGCATAATAAATAATGTCGTCTGCTCAAATTTATGGTGTCATTTCTAAGATTGACGTCAACTGTCAGAAGGTACCTTTTCCCCGTGATGCGCCCCAAATGTGACATTTTGTTTCATAATTCAAAACTGCCCTAAAAAGGGGTTCGAGCTACCCCACTGAACTCTATCTTGATCCGCCCCTTAGTGACAAGATGATGGCTTAACTTACTGTTAGCACAGTTGCTATTATAGAATAGATAAGGAAGGCTCGTTCACTGTTAATTTTTGCATCTAGAAGTGGCAAGTTGATGGCTTAACTTACTGTTAGCACAGTGGCTATTATAGAATAGACAAGGAAGGCTTGTTCACTGTTAATTTCTACATCTAGAAGTGGCAAGTTGATGGCTTAACTTACTGTAAGCACAGTGGCTATTATAGAATAGATAAGGAAGGCTCGTTCACTGTTAATTTCTACATCTAGAAGTGGCAAGTTGATGGCTTAACTTACTGTAAGCACAGTGGCTATTATAGAATAGATAAGGAAGGCTCGTTCACTGTTAATTTCTACATCTAGAAGTGGCAAGTTAATGGCTTCATCTTTGTTTAGTTTATTCTTGATGTCCACATATGTCCACCATAGAAAAGCTGTCCCGGCTGAAATTTCAGACATAAACAACTTTATTAATTATCTTATTTTGGCCCAGAAAATCTCGTATTGGCCCAGAAATTTTCATATTGGCCCAGTTTAGACTTCATACAAATTTGATGTTTTTATTGTGTTAAATAATTAAATTGTCATTAATCAAGTAAATTCACATTGGCCATGTTATTGGGCCTCAGGGAGTCACATTAGCCCTTGGCTTTCGGCCTTAGGCTAATATGAATACCCTCGGCCCTGAAACAAGGCCAATATGAATTTTCTTGATTAATAACATTATAATATTAACCCTTTACTCCAATAGGACATGGCTGTAATTCTTGAGCAAACAGTGTAGATTCAGATCAGCCAAAACATCTGTGATGTCTGATTTAGATCCACACTGTTCACTTTAAGATTCATTATGTTATTTCTGATCAAGATGCTATCAGTGCAGATCAAGATTAGATGGAATGGATGTGCCAGCTGATCTGGATCTACAATAGTTGCACATGCAGTAAAACCCGTAAATATGGCATATATTGTAAAAATCTCAAAATGAAAACCTAAAGTTTTTTCAACAGATGTGTTACGTTTGATCATTCAATTTTCAAGAATTTTTTTCTATGAAAATAATACCGTAATTACCCTATATTTTGGGACAGTTAAAATAATTATAACTAAACTATTTCGTGTCCTAAAATTTAGGGAAGAAAAAAATGCTGGTTGTGAAAGTGTCCCTAAACATAAGGACACTGAAAAATACTAATCCTAATAGTGTCCCAAAATATACGAAGGCAAAAATTAATTATTTTCTTGAAAAATAATAGTGTCCCAACTTTAATGCTTTCCCAAGACCAAGCCAGGATAATTATGGTAATAATAATAAGACCTAGATATACCCAGGCGGATGTACCTATCATGCCATTGAACAGAATAAGTTGTTTGATGTAACATATCTTTTTTTAAAGAGGATTAGGTTCGATTCCAATTTCACAACATTATCAATGTAATGTGTACACCATATGCGTGACAGGATTATTAACTCAAGATGTATATAAGTTGTTTCACAAGATATAAGTATTATTTACCAAAAGAAGTTTCTCCCTTGCAAATTTATTATGACTTTTACATTTCCTTTGAAATAAGAAACACTGATTTTTCTCAAAGTTATTTTTAACGTCAACTGGGAAAATGGTGCTCGTGTGAAATTCATAATTTTATGAAACCAGAAACTACTGCAATCATCTTTAAATAATGGTAAAGTTTAACATGTTTCTTATTCTACAGAATAATTCATTATTCCACTGAATAATTCCTTATTATCCTGGATTATTCTTAATTCTACTGAATAATTCCTAATTCCACTGAAAAAGTCATTATTCCACTGAATAATTCCTAATTCTACAGAATTATTTGTAATTCCACTGAATAATTTCATATTCCACTGAAAAAGTCATTTATTCCCTGAAAAATTCCTAATTCCACTGAATAATTCCTTATTCTACTTGATTATTTTTTATTCTACTGAATAACTCCTAATTCTACTGAATAATTCCTAATTCTGCAGAATAATTAGTAATTCTACTGATTAATTCATAATTCCACTGAATAATTCATAATTCTACCAAACAATTGACAATTCTACAGAATAATTCATAATTCTACTGAATATTTCCTAATTTCACTGAATAATCCAGTTGTTTGTTACATACCTATAGATCCAATGACTGACACGGCTAAAATGACCCAGACAATGGCCGAGGCAAGGAATCGTATCAACAGTACCATTACACCAGAAAATGCTGTAAAAACAGAGAAATAATTAAAAATCTTTAGATAAGTATAACAGTTCTTTCAGACTTCAAACAATGTATTTGTATTGGGAAGAATTATACATGTATTTAATGAATTTATTAACAGATAAAATACAGTTTTTGTTGAACATTTAAATTTTCTGTTATGATCACATTAATCTAAGAATTTATATATCAAGGGTATTTAAGTAAACTCTTTACTCCATTTATACACCTTTAATGTATGCACAAACAGTGTAGATCAGTACACATAGCTATGCCATCTGGTCTAGATCTACACTTGTCGTTCATATGCTAAAAGGCATATTAAATGAAGTAAACAGTTATATCAGAAAATGACGCGAGTTCTATGTATTTTTAACATTTACTCCAAGGGATATAGCTATTATCAATGGGTCGATTCAGATCAGCATAAACATCTGCACCATCTGATCAGGCCCCAAGGTTATAAAACTGAGCATGGAAACCAGTCTCAAATCTCAAGCATCTGATTGGCTGAAATGGCGACCAGTCGCCATTTCAGCCAATCTGGCCTTGTGATTATAAAACTTTTTTCATGCTCGGCTCATTTTGAGCATGAAAATTTGATGACTTCGTTTCTGGTCATTATATAAAATAAAAACATTTTAAACTGAATATATGACAAAATTGCTCACAACAACAACTGTTGAACAGATAGTTATTCCTTATTTATGAAGACTGTTAATGTTTTAGACATTTTAAGTTTGAGCACAGAATTGAGTTGAGCATGAAAAAAGTTTTATAATCACGGGGCCAGATGCTTGAGATTTGAGACTGGTTTCCAAGCTCAGGTTTATAACCTCCAGCTCAGGTTCTACCCTGTTTGCTGTTATATTCACAAGGTTATTTCTGAAACACTTGACCAGTGTAGATCTAGATCAAATGGCACAAATGTTCTGGCTGATCTGGATCTAATCTGGTCACACACATACATAGGTATACATGAAGTAATGGATTCAAATATAGAATACACATTACATTACACACAGCTGGAACATTCAAAAATGCTCACAAACACAATATAAAACCCACAAAATAAATAAAATACTAGAAACTACACAATGCAAACAGCAACATCCCATGACAGGCATTCACTTGCATATTCGAGAAAGTTTTCAGATCTGTCCTAAAAATAATATGTGTTAATTTTAAAGTTTTTCTTCTTACAAAAAAATACCTTTCTTGGTAGAATATTACGCTAAACCATGAATTTATAAAGTTTTGACAAATGTTAAAAATTAAAAAAAAAAAAGTTTTAATATAAATCAAACCTGTACCAATAAGCTTTAAAAGCACGAGTAAACAGTGTAGATCCAGATCATCTGGCACATGCATGCCATCTGATTTTGATCTACACTGTTTGCTTCTTGTTCAGAAAAACATGTGAAAGTCTAAAAGAAACCAGTGTAGATCCTGATCAGATAACAGCCGTATCCTATGGAGTAAAGGATTAACCCTGTCCTGGATACATACGCATTTTTACGCATGTGCGACCAGTGTAGATCCAGATCAGCCGGCACATCTGTGCCGTCTGATCAGGATCTACACTGGTCGCATTTTGGTCAGGGATAACCTAATGAATCAAAAAGCAAACAGTTTAGATCCTGATCAGATGGCACGGATGTGCTGGCTGATCTGGATCTAAACTGTTTGCCCTAGCAATAAAGGTGTGTCTGTACAGGAAAGGGTTAAGCTTTATTAATTCTTTATATACTGTGCCTATTTGTATGAACTGAATTTGTAACATGGTGCATTAAGTTACGCTCTATAAATTGTCTACTGAATAAAACATTTTCCAAACTTCTACATCAAACCTTCTACCCAAACTAGAGTTAGAAATATTGAATGGAAATTCATAGCCATACACTATTAAGCTTAACTCTGCCCAGTCTGTTATGCAGACTGTAAAAATCTTGTCAAAACTCACGACAGGCATTGTATTGCCTAAAATGGAAACTTGTCCAGAGTAAAGGCAGTTTACTGGCACCTTTTTTTCGTTATCCTTTTTAGGCAAAATTTGGCTATTTAAAAAAAAATATGATTGTGCAATGAGCCACTTCCCCTGGCACTGAAAAAAGGCCTTCAGTCAGACTAAATAAATGGAGCTGAAAAGCTTCACAAAAGGATATGTTCCAGATCAATTTAGGCAAGGGCCATTAACTCCATACCAAAACATTTAATTGATAAAAAAATGAAATATGCATATCAGGAATGGCCACATCCAGCATACACAGCCTCCCCACACAGCCAAAAAGTAGAGAGGAAAAGAGAGCATGGTATTACAAAAATCAGTTTCAAACTGGACGCCACAAACAAATAACGGAAGTGAGAACCGGAGGGGTTACCGCCTTGGAACGGTCAGTGGCAAAACAAATTGCCACTGGGGGTTTAAACCAGGTTCTAGGGTGCACCAACCTCACACTTGCCCCAACAGGTTCTCGTATCACAAAACAAGAGTTTATAAGAGACAAATTTGTTGATATTAATTTTGGCAAATTAACCCCTTCCTTCACAGACACACCTTTGTTGCATGGGAAAACAGTGTAGATCGGAATCAGCGGGCACATCCGTGCCATCTGATCAGGATCTGCACTGTTTGCTTTATGATTTGTTAAGTTATTTCTGACTAAAATGTGACTAGTGCAGATCCTGATCAGACGGCTGATCTGGATCTACACTGTTCGCACATGCGTAAAAATGCGCATATAATTATATGGAGTGAAGGTTTTTAGGAACAAAGCCTTGATGTGAATCAGATTAGATCTGAGGAACAAAGCCTTGATGTGAATCAGATTAGATCTGAGGAACAAAGCCTTGATGTGAATCAGATTAGATCTGAGGAACAAAGCCTTGATGTGAATCAGATTAGATCTGAGGAACAAAGCCTTGATGTGAATCAGATTAGATCTGAGGAACAAAGCCTTGATGTGAATCAGATTAGATCTGAGGAACAAAGCCTTGATGTGAATCAGATTAGATCTGAGGAACAAAGCCTTGATGTGAATCAGATTAGATCAATGAAATATCCTTACCCTTTACACCATAGATATGACTTTGATTACATGAGCAAGAAGTACAGATCCAGATTTTATTACATGAACTATAAATAGACGCAACGCGATTGGTCACACCCCCAAAATAACCGAGTCAATAAATCTAGATATTGACCCGCTTTCGCTGATATTGACCTGTCTATAAATAGAATGCGAAAGTTTCTATCTTTTATATTATTTATAGTTCATGTAATAAACTATTATATATATATATATAACTATTTATAGTTCATGTAATAAAACAGTTATTTACATATTAGCTGGGAAATATGCTGTTGATATTGACCGCAAAAATCATTATTGAATTCGGCTATCGCCTCGGTCAATAACGATTTTTTAGGTCAATATCACAGCATATTTACCAGCTAATAAGTAAATAATTGTATAAAATCCATATCTGTGCAATCTGATCTGAGGATCTACACTAATCACTCAATTTTTTTTAAAGCAAACCGTGCAGATCCTAATCAGGCGACACAGATGAGCCCATAGATTTAAATCTACACTGTTCGCCCATGGGATATAGGTCATACCTAATGGGGTTAAGGGTTCAAATAAACAAAATTAGTGTTAGAGTCTCACTACAAACAAAGAGTTATGAATTTCCAAACTACAACAAATGTATATGTTATTGGATAGAAAGCATTCCAAACCCTTTACTCCATATATATGCATTTAATCACATGTGCGAACAATGTAGATCCTGATCAGCCAGCACATCCATGCAATCTGATAAAGATCTGCACTGTTCGCTCTTTGGTCAGAAAGAACTTACTAAAACAAAAAGCGAACAGTGCAGATTCTGATCAGATTACGCAGATGTGCAAGCTGATCTGGATCTACACTGTTCGCCCATGCCATAAAGGCATATATATGGAGAAAAGGGATTAACAGCCCTGTAGCTCTCGTACCTACGGCAATGAAACATAAAACGAGCATTTCCTTCCAGGCGGAGTACAAATCGCTGAGAACTTTCTGGAATATGTCACTCGTGTTAAGAAAGCTAATAATATCCGTCGAAACATTCGACGCAAGCGCGATCAGGTTGGTGGGAATGCAGCGATTCAGGATAGGTCGACTGAAATTGACAATTTGGAAACAAACACAAAATGAAAAACGAAAAGAGTAGCTAACATAAAAATTGCCCCAAATATCTGTACTTGGCATTTGATTGAATATCACCGTAACTTTCCTTTGCACACTTTTTCATACAGCATGAATTTTAACAAACCAAATTTTGTGTATAATGTATTGAAATGTGAACGAAAGATACGGGCGATTCTTCCACTATTATCATTTGGTGGGTTTTTAGTTACATGTATTTATTGACCCCTTTCAATCAAAAGATGCCTGTAGGGAAGGTCAAATACATTAAATCACACACAAATATTAAATTGGGTTAAGTGTTAAAGTAAATGACCCAAATTCAACAGTCCATCAATAACAAAACATTTCAGGATGCTATATGGCATAGTATAAAGTATGGAGTGGAGTCTTGGAGTGGAGTGTTTAAGTGGAGTCTGGTCACTGACCTTCAAGTTGAATATTGGAGCTGGGAGATTGAATTTGAATTCTAACATTTGAATTGTTTTTTATCTTTCTTTAGATATATTTCCGTAGCATATAATGGTGTTTATAAAAGAGCCAAGTGGTTACCAAATATCTCAGCAACTTGATGTAGGATACACTTCAACACTCAGTTATAATGTAGCTCTCTAAATAATCATGGCATTTTTTGTTGTTGAATTTTATGGGTTTTTTTGTCCAATTTCTACATAGAAAACCAAAAACTGAATAAAAAAACTAATTTTCAAGGTTTACTCCAAAATGTTACAGCAAAATTTAGCTCCATAAATTCAGCTCCAGACTCCACTCCAACACTTCACTCCAACACTCCACTCCATAGTTTATACTATGCCATGATATGCAGCTAACTATGCAAGCTTCTAGTATTTAAACAAAGCAGGATTTTTACAACAAAATTTCTGGCATGCCTCCAGAACACACTGGTGATATTCAATGCAAACACCAAATAACAACAATAACATGAAAATCTGTGACCACAACACAAACTAGTGAGCATGGACATTTTCAGCTGTTATTAAATCAATTCTTATGCCATCATTCACATTACACATTCTAAATAACTATTATTTATTGTTCTGCTCTTTTTCTGGATACATATTATCTAATACCAGGCAATAAAGTGTCTATAAAGTGTCTATCTGTTTTTCTGGAGTTTAAAGCTGCCTATTCACATTTCAGGTGGAATACTTCAAAGTATCAGTCATGGTTAATTTTAACTGTATCACAATAAAATGCCTAGAAACATGATAAATGACAGAACAGCAGCAAATTTCATAAAACTTTTGGCCTCATAAGTAAATTTTATGATCAATTGCGAGTTAATTTGTATGTGTAAGTAACACTTGACTTTGTAAGAACATAGCAACACATTTACTTTGTTTACATGTCTTCTACCTTTTAGAATGATAAATTTTGATATTTGAAAACACTTAATATTTTTGTCCTGATATGTGACCAGGCCCCTTTAACACTTTCCTCCATAAAACACCTTTTTGCATGGGCAAACAGTTTAGATCCAGATCAGCCGGCACATCTGAGCCATCTGATCAGGATCTGAACTGTTCACTTTTTGATTCATTAGTTTATTTCTGACCAAAATGCGACCAGTGCAGATCCTGATCAGACGGCACAGATGTGCTGGCTGATCTGGATCTACACTGGTCGCACATGCGTAAAAATGCATATTTATGGATGAAAGAGTTAACCAAACAGAAAATAGTAGACTTCAACTTAAAAATACAAGTGGATGATGGACAAAGAATTGGTTTTAAAACAACTTACTAGCGTTTAATGAACTTGTGTATATACCTATAGAAAACAATGTTAACAGGAACATTTCTTGCCAAGCGTTAACAAGGTCACTGAGAACTTTGTTAAAAATGTCCCGTGAGTTCAAATAAGCTATAAGCGAGTTCTTGGTTTCAAATGTAAAACTCGCTAAATCCTTCGGAATGCATACATGAAGCAATGGTTCACTGAAAAAGATGATATCAATGGTTTGAAAATCAACAAGCCTCGTTTGGGGAAAAGTGTCTTCTGTGATAGCATCTTTCGATTTTGCTGTTATTAAATAAGACAGGTTTATATTATACAAATAAATACTAATGTTGAGGTCGATATCACACTACCCAGGTCCGCAAAAGTACATATCGACCTCAACATTAGTATTTACTTGTTATATCATATACCCTATGAATTTAAAGCATTCTGATGATGATGATGATGATGATGATGATGATGATGATGATAGCAAAGGTAGTTATTAATTCCCGGGGTAGTTATCACTTTTTTCGGACTCGCGAGTACGGAGCTCTCGACCAATCAGAATGCTTTAAATTCATAGGGTATATGATATTTCATTTTATTACCAAATATTATCATAATGTTACTGTGTTACATAATTAGATTAACTAAATTTTATATACTTGAGGAATAAAGAAAAGCTAGGTAAAATGTGTTACACTGTAGATACTAATCAGCTAGCACATTCATAGTCAGATCAGTGCCCCAGGTTATAAAACTGAGCATGGAAACCAGTCTCAAACCTCAAGCATCTGATTGGCTGAAATGGCGACCAGTCGCCATTTCAGCCAATCAGATGCTTGAGATTTGAGACTGGTTTCCAAACTCAGTTTTATAACCTTCAGGCCAGGATCTGCTCTGTTTGCTTTTCATTTCATCAGCTTTATATGACCAAGAAGCAAAAGTGCAGATCTATGGAGAAATCTGTTTCACCCATATGCTCCATATACAAACTTTTTTCCTTACAAGGGTAACCAGTTTAGATCCAGATCAACCAGCATATCTTGATCTAAAATGTTTGCCATCTTGTTAGAAACAACCCAATGAATCTAAAAGCAAAAAGTTCAGAACATGATCAAATGGCACAGAATGATGTGCCAGCTGATCTTGATTTAAACTGTTCAAAAAAACAAACAACCTTTAACCCTTTCCTCCATAGACACACCTTCAAAGGTAGTTCTATGAAGGAAAGGGTTAAAGTTATCTACGGAGTAAAGTGTTCAACAAAAACACAGTAACTCCCTGATAAATATATTGAATTATCTCTAAAAAGTGTCCTAAAAATTGCTGGAAACAGTTTCTAAGAAACCAATAATAGAGCCCAGCATGTTTTTACTGCCATTTCTCCCAAGATCCACCACTAATTACTGTGTTGAAACTGGTATATACAAATAATTTACAGAAACTGTCAGCGTAGACAAAAAAGGCAGAGACGAGGCCTGCTAATGTCAGGTTGTGTTGTTAATAACGATCAATGCCTGCTCATTAAGATGCAGAAATTCCCGAGTTTGTGGAAAACATTAAAAGATTTATTAACCTTTTAGTAAAAAGACCGTTTTTTATACAAATTTTCCAGACACATATTTTTAGATTTCTCTTAATATAATTATTACGTGATCTGTAATATCTAGAATTGTCTGATTTATTTTCAACATTTATGCATTTCTTGTTTAAGCCTTTTCAGACTGACTACAACTGAGTTTTGCATTCATATGATAGGCTGAAAGAATTCAAAGCTGCAATTTCAACTCTAAAACTTGAAATTTTACATACCGTATAATGATTTTAAACACCCCTGGGGTTCTTACTTTTTCTGAAATAGGGGTGCTTATTTTTTTTATTAAATTATTATTATTCTTATATTGAATTCTGAAGGATATTGTAAAATCAATTTAGATTAAATGATTTTTTTTTAAACTAAAATAACATGGTGGCATTTATTAGGGGAGGAGATTATTTAAAGTAATCTTTTGGTATACATTACTGAGTAAAATGACTTATCCTTTGTGTTTTTACCCTTTACTCCAAGGTTATACAACTGAGCATGGAAACCAGTCTGAAATCTCCAAATCAACCAGTCACCATTTCAGCTAATCAGATCCTTGAGATTTCACACTGGTTTCCATGCTCAGTTTTATAACCTTCAGCCATGGATCTACACTATTCACTTCTGAGTAAGTATTAAAGTCAGAATGAAACTAATGAATCTAAAAGCAAATAGTGTAGATCCTGATCTGTGCCCAAGGTTATAAAGCTGAGCATGGAAACCAGTCTCAAATCTCAAGCATCTGATTGGCTGAAATGGCGACTGGTTGCCATTTCAGCCAATCAGATGCTTGAGATTTGAGACTGGTTTCCATGCTCAGCTTTATAACCTTGGAGCCAGAAGGAACGGCTGTGCTGGCTTATCTGGATCCACACTGTTTGCCAACAAAATTAATAAAGGTGTATATATGGAGTAAAGGGTTAACATTCCAGTCCCAGGGCTTTTTTCCTTCAAGTTGTTTACTTACAGTAGGGGCTGTTTATGGGCACCTTCTCCTCAGAAAATTATTTTAAAATTATGTGGTCAGACTTCCCGAAAGTTGAAAAAAATTGTCAGACATTTGGTCAGACAAGATGTAAAAAACTGTCTGACCGAAACAAATTCTGTCAGACCGAAACATGTTAAAAAGGTATAATAAAGTATTAGGAGTTCAAATTTTTGTCTGACATTCGGTCAGATAACATTAGAAAACATGTCTGACCGGCTGAAATTTTACCAGACAGGTCCTTCGGTCTGGCAACTTTCGGGAAAACTGTGTGGTTTTCCCCAAAAGTAACTTTACATTTGATTTTTTCATTCCCCTTTAGAGAAAAAATCACATTTTGTTTTCCAAAATTATAGGACATGGGCCCCTTCCCCTGGCAGAGAAAAAGCCCCAAGTAAAAATATTACATATGGATTAGATCAATTACATACCTGGCTAGAACAGGAGTTTTGGGGCAAGGCCCCTTAGATGATCCTGGGGCATGATTACCATAATCTTCCACTGGAATATTGTATTCACACAGCTCAGATCCAGTGGTTTTAGAAAAGAGGGCAACATCGTTCATCACGGGCAACAAATTCTCAGGGCACTTGTTCACACATATACATTTTGATCTGAATGGGTCTGTCACATCCATGAAAAACACATACCTGAAAATTATAGAACTGATTTATCACAAATATTTAATACATATAATACAAAAGTGGTAAATGGCATTTATTTACAAAATTTACTGAAACATCCCTTCATCAGTGTCAAGATTTAGACATTTTTTTTGGGGGGGGGGAAGGTTATGTAATGAAAAAGTCCAGCTTAATCTCAACAGTAAGCATTCATAATTCTTTCACTCAATAGGGTACGGTTGCCAACAGTGTAGATCCAGAATAGCCAGCACACCTGTGCCATCTGATCAGAATCTACACAGTTTACTTTTAGCTTTGTTAGATTATTTCTGTTCAAGAAAGCAAACAGTGTAGATCCAGATAGAGGTGTGAAGGCCGATTTTGATCTACACTGGTCACCTATGCAACTAGTATTGCCATGAAGGAAGGTGTCAAGTTTCATTTCCTATCACTGATTGATACTCACGGCTTGCCCTTCATGTTCATTCCTGACAATGTCACATTTTCAATTTTTCTATCTGAGTTGTCGCCATCGCATGTGTTCCCAAAGCTGTCGTAACCGTATACTAATCGGAAGGCATCACCGTGCAGGATGCTGAAGGCCGCAACAAATATCTGAAAATGAAATCTTTTATGTACTGAATCTTGTAAAATCCATTGTTGGATTAAATGCATATTCTATTGTGTTAAACAAGGTATTGAAAACACTTAAGGATACAGTATTTAAAGTCGAGAAGAGTCACATTTAAAATATAACAACCCAAATGTTTTTCAAATCCTGATGAACACAATGAAATATTGATATAATTCTTATTTTTACACTTGTTAATATTCTCCATTCTTACCAAATGAGATATCCAGGCATTTCTGAATGTCTGTTGGAACAGACACAATGACAAAATTAAGCACATAATGTTACGCTTTCTTTGCAGCAACTAGCGTGCTCGTCAGCATCAAAAGACAAAACACTGTACACAGACACAGCTTTTGTGTAGTAGCCTCTTCCAGGACCAAACATTTTTCAAAGCAATAAAGAAGTTTGCAGAGTGCAAGAGTTTCTTTACTCACTGTTGATGTCACTGAAACTCTAAATTGTGTTTTTAAATATTGCTTTCCAGTTGCCAAATTTTCTTGACAAAATGAAAGAAAATTAGGCCCTCTCTAATATAAATTATAAAATAAAAGTATATCTAAAATCTGTGCATTTGACACAAAGTGAACACATAAATAAATCACAGACAGGGCTTTTATCAGACTCTATAAACTGAGATTTGAATTTAAAGAAAAATGTGTTTTTCCTTCAGAACTTTAACCCAAGGATAAAATTCTTTAAAACATTACCGTCATTGTTTGAATATAAGCCAAACTCATGTATAAACCTCACTGCCCCAAACGTTAAAGTACAGATGAAAATGGCTTAATGAAGTATGTAAGCAACCAAACCTGTGTATTAGCACCCTCAACTTTTTACCTCCAAATTCTGAGAAAAAAGTGCGGCTTATATTCAAACAATGATGGAAGGTAGTTTTGTGAAACATCAGATTACGTTTGAGGTAATCAACATTACCCTCATTGTCCTGTAAATACCCTGTTTCAGCCAATTGAATTGCAGAAAATATGTATGTGGAAACCCTTTCCTTGATATATACGCATTTTTACACATGTGCAACCAGTGTAGATCCAGATCAGCCGGAACATCCGTACCGTCTGATCAGGATCTGCACTGATCACATTTTGTTCAGAAATAACCTAATTTATCAAATAGCAAACAGTTTAGATCCTGATCAGGCGGCACAGATGTGCCGGTTGATCTGGATCTAAACTGTTTGATCTAGCAATAAAAGTATATCTATACAGGAAAGGGTATAAATACTACAATATACTAACCATGCCAGCCCAGAAGAGCACAAACACTATGAGCACCAGCAGGTCTGTGCATCCTCTGTTCTTTACTGGGTGAGCCAAGTCCACCTTGTCTTCATTCTGAAATATTCAACAGGTAATATAATATTACAGTGTAGTATCAATATATTTCGTGAGGGTTTAAATGAGGCACATTACACTATGGGGTTACTGGTAATAAGCCGTTGTAATAGTTTTCTCATAATTTCAGTATAAATGAGAGAATTTGTTAGTGTAGATATTTAATCAATATTTGATGCTTGATTATCTGTGCAAGTTTGAAAAAAAATCTGCCGATAGTTAATGAGTTGATGCCACAAGATTAGGGGGACGTATGTATGGACAGACGAACGAGTGCACCTCTATATTCCCCGCACTGAGGAGGCATAAAACAATTGCCATGAAGCATGCAGGCTGTCATTGATACTGAACTGAAATTTATGTATAGGACAATTACACAAAACTCAACCCAATGAGTCAAATTTAAATTTTTTCTTTCAACCTGTTACTGATACATATACGCATTTTAATTGTGTGCATCCAGTTGGGATTGAGATCAGCTGGCAAATCCAAGCAGTCTGATCTGGATCTGTGCTAATTTTTGCTTGGTAAGAAAACCTTATGAATCTATAAGTAAAAGATGTAGATCCTGATCAGATGGCATAAAAATGTGTATGCAAGGAGTAAAAAGTTAATTGATAAATAAATACACTTTTACTACCGTATAGCGGGTAATTTCTACGGGTGCCAAATTTCTGCGTTTCTGCGGTCTTTGGATGAAATCGCAGAAATATGTCCAGCAGAAAAAAAAACCAGCAGAAATTTAAATCGCAAAATATTATGTCATTTTATCATATAGGCATAGTATAAACGCGACATTTGCTCAAACATTCAAATCAGTTGAATAGTTGTTTGAGAGTTGTTATTCATTGGATAGATAATATCTTTTTGTTATTTTTTGATAAAATAAATTGAGTAACAGGTATTACCCATGAATAAAATATCTGTGAAAAACAAATAGTATGTGTACATATATCACAGTCGTGTTATTCTTACGACACCTTACCCAATATGAACCGCAGAAATTTATCCTTCATGGGAACCGAAAACGCAGAAATAAAAAACGCAGAAATTTTTGCAGCCATTTTTGAGGGTAAAACGCAGAAATTTATGACCGCAGAAATAACCCGCTATACGGTAATTCATGTCCCCACGAATAGGTTTGCGAGATTTGTGCAAAAGAGAGTCCCTGCTAAATTAACCCTTTCCTCCAATACACATTTTTATGCATGTGCGACCTGAGTGTAGATCCAGATCAGCCGGTACATGCGTGCTGTCTGATCAGGATCTGCACTGGTCACTTTTTGGTCAGAAATATTAAAAAATAAACAAGAAGCTGTATTCGGAAAACACATATGCCCCCGGTAGCGAAGTTTGTAATGATACAAATTTTAAATGATAGCACAGTGTTAAAACTGCAACTAAAATGACAAGTTAGTTCTAAATAATGAAAATAACCGTCTGGTGCCAGAACCTGTACATGAAAAGAATTTATCATAACAAGAGCCAGTTGGAAACGACTGCACGCTCGACTATTCGAAGTCAGACATATTTAAGCACATTTAAAACTGGGCTTCATTTAAACTGGGGAGTGATTCAGGAGTTTATGACACCCAACACACACACATGAACAAAAGTTTCTTAATCCAAGTTAGGAAATCAATAAATTACAGTTACTTTATTATTGTAGTTTTTTTTAGAGGGTTTACACAACCCAGTCCATACACCCCTGATCCCACACCCATCAACCCACTATCCCTGCCCACCTATAGTGATGTGGTAGGGTGTGGTGTAGTATAGTAAGGTATGGTATGCTGGTTGCTGTTGTTGGTGGTGTGGGTGTTGTTGCTGTTGTTGGTATTGTTGTTGGTGTTGGTAATGTTGGTGTTGTTGGTGGTGTTGGTGTTGTTGTTGGTGTAGTTTCAGTGTTGTTGTTGGTGTTGTCAGTTGTTGGTGTTGTTGATGCTATTGTTGTTGGTTGTTGGTGATGCTATTGTTGTTGGTGGTGTTGTTGACGGTGTTGTTGGTGGTGTTGTTGACGGAGTTGTTGGTGGTGTTGTTGACGGTGTTGTTGGTGGTGTTGTTGACGGTGTTGTTGATGGTATTATTGTTGGTGGTGTGGTGTGAGATGGGGTGGTGTGGTGGGGGTGGTGGGGGGTGGTGGTGGTGTGGGGGTGGTGGTGGTGTGGGGGTGGTGTGGTGTGGTGTGGTGTGGTGTGGAATGGTATGGTATGGTATGGTATGGTTTGGTTTGGTATGGTATGGTATGGTATGGTATGGTATGGTATGGTATGGTATGGTATGGTATGGTATGGTATGGTATGGTATGGTATGATATGGTATGGTATGGTATGGTATGGTATGGTATCGTATCGTATCGTATAGTATAGTATAGTAACCACTCAACACTTTCACCAAAGTATGTTAAGTACATCTGTTTTAAACCTTTTCTATAGCATTACCTTAGAAAAACACTAACATTGAAACTTTAACCATAATTTCTAAGTCTTAATTCTAATTTCTAAGCGAAAAAGGGCAAAAATCAAATAAAACAAGTTAACCATTTATACCCAAGTATAAAATGGGGAGATAATCCCAGAAAAAAGGTAGCCAGACTTATGTCACTTGTAAGGGTCATCATCTGTGCACTGTTAAGTATGTATGTAAACTTTAATGCCAGATCTCTTTGTGGATATTGCGAAATATCCAACATGCCGAAATAAGTTAACCATTTTCTAAGTACAAAAAGGGGAGATAACACCAGAAATAAGGTACCCAGAGTTTTGTAACTTGTCAGTGTCATGACCTGTGAACTGTTAAGTAAGTGTGTAAACTTTCATGCCAATGCTCTTTGTAGAAATTCAGAAATATCCAACTTGCCGAAAAAAAAAAAAAAGTTAACCATTTATCTCTAAGTACAAATTGGGGAGAAAACCCCGAATTAAGATAGCCAGAGTTATGTAACTTGTTAAGAGTCATACCCTGTGCACTGTATAGTAAGTTTGTAAACTTTCATGCTAATGATCTTTGTAGAAATGGAAAAATATCCAACTTGCCGAAACAGGTTAACCATTTTTCTAAGTACAAAAAGGGGAGATAACATCAGAAATAAGGTACCCAGAGTTATGTAACTTGTCAGGGTCATGACCTGTGAACTGTTAAGTAAGTGTGTAAACTTTCATGCCAATGCTCTTTGTAGAAATTGAGAAAAATCCAACTTGCCGAAAAATGTTAACCATTTATCTCTAAGTACAAATTGGGGAGAAAACCCTGAATTAAGATAGCCAGAGTTATGTAACTTGTTAAGAGTCATACCCTGTGCACTGTATAGTAAGTTTGTAAACTTTCATGCTAATGATCTTTGTAGAAATGGAAAAATATCCAACTTGCCGAAACAGGTTAACCATTTTTTTAAGTTCAAAAAGGGGAGATAACACCAGAAATAAGGTACCCAGAGTTATGTAACTTGTCAGGGTCATGACCTGTGAACTGTTAAGTAAGTGTGTAAACTTTCATGCCAATGCTCTTTGTAGAAATTGAGAAATATCCAACTTGCCGAAAAATGTTAACCGGACGGACGGACGTACGGAAGAACGGACGGACGGACGGACAGATGGACGGACGGTTCAATCACTAGATGCCAGGGGCATAAAAAACAAATAGTGCAGATTCTGATCAGACGGCACAGATGTGCCAGCTGATCTCGATCTAAACTGTTTGCCCATGCATTAAAGGTGTATCTATGGAGGAAAGGGTTAAATGATACCAGTTATCAATACATGTAACCATGGTAACCTGCAATTAGGAGCTGTCATTGATGGCCAAGTAAATATCAATACAGGTACCTCTGTGAAACCTGGCAATTTTCTTCATTAAAAAAATCATTCATTTGAACCAGTCTAATAAATTGTTATTTAACAAGTATTGTGCTCAAAAAAGATACAACTGTACTTTTGTGGTATTTTACCACCTTTTAAAGATCCTTAATATTAACACTTTACTCTATAAAAATTAAATTATACCACAGAATGAATTCTTACCTCAGCACCCCCACCACAGCAGCCACACATTATTGTCGTCAGCTACTCTGCTCTTGTTCGTTCTGTTTAATGCTCAAACCTGAAAATACAAAAACATTCACAATGTCAAATAAAAAAGAAAAAACAAGTTCTAAGTAATAATTATTAAATAAAAGATATTTTACTATGATTTGCAACAACTGTGCAGACCCAGATCTGCCTGTGAAAATCAAAAAAGTCAGGGTCCACATTGTTTGCTGTTAGTTGAAGAATAATTTCGTGCAAAAACCGATGATTTTTAGGTATGTGAGTCTATTACATAAATCAAGAATTTCTCCAACAATTATCTTTCAAAGCTCTCATGGGTATTAAACAGCATGGAAAATCATTTCTAGTAAATACAGTTTGCATGCATTGAGAGCACTTGCACCAGTTTCCTGACATATAGGCATCTGATCAGTTTAACCCTTTCCCGTACAGATACACCTTTATTGCTAGGGCGAACAGTTTAGATCCAGATCAGCCGGCACATTCATGCCGTCTGATCAGGATCTAAACTGTTCGCTTTTTTATTCATTAGGTTATTTCTGACCAAAATGCGACCAGTGCAGATCCTGATCAGACGGCACGGACGTGCCGACTGATCTAAATCTACACTGGTCTCACATGCGTAAAAATGCGTATCTGTACAGGAATGGGTTAAACCTTTATTCTATATAAACATGTTTAAGGGTAATTGTGCGACTAGTGTAGATCAGCTGGCACATCCACACCATATGATCTTGATCTGCACTGGTTGCATCTAAGTCAGAAATATCTTATGAATCTTAAAGCAAACAATGTAGATCCTGATCAGATGGCATATCAGTACAGTGAAACTTGTCCTGTTAATTGCTATTGTGAATCAATGTCAGATAACTGTGTTTAATGGGTCAAAGCGCTAACATAATTCCAGAGAAAAGTGAACAAAAAAAACTTAATGAAATGTTGACACCTGCCCGCACAATGGCATAGCTTAATCTTATTAACAAGATTTTCCAAAGAAAACCTGCAGTGGCTAAAAATATCCAAAACTACAATAAAATTTGAGTTTTTTTTCTGACCTCTTATCCGCTCCCACCCCTTCCAAAGTGTCTACCTGGTAAAAAATCCTTTCTAGATAGGTTGTAGAAAAGTAGGCCAACACAAACATCAAAGCTAAGGGTTTTAATCATGTGTTACCAAGTATTAAGCACTCAAAATCCAATTAAAATCCAACATAATTAATAACATGAGAACAGCCTGGGATTAAATTATTATCATTACCAGAAATAATTAGATATTTTAATTTAGAATTTAATCAATTTATTCACCTGTTTCATTCCTTAATCAAACTTCAATCAAATTATTTCATTCTGGAATGCACATTATTGCAATTTTTTTTCAATTTTCAAGATGTTCTTCAAATTTCAAACAAACAGATGGAGATTTTATTGCAGATATTCAAACAGAGATGTTTAACCATTACTGCCTGGTGTCTAGGAATTGGAAACTGAGCTTAAAATAACGTGCAATTTTCTATATTAAACTGTGGCCTGAACCCAACATTATATAACAGAGAATGAAATCCCGTCTCAAATCTCAAGCATCTGATTGGCTGAAATGGCAACTGGTTTCCATGCTCATTTTTTTTAAACCTTGGGCACTGGTACCTAGAAATTTGAAACCAAGCTCTAAATAACATGCAATTTTCTAAATTATACTTTGGCCTGGTAACAAATGGTTCCTTGTCATAATGTTTAGACATGTAATCAATGGCTTATGATCTACGATTTCAGTGTTTCAGTACTGTAATTGATTCATAGCCTGGAAATTGTAAATTATTGATAATAAGCAACCCTTTATTCTCTCTATTTATATATATATGCATTTTATTATGTTCTACCAGTGTAGGTCCAGGTCAACCAGCACATGCATTCTGTCTTTTAAGGAATACACTTTAGTCAGAAAAACCAAATAATCAAAGATAAAAAACAGTGCTATCCTGATCAGGCAGTATTAAGGATTTAGGACCATCATTGACATATTTCATATCTTGACACTGGATGGTAGGAAATCAATGTAACTTTAAAGTGTTAAAGACATACAAAATATAAGATGATTCACCGAGACATTTTTCAAGACATTTTTATTTAACGGGAGATAATAGGTGTTAACATTTACATTAAAGTCTATGGAAAATATCGATTTTTTGCTATTACAGTAAAAACTCCCTAAACCGGATCCTCTATAATCCGAAATCCTCCCAAAACCGCATAATTTTTACGGTCCCGATTTTTTTCCTTCTTATTTTATAGAAAAGAAAACCTCTGAAAACCGGAACCTCCGAATTCCGGAAACCGGCCTTATTTTTACGATTTTATTTGCTATTTGCTCTTTAAAAAACCTCTAACAACCGGAATTTTGATAATTGTCATCGAATGTCACGAACTCGGGCTGTCTTGTCAAAGATTTGTGTATTGTCAAGTGTGTCAAATATCTGCAAGAAAATCCGTTGTTTTCCTTTAGAGGCGCGCATATTATTTAATAGGCGTGAAAATTACAAGGGTTAATAACTGGGACATGTAATTGTTGTGTAAACAAATACGAGTTGAGAAGACGATGGTTTTGTAATTGTCTGTTTAATGTATTGTTTGAAACACCCGTGACTGTCTTTCTTTTGTAATTAATGCTGCAATTTCGCCAAAGCGGTCGATCAGTCGGCGATTTCACAGAGGGCTGTGAAAAACATGCTTACGATTCCATAACATGTAGTTTGAATATATACATGTTCACATATGTAGTTAATTGAGTTTGTTGAAAAAATATGTTTTTATGAGAAAATAAATTAAAATGTTGGATAAAATTAATTTTGTTATTTTTATTCCCTAAAATATGTCAAATGTTGCAAAGCAACCAACATTCAATTTAGACTAAGAAAAAGGCGTTATAACACACTAATTATAACAAAACTTGTCAAATATGGTGATAAAGGTGAAATCCTCTATAAACCGGAATCCTCTCTAAACCGGACTTTTTCTACAGTCCCGATGACCCCCGGTTTAGGGAGTTTTTCCTGTACTTTAAAAATATTTACTTTTTCAAGAAAGTCTCTTGGTAGAAAACTTAACAAACAGAGTTTGTGTACTATTTTAATAAGAAATCAGATATTTACCGTAGAAAAATGGAGAAATTAACATTTTTGTGTTTCCAAGAGAATAACTCAAGACAACCATGTCAACAAGGGCAGATAATCACAAAACATTATCGCTCAACTGTTATTATCTGTAACTTGCCTATTGTCTTTTTTTAAAGACATTTAATAACTAAATAACTTACATAATTATGGTTACTGTTTGGTTTTAATATGCTAATGATGGTTCTAAGACCTTAATATGCCAGCTGATCTGAATCTTAACTCTTTGCCCATGGGAGAACAGCCATATCCCATGGAGTAAAGAATTAATTTAATGACTACTTAAGTTTTGTTGACACATACTAATGAAACAAAAAAACAAAATCCTTATGTAGACAATTGGAATTGCAAATCTGATCTTAAACATCTCCCAACAATCGTGGTAAAACACAACCATTAGTATAAATCACGTTACATGTTTATTTCCATTACAAACTCTACGATTTTATGAACTATCGGGGATTTATTACAAAATCATGTCTTTCCCCAAGAATGCAAGTCACAAATAAAATTCCCTACTATTATTTATGCTGATGTCGGAATAAAAAAAGTAGAAGAATGTACATCAGCTTAGTTTTATCATGTCATTTAAAGCAAAGATTTTTTTTACTTCTTTAGTAGAAGACATAACTTTATAATAATGTGCCTTCCCCTCTCAAAATTTCTTTAAAATCATGCAGTTTTCCCCCAAAAAGACTAATGTTTACATCAGTGTTTATCATTCCCCTAAAGAGGTGTAATCATGCTATTTTCCCCCACATTTTCATGCAATGTTTAGGTATTATAGTTAACATATTAAACTTCATAGCAAACCATTATCATCTAGATCCGCATCTAAAATCATGGATCAATTAAGGGCAAAAAAGGGATTTCTTTAACCCTTTCCTTAACGCATTTTTACACATGTGCGACCAGTGTTGATCCAGATCAGCCGGCACATGCCTGCTGTCTGATCAGGATCTGCACTGGTCGCATTTTGGTCAGAAATAACCTAATGAATCAAGAAGCAAACAGTTTAGATCCTGATCAGACGGCATGGATGTGCCGGCTGATCTGGATCTAAACTGTTCGCCCTAGCAATAAAGGTGTATCTGTATGGGAATGGGTTAAAGCCCAACATGATTTTGTAATGTAATTTCTCATATGGTTTCTAGGTAGACAACTGCCTGCACAGGCTCAATATGAAACAGAAAAATCACCTTAACATTAACTGGAGCACATGTAGTAATAGTAATTCCATGTTATTGCTGAAATCTATGAATCTTTAATCATGCTCACACTTTGTTCTGCAATAAATGCTAGAGGAACATTGGCAAATTACACAAATGAAGTCATTAGGTTCTCTCATGAACATTCAGGTTTTTTGGAATATTCTTTATATTAAAGGGGAAGGTATCATATATTAATTCTGCAAGAAAGAAAACTTGAAACAGTATCACAATTAACCTTTACTGACTATATCAACTTAATAATGTTTAGATGGTTACTAATTTACATTAATCCTTTCCTCCATATAGAATCTATAGGTGTAATTATGCATTTGCCACCAGTGTAGATCTAGATCAGCCATCTAATCAGGATATACCTTGTTTGCTTTTTCATTTATTAGGTTATTTCTACAAGTGAACAGTGCAGATCCAGATCACATGTCACAGATATGCAGGCTGATCTGGATCTACACTGTTTACCCATGCCATAATGGCATAACATGGAGGAAAGTGTTAATTTTTTGTACACAATATGAATCAAGTACCACTTAATGTTCTTGTTATGTTGCCAAGAAGAAAATCAAAATTATAACTGTGAGTTTTTATGAATGATAACATCTGAAGTAATCTAACTGTGCAAGTTTGACAGAAAGGAAATCTGCCAGAAAGTGAAAGACAAGTGTGATGCACATTTTTGTGATTTACAGAAAAAGCCAACTCAAATTGGTGTCGGCTGTAAAAGCTAATAAAAACAAACCTTAAATTAAGACCACCATTTCACTGTCTCCTTTAACATATCTGCACCACATTCCACCCCAAAATTTAGACCACCCCACTATTCAGACCACCTAATCTCTGAGCACCAGTACCGATGATGTTTGTTAAAGTCGGATATCACTGTATAGCATACAGTTCAATTTATACCCAAGCTCTCACTAAATTTAAAGGCTGTAAATTTCCAACTTATTAGTAAGCTTACCGTTGAAGCAATAAAACAAACTTAAGCCTTTAATCTCATTTATATACACATTTTATTGCATGTGCTACCACTATGTAGATCCAAATCAGCAGGCATAATAATGCCATCTGATCAGGATCTGAACTGTTTTAATGGTCAGAAATAAACTCATAAATTAAAAGGTGATCAGTGCAGAATTTTATCAGATGGCATAAATGTGCCAGCTTATCTGGATCTGATCTGGATCTACACTGTTTGTGCATGTGTACAGTAAAACCCCTCATTACGGCACTCAATATTAAGGGCACCCCGGTATTATGGGCGATTTTTTAAAGAACAGAAATGTTGTTTTCTTCTTAATTTAAACCCACAATTAAGGACAAACCGCTATTAAGGACACTTTTCCTCAGTCCATTAGGTGTCCGTTATAGAGGGGTTTCACTGTATATATATAGAAAGGGATAAGTCTTGTATTGTTCAAAAGTGAGCTTACTAATAAGTTGGAAATTTACAGCCTTTAATTTTAGTGAGGTCTTGGGTGCAAAACTGAACTATCTCATTTCATAATTCAATATGAATAACACCAGTATTGGATTAAGCCCATGAATTTCAGGAAATGAAAAATCTTGCAATCTAATATTTTTACCAAAGCCATTTTTCTCTGTTCATTCTGCATGTCTGCCTAGATTCAGTGTAACAATCTACATATCAATGCTGTTAGAACAGGTCTTTACTCTTACCACCAGATATAAGCATATTTTATATCGCATGTGCTAACAGTGTAGACCCAGATCACTCAACACATCAGTGTCATCTGATCAGGATATACACTGTAAAATTATTGCTTTTAGGTCAGAAATAATCCCAAGAATTAAAAAGCAGATCCTGATCAGCAGTACAGCAATGTTCCAGCTGATCTGGATCAACACTGTTTGCACATGGAAGGATAATTCAGTATAAATTGGATCTCAGTAATCCTTGAAAGGAAATAAAAATCTTGCAATCTATTTACGGAAGCCATTTTTCTCTGTTAATTCTGCATGTCTGCCTAGATTCCGAGTAGCAATCTACATATCAATGCTGTTAGAACAGTTCTTAATGAAGACTTGGGGACATGAGGAGAGTTGAAATCCACTAATTATCTCCAGAAATGTCTGACTTTATGGCTGTCAAAGAATTCTAATGAAGCAGCTTGACAAATGGTAACACTTCATCACAGAGAATATCTGTTAACGATTTATTCAATGTACATGAAGGAAAAGAACTTTTCTATCTTATAATGACTTACTCAGTGTATTCAGAAACATTAGAACATTTTTCTATCTTTAATGGACTTTTCTGACAGCATATTGTGTTGCTTCTTAGACTGAATTTAAGTTATCTAAAGAATCAATAAGCTAACGGTGTAGATTGTGATCAGATGGCACTAAATTTGATAAATCTGCTGGCATATATTTGCGCAAACTTACTCTTTTTAAGGCACATTATTACATTTATTGAATCACATATAATTATACCCTAGCAGGAAAAAGCAAAATTTAAACCTGCATAAAATATTCTGATACCACTGTACTGTCTGTATGGATGTATAAAAGAATGTTTTCCCTAGAGGCCTTAAAACCTGCAATTTCCTGATCTGTTTACAGTCTAACAGTTTCCTCCATTTATCAGCACTCACACATGGGTCTCCTAAATAACTGACACCAGCCCACACACCGCATCATCAGTCTGTCCACATTGAATTTTATGGTTGTCTGATAATATTTTTAGAGATTTCGGAAAAATCCTTAACCCTTTCCATCATGTACCTATTCCTTTATGGCCTGGCCAAAAAGTATAGCTTCAGATCACCACATCTGAACAGGATCTACACTGTTCAATTTTTTTTTATTATCATAATCAAGTTATTTCTTACCAAGATGCACCGGCTGATCTGGGTTGAAGGTTATAAAACAGAGTTTGGAAACCAGTCTCAAATCTCAAGCATCTGATTGGCTGAAATGGCGACCAGTCCCCATTTCAGCCAATCAGATGCTTGAGATTTGTGACTGGTTTCCATGCTCAGTTTTATAACCTTGGGACCTGGTCTTTCATGTGTTAAAAGCCATCTCATATATACTTAAAGAAATTTAGGAAACACAACTTCTTTAAACAAGAAATACATTTCACGTTTAAAGAAGTTGCGTTTCTAATTTCTTCAAAAACATATAATGAAGTAAAAAAAATTAAATATGCAATTTCTTTAATCACAAAACATATTTTGTGTTTAGAGAAGTTGTGTTTCTAATTTCTTAAAGTATATTTAAGGATTTAACTTATTTCAGAATATTTTTGCAGACTTATTTCTTTTAATTTCTATTGTCTGAAACACAATCATATTAATTTCACAAAGGAAATTATTGATAAATGTATATCATATAATTCTTTCATGATATACTATGCTGTTTTTTATTTATTACTTTAATAAGGCAAGAAAATCTCATAAAATATCAAATAGCACCTGTAATATGCAAGCTATAATCTTTTAATTTGATATATGAAAATAAAGCCAACAGTGGTGCAACATCAATACATTCTCAGACATTTTCCTAGACAAAGATATTTACAGCAATTGAAGAAACCTAAGGGGCATAACTCCTGGATCGGTCATACAATAAATAGAAAAAAAAGATAATGATCTTCACTGTTTTTAGATTTATTAGGTTATTTCTGACCACACTGCAACCAGTGCAGATCCAGATCAGACATTCATATGCAGGGTGATCTTGATTTACACAGTGGTTGCCTATGCATTAAAATGGGTGTAATTATATGGAGTTAACCCTTTCCTCCATAGACACACCTTTATTGCATGGGCGAACAGTTGAGATCCAGATCAGCCTGCACATCCATGCCATCAGATCAGGATCTAAACTGTTTGCTTTTTTGATTCATTAGGATGTGCCGGCTGATCTGGATCTACACTGGTTGCACATGCATAAAAATGCGTATGTATGGAGGAAAGGGTTAAGAGGGGCATTGAAGCATTCCACTCTGAACTTTGCCAAGACAGCTTTTGGATCTCCAAATTTGTACACACTCTCGTTTGAGAAAGTCTCTTTGAAACAGTTACATATACCAATCAATAAAAAAACTAGAATGTGTCCTTAGTCAATATTCTCCCACTACTGCAACAACATTTGTTATAACAAAGTGCTAGTGGTAAAAATGGCTGCTGGAAAAGATCCTTTCTTTACAATCATCTACACATCCTGCTTGATCATCAGTGACAAATCCTGCTTGATCATCTGTCCAAGTTGAAAGCAACATTACTTCAATTTAACTCGCTCTTGTATGAAATATTACATGTATTTGGAACTATAGGCACAAATTTGCAGCATTAGTTCAGGCTAATTTACTCAAATGAATTTGGTCCGCCCGACTAAAAGCGAAAGTAGGATTTCCGAAACTTCACAGAAATCGAGATAGCACATGAAGTGGTCTCTTCGTCAAAAATAGGTTGCTAAATATACCACCACTATATTAAGCTTCTTAAAGGTTTGTTAACGATAATTTAACAATATCATTGAAAATCCTGTCTATAAGAAAGAATTCGATCGGACCTTTTGTGTTCTGTTAGTGAGTTTATATATTGGAGTCTATATGGACAAATATGATTTTTCAATAGTATATTCTTACTTAAGTTTAGGGCTGGGGCTTTAAAAGAAATCTGCCTAAGTTTAGGAGGTATTGATGCCACAAGATTTGGAGCATGTACGTACAGACGATTGCAACTTTACATGCCTCCAACTTTGTGGGGGCATAACTGATATATCATGCCAACTTTACAGCTTTTTTGTCCGCAGTTTTATCAATTGTCTAAAATAGCCCCAAATACAAACAATTCATCATAGCACAAAACAATTACACATACCCTAATCAATATTTGAATAAATAACATGCATTTTTACAGCTTAGCCTAATGTTTTTCAGCAGCTTTTCTAACCTGGATATTTAGATCAGCCAAAAGCTCGAAATACACACAATTTTTCATAGCATGGAACAATTATAAGTTTAACATAGTTACGCCAATCGGTGACAACAAATACAACACACTAATATTTACACTTTTTTTGTCAGATGAGCATTACAAACCTCAGAATATCTGAATCAGACAAAAGCTCCTACATGTAATATGTACTATTTATCAAAGTAAAACAATTTCATTAGTTTTTCATATTCCATTGTCAATAAAACGACAAATACTATGCATTTGTACATCTTTTTTTTCTGCCGCTTTTTTTAATTAGACAAGAGCACCATTTAACTAAATACATACAATTTTAATGATCTTAGCATAAAACAACAACAATTTTACATACGCCAATTGATCAATATAAGAATAAATAACAATGCATTTTTACAGCTTTTTTGTTAGCTGCTATACGAACCAGAATATCTGAATCAGACAAAAGCTTATAATGATGTACAATTTATCTTAGTATGAAACAATTACAACTTTTACACAATTTTGCCAATTAATAAAACAACAATTACATGCATTTTTACCGCTTATTTGTTTGCAGCTTTACAAACCTGGATATCTGAATCAAACAAAAGCTCCTTAATAGGTACAATTTAACAAAGCATGAAACAATTACAATCTTACATATGCCAATCAATATAAGAATAAATAACATGCATTTTTACAGCTTTTTTGTCGGCAGCATTACAAAACTCTAGATATATCAATCAGTCTAGATCTCCAGGCCGCAGAAAGCCTTATGAATATTTTATGACTAGTTATGCCAGCAGAAACATATGTTAAATCATCTTATGAAATCCAATACCTACAAAATATTCCCTGAAGATTGTATGTGAAGTTTGAAGATAGGGTCCAGGTTTCAGAAAAAAATACCATTAGATAGTGAAGTTGAAAATTTTAATCTACTACTGGTTTTATGGGTGCAGTGTACTTGTACCATACTGATCAGAACATACGGAGAGCATTCTGGACCTGTGTATGCTATTACAATTGAAGTCCAACAGCTGTCCGGCTTTGCTTATGTAGGTTTGGCGCAGTGCATTACTGTACGTGGTACCCCTAAAACCAGTCATCTTACTGGATTTCCATAAGAATAACGGCGGCTACCCACCCTTTCTATAATACAGTTTCTTAAGATCAACTTCGCTACCTAAAGGTATTTTTTGCTGAAACCGGGTCCCTATGGATTTTGTGTGGAGTTTTGAAGAATGGAACAGCCTTTTTAATTTATACTGTATAAGTCATGTGGATAATACATTGCTTTCCCAAGTGCAGCTAAGCATTTGTACTTCTCAAAGAAGTAACATCTATTTATCAAGCACAAGTTAGTCATATTTTACGAGGCTTATCTGTTTTTAAATGGTATGCCTGTAAAAACACAACAAAATTATATTTTTATAGTCATTGTTTAAAATAATCAATTAACCATAATGCGCATTTTGATTGTTGTAAATAAATAAAACAATGAGATTTCAGTGTAAAAGTTTTAAATTTACAATCACTAATTCCAAACCTGTAATCTGTTACACTTACAGATTCAGCAGAGGGGCCTCACTTGTAACCAAAACACTACAGTGAATATAGTAATCATAGTATTAAAGTTTTTTAAGTAACTCATCTTGCTTTCCCAATGTTCCACTGACCTGGCATCAACAACAACTTTATAGATAGAACTTTTTGATTTTCAAACCTGTTTTTTTTTCTTTTGAATGTATTTTTTAAACAAATCTCAATTTGTTATAAGATTACCTTGGCGTCATTTTATTTTGTGTGAATAAAATTTTTGCATATTTATGCTAAAGGGAAATTGCCTGAAAGCCAACCCCAGTGAAATTAAAACCATTTAACATTGTTTCTTTAATAGAAAATACAATTTCATGATTCATGTCCCTCTGAATTAGAGTACCATCTGCTGGTTTGCAAATTTGTTCCCCATGAAATAAAACGATACTACAGTATGCGAAGTAAGAGCATGAAATGTAACCCCCCTGATGATAAATGTTTCCTGTGATTTATATTTTAATAACTTTATATTAAATATCACATGAAATTGCATGTGCAAAACTGCTGTTGCAAAAGAAAATCATTGATTTCATAAAATTTATCCTGGCATGATGAAAAGAAATTCAATACATATTTATGCAAATAACCTGAAATTCCATAATAATTAAATAGCATCTTCCTTTTTTTTCATAATTTCAACAAAACAGGCATTTTTATGCTGATCCCTAACATTATTATTAATATGTACAAGAATTCATTAATATAAGTCACAAGACAAAAATCACCACTTTTATTACATTTGGGCAGCCAGTTAAGTTCAGATCAGTGCATCTATAATGCTGTCTGATCAGGATCTACACTGTTTCCTGATTGATTTAGTATTCATATTTATGACCAAGAAGCAAACAGTGTAGATCTAGATCAGACAACATGGATGTGACAACTGATCTGGATCTACATTGTTCAACCAAAAGCAACAAAACATAATTATAATACATTTGAGTAAAGGGTTACCCTTTCCTCCATATACACACCTTTATGGCATGGGTAAACAGTGTAGATCTAGATCAGCTGGCACATCTGTGCCATCTGATCAGGATCTGCACTGTTCGCTATTTGATTTATCAGGCAATTTCTGACCAAAAACCGACCAGTGCAGATCCTGATCAGACAGATGTGCTGGCTGATCTGGATCTATACTGGTCGCACATGCCTAAAATTCATATAATATTATACTGAGGAAAGGGTTAAACTGAGACTACTGAGGCTTAGTCTCCAATCCTGATCAAATGATTGGTTGAAATGAACCCCAGTCTACAAAATGACCAATCAGAACTTAAGGTCTCCAGGCCCCAAAATCACGTTACTGAGAATATTTTAAAATTTGGAGCATTTGAATAGCTGAAATGAAGACTAGTCAATAGACTTAAAGACATATTTAATATGCCATCCTGATTGGCTCAGATATGGAGACAAGTCGATAGTGTCAAATGCTATCCTGATTGGTTGAAATACCGTCATTGTTAGAATATAAGCCACACTTTTTTCCCAGAATTCGGCAGTAAAAAGTTATGGGTGCGGCTAATACACAGGTTGGGCTGCTTATACACTTCATTAAGCCATTTTCATCAGTTCCATCAGGTTTGGGGGGGCAGTGCGGCTTATACATGAGTGCGGCTTATATTCGAACAATGATGGTAAATTCTTGAAGTCTAAAGTCTCAAAGATTTAATACAACGATATAATATTATTTTTCATGACATATGCAGTGTCAGATTATATGTGACTCAATCTGGTTTGTGTCTTTAGATCTATGATCTATAAATTTAATATTATGGTGGAGTTTAAATTTGCAGGGATCAAATTTTGCTCTGAAGACATAAATGACATTTTGCACTGGGCAATAATTCCAGCAGTTTTCATAAAATTAGATAGTCAGTGGTTTGATTTCGCTAAGATGGATTTATTTCGAGCACTTTCCCTGGAAAGTCACTGCAGAAAAATACTTATAAGGTATATTGGTATAATGTGATTTATGATTACCAAAAACATGCTATTTGCAGTATTTGCATACCAAAGTCCTACAAAGGACCTGCCAGACAAACATATGGTCATTTAAACATACATAATAATACTATTATATGCTAAGCAAACCTAACTTAAGTTAAAATAATAAAAAGAATACAATTGTGGTTAACTTTGTTGTTCTATGGCCTTATTCCACACCCAGCCTTGGTGCGTCTTAATCATATACTAGCTTATATCTATGTTTTAATACTGGCTATTTATAAAAATTATCAATCATGCTGAAACTATTTAAAAGCATGTTTTCAAAGAGGATCTGCTTATAAATACTATTATATCATGCTTTAACCCTCAATTTCGTCTGGGTATGGAGGAAATTAAATTTCCTCCATTATGTATGCCTTTTGTCGCAATGTCGTTACTAGCTCTTTAGGTCCCGATCAGCCGGCACATTCGTGCACTACAAAGTTTGCTTCTTCAGAAATAACAAAATTAGTCAAATGCGAACAGCGTAGATCCTAAGCAGATGGCACAAATGTATTCATAAACCCCCATCTACTTTGCAAGATAATGAATTCACTGTGACCTAAACAATCTTTATTATATATAATGTGGCACAATATCAAAACAGGCTTATGTCCTATATGATTAGTCACGTAGATCCAGATCTGCCTGCTCATATAAGCAGTCTGATCACGGTCTACAATGTTTGCCATTAAGTCAGAGTAGCAGTCAGAGAAGCACTCTTAATGCACAAAGAAAACAGTTTAAATCTTTCCAGAACCATGGAGGTCAGCAATTACATCAGGGTCTACTCTAAACATGTAAACAAACAGCCATGTTTGCTTATGGTGCTTTGCAATTCTAAGTACAAAGTACTGAGTCCTGCAACATCCAGGACAGAACTACCCCATTCTCTAATCAATACTTCAAATATGGGCACTCTGGGTCTACACTAACCAAGTAAACAAACAGCCAAATTTTCTGACCGTGCTTCACTGTGAATCATATGTACAAAGTTGAGAGTCCTGCTACATCAAGGACAATAACTAAAACATTCTCCAATCAATATATAAAATTTCTGCATGTTGGGTCTACACTTACCACATAAACAGGGTCTACATTTAACATGTAAACAAACAGCCATGTTGTTTTCTGATGGTGCTTTACAAATATAACTACAAAATTAACAGCCCTGCCACATCAGGACAGAACAACAACATTCTAATCAATTTATCAAATATCAGCACTGGTCTTCACTTTACATGTAAACAAACAGCCATGTTTTCTTATTCTAAGTTCTTATAATAACAAACATAAGATCACAGTCCTGCAACATCCAGGACAGAACTACAACATTCTAATCAATATATCAAATATCAGCACTCTGGTTGCTCTACAGTCTCAGAGTTGATTCATAATTGATGTTATTATCATGCTGAGAATCTGTCACCTTCTGCAAACCATACTAAAAGCTCATGATTTCTAAGCTTTAAAGCTTAGCCTGCTCACAGAATCTGTCACCTTCTGCAAACCAAGCTAAAAGCTCATGATTTCTAAGCTTTAAAGCTACCTGCTCACAGAATCTGTCACCTTCTGAAAACCAAGCTAAAAGCTCATGATTTCTAAGCTTTAAAGCTACCTGCTCACAGAATCTGTCACCTTCTGCAAACCAAGCTAAAAGCTCATGATTTCTAAGCTTTAAAGCTACCTGCTCACAGAATATGTCACCTTCTGCAAACCAAGCTAAAAGCTCATGATTTCTAAGCTTTAAAGCTACCTGCTCACAGAATATGTCAATTTCTGCAAACCAAGCTAAAAGCTCATGATTTCTAATCTTAAAGCATACAGTGTAGGTCCAGTTTATATCACATGGATGTACCGGCTGATCTTAATCAACACTGTTCACCCATGGGATAACTGCCATATGCCATGGAGAAAAGGGCTATTCTTGCATACCAGATCAGGTCATCCGGTGTTTTCACCCGTGTAGGAAATTTGGTTCTACACCCCCATGTAGAATGAGTCTCGCGCCTTAAATGACGTCACGACGTCTTTATGAATGAATGATGGAATGTCTCGTATATCACTCTGCTACTATAAAAAAGTAGAGCAAAGAAAAATTTACAGGAAAATACCCCAAAATGCTCATAATAAATACGGTATGCAAGAAAAAGTATCATTCACTTACGTGTGTAAGATCGCGTGATCCAGCCCTCGTGAAATATGCACAAGGACGGTAACTCGGCAGGGCCTTGTTACCGCCCTTGTGCATATTTCACGAGGGCTGGATCACGCGATCTTTACCCAACTCGCGTGAATGATACTTATATGTAAGAATACTCCTTCACATTTTACTTTGTTTACATGTCTTCTCCAATTTTTATTATTAATTTTCAGAGCCTCGTTACCGCCCTTGTGCATATTTCACTCGGGCTGGATCACGCGATCTTTACCCAACACACGTGAATGATACTTATATGTAAGAATACTCCTTCACATTTTACTTTGTTTACATGTCTTCTCCAATTTTTATTATTAATTTTGATGTTTGAAAACGCACTTAATTATTTTCATTCTCAATACATGATCAGTCACCTTTAAAACCGCTCCCTGAGTTTGCAGACTTAAAACAAATAATGTCCTAATGCAAATGCTATTTGATATAATTTTTAAGTAATTGCTTGCAGGAATTAAATATAATGGCTGGAATGCATCAGCTGATGTAACTAATTAAAGCCAGCAATTTATGACATAATTAGGTCTTTTGAAGTGCTGTCACAAAGTATTGAATTGAGCTTCTGTGAATGGATTAAATACAGTGCTCTACAAAAGTTCTTGGATGAAAATTGCTAACATTTTTAATTTTAAATATTCAAGTATGCAGTTTTACATTTTAAAAGGATATTCTAAACTTTCCAATATGTAATGCATTCGAGCGATTGTGATTACATATTGAATAAATCACTGATTCAAAATGTCTGTATTCCTTGCATCATTTATCTTTTTTTGTCACAGTAACCACTTGACATTATTCTGAGATAGCAAGAAGAAATAAATGTAATCCCTTACTCCATATATATGCATTTTACTAATGTCTGATCAATCAGTGTAAATCCAGACCAGCTCGCACATCCATGTCATCTGATCTGGATCAGCAAAGGTCACAATGCATGACAGAAATAACCCAATAAATTTGAGATCCTCAGATCAGATGGCACTAAACGGATCTACACTGTTTGCCCATGCAATAAAGGTGTATCAATGGAGTAAAGGGCTTAAATAAGGGGCATCCGTCAGAAGCATAGAACTATTATCTGAACTCTTCCGTATAATAAATCCGATAATCACCGATGGCAAAAAATATAATTTTCCGGTAATATTTTGTGTTTGTCATTATTTCTAGAGCATTTTGTTATCAAGAATACACCAAAAACAGCAGACATCCCGAAAGTTGCCAGACCGAAGGACCTGTCTGGTTGAATATGAGCCGGTCAGACAAGATTTCTTATGTTATCAGACCGAATGTCAGACAAAAATTTGAACTCCTTATACTTGCAAATAGCCTTATAACATGTTTCGGTCTGACGGAATTTGTTTCGGTCAGACAGATTTTCACATCTCATCTGACCAAATGTCTGACACATATTTTAAACTTTCGGGAAGTCTGAAACAGTCTGAAACTTGTGCCTGTGTCTTTTAACCATTTACTCCATATATTAACCCTTTCCTCCATACATATTCATGTGCAAACAGTGTAGATCCAGATCAGCTGGCACATCTGTACCGTCTGATCAGGATCTGCAATGGTCACATTTTGGTCAAAAATAACCTAACCAATCATAAAGCGAACAGTGCAGATCCTGATCAGACGGCCCGGATGTGCCAGTTGATCTGGATCTACACTGTTTGCCCATGCCATACGGAGGAAAGGGTTAAAGCAGTGATCGCATGTGCAAACAATGTAGATACAGCCAGCAGATTCTGTGCTGTCCGATCAGGATATGCATGTTTGGCTTTTTGGTCAGAAATAACCTAATAAATCAAAACGCAAAAAAAGAAGATGCTGATCAGAAGATGTGCTGGATGATCTGGATCTACAGTGGTTGCACATGTGACGATAAAAAATGCGTATTTATGGAGTAAATGAATTAAATATTTACAATAGTGATGTCACGATGATCGAGTTAAATCGAATAATCGTCGCTAAAGTCCGCGACAATCGATTTCCCTTTCGCAAAATCGATTTCGGTAGTTAAATTTCTTTGTGTTAATTAGTAAGGGACGTAACTCATATATAGCCAGGGGTTTTTTTAAGGAAGAGGGGAAGACGCTGGACGCTGGTCAAAAGGGGAAAAATCTGTGAAAAATACAAAATTGGGGAAAATTTAGTTTATTATACACTCTTACTTGTATTAGCTACAGTGAATGTTTATACTCAAGTTTATGCTTCTGTATATCTTTTTTACTTTAGCTTTCATTACCAAGCAGTCTATTTAGCATACTGACACATATCTCTTTGCTATCTGTTCTTAAACAGTACAAGAATAAGTTTATTTATACTTGCTCACTTTCGGATCCTGCTTAAAATGTATCCATTAATTCTGTGTTTTGAATCAAAATCATTTCGGATGCAAGATTTCCAGAAATATTTTGTTTAGGCCAGTGGGCAGTGCTTGGGTAGTTATTGATAATTTCCAACTTAATTGCTGAATTTCCCAAGAAAATTAAATATTGCTGCTCAAAAGGAGGGTTCGAGCAATTCCACTGACCCCCACCCCACCCCACCCTGATACGCAAATGCTAATACAACACGCGACGAACGATGATAAATGATCCTCAAATTACACGGTTAGTTTGACTTTTAATGTCGCGATAATTAAATATTTATTGTAGTTGTGAGTCACATCGTAAATTTGGACTTCAATGAATTCTCCGGAAGATACGGGATATAAAATTCTTGGGATAAAAATGATTGCCCGGCACAGTTTTGAATGTGTGTTTCACCTGACGATTCGTATTTTTGTGATAGAACATGGCGCCGTATTCTGTTGTTCGTATTTTGCATTATTCGTTGTTTGTTTTACCTTACAGTGCAAACAAGCCGCATCCGTTTAAAAGCACGACGAAGACAATATACGACTGTTTCAGAAATAACCTTACAACCGGACATTTTGTTTTTGTATCGTTGTTTTCAAAGGAAAGTAACAAAAACTAAAAATAATAGTAATTTTAAAATGATTTTATATCCCTGCTGGATTTAATCACGAGCTATATGGAAGTGTTTTTGGTGAAATAGTCTAGGATAATGTGTTATACTTTTTTCAGGCAATACAACCAAGTGAATTCACTAATTTTTCTGAAAATGAACATGGACTATTATTGGTAGACTTGCTCCAAGTGTTGTTCAAGAGTTTTTGTTGTGAAATTGTTTCACATAACTTGATTGTTGAAAATGTTATAAAATATAACCATATGCAAATAAAGTCTATTGTTTGCCTAAGTAAATAGTTTCGATTTTTTACCGATTTTAATCGATTAATTATTTTCGATTCAATTCGATCATCGATTATGTTTTCAGTCCGATTCTGCATCACTAATTTACAAGATCTTGTAACACAAACCTTGGAGGTGTTTTATTTCCCTATCTTCTATAAGAGTCCAAGTATTTAGGTAACAATGGTAATCAATTTCTCCCTCATCAATAACTGTCAACATCTGTATTATAATTACCAGTCCTCTTAATTCGGTATAAGCAATACTGCAAGCAGTTTTCAGTTTCTCATTTATTTCAAGTCATAGAAGCAAACAAACTATCTCACTCAACACTGCATGAGATACTCTGTCTTCATTAAATATTCCAATAAAAATAAACCTGCAGAAATTGGCTATATACATGTACAATGTACAACAGTATGTATGTTACTTTGTATTAGAAATCAGTGTAGACCTGTGTAGACTCTGATCTTTACGAAAACTGTTTGACTTAATGACCTTTTTACATCCTTTTACAATTTTACTAATTTAAATGCCTGAAAATGCCAAATAACCCTAAAATATTGTCCCTAATATTAAATCATCCACTTACTGTAAAAACACTATATCTCCTTATCATTTTAATGGTACTAAGGCCACTTCTTTTATATAAAATGGTTTACAAAACTGGCAGACCTATTTTTTCAAGAAATCGAAAAAAAATAAAATCAAAATCGACGATTTTTTTTTCATTAATAATTTCCGACCCTATGAAAACGAGCCGAAAACTATCGAAACAAATCCCATTTTGCTTGTTTTTATATAAATAGGCCGCGTTTTAAATTCGCCCTCGAAACAGGTAGACGGGTTTTATGTCTCAGAGATAAAATAGCAATACACAGAGTATCGGATCGGATTTTGGTAAACCAGTCCAGCGCAGAAATGGCTGCAACTCCAGTATATCGCGGACTTTGGGGTCCAAGCCCGCCAACCGCGATATAAACGGAGCGCGATATAAGTACATAATCGCACTAAAACACGGAGAATTTATTTGTTTTTGCTGTCAGATGCATGTATATCGCGGTGTTGCGTAATTAACACGCCGTGAAATCTACGGGTACATCAGGGAGTACGTTCCGTGCTGGACAAATGTTTTAAAACAACTTTTTTTTTATTTAATTTATTATATTAATATTTTTAAGAAAAAGAAATTAATTAATGTACAAAACAAAGATCGCCGTATCAATTTCCAATGGTGGTATTAATGTTTTCGGTACTTTCAACTGATTGACGATCTGTTGGTCGGTCATGGTTGGCGATGTTAGTTCGTCGTCGTCCGTCGTTTACCAGCTTGATATGTCGCTGAGCAGGTAATGTCAAAACAACAAATTGTGTTGACATTTCCTGCTCATGTCTATTATGGCCAGGAACTTACATTAATTGTCGCTAATTTGCGGTTCGTCTCGTGAACGAAATTCTGCCAGTACCGTATATGCTTGGTGTTTTTCGCACCTATTGTTCATCACAAAGGGGATTTCATGTCAAAATAGAAGCAACAGAATTGTTAAAAACCTTTCATCTATTTTCATACGTTTGATGTTAAATTGTATCTGCTGGGTTAAATTGTATCTGCTGGTGAACGTGTACATCGCCTCTTAAATGCATACAAAATGTAATAAACAGCTTTCGCCGATAATGACGTAATACGACACGGAAAAAGCGTGCGTTTCGTGAATTTGTCGCCAACGTTGATTTAATCATTTAATCTTTTTTACCACCCACGAAGAATGAACAAACATATACATATTGTAAATGTACAAAAAATTGGGATCCACGGACCAAGCGCGATATATTGGATACCGCTATATAACGGATCGCGATATAACGGAGTTGCAGTATTACGTTGAGGTCACACTGTGGGATTACAAATATAACGGGCCGGGGAAGGTGTTAATTGTTGAATAAATCTGTTTCTGTAAATTTAAATTGTTTTGACTGTTATATTGTAGTTAATGCTGTCAGACAGACTAATATTAAGACTAGATGTCGGGATTTTTTTAAAAAAAATTTTTCGACCGCCTTACAGACACTTTGACCAAAAATTTTTGTAAACCATAAAATAAAAAAGGAGTGGCCTAATATACTGTTAATGCACTATGATTATTATATATGGGTTTTATCACATCAGCAACCAGACTAGATCCAGATCAGCCAGCACATCTGTGCAATCATTCTGGACTGAAGGTTATAAAACTGAGTTTGGAAACCAATCTCAAATCTCAAGCATCTGATTGGCTGAAATGGCGACCAGTCGCCATTTCAGCCAATCAGATGCTTGAGATTTGAGATTGGTTTCCATGCTCAGCTTTATAACCTCAGGCACTGATCTTATACTAATATAGCATTGTGATCATCAATAACATAAGGAATCTAACAGCAAACAGTTTGGATCCTGATTAGTCTCAATAATTCGACTGCAAGAACAGACCCATTATCATACGGACGTTTTCGTTGTTGGTTCTTTACGTCTCAAGCAGTTACGATCAAAACTGTGGTGGAAATCGACCCGATTTAAATTCTGTTATTTTTCACTCCCACATGAAAATTTTAACACTGGTATGTTTAAGTGTGGTTATAACAATAAATTATGATGAAAGTAACAATAAAATGACGAATATTCCACAAAATAACTTGTTAAACCTACCACGTTATATGCAGTTTACATGTTGATACGAAATCCAGATAACCAATGAAAACGTTTCTTTTTATTCAAACATATTTTTACAATGCGGGATGCTGTACGCTTCGAAAAACTCATAACGTACTCTTATTTTCTTATTTGTCATGTTCGATGGTTGTTAAAGTTATATTTTCATCTATTTAGATACCCGCCCCGCTATATTGTTTCAATCGCACCTTTAATAATGTTGTGTATATTACCTTGTTAATTATTTGCAGATAGTTATACTATCTTTTATTCATCAAACCAATATTTTATAAGTTGCTTTGTATTTACTGTAGCAAGAATTTCCGCAGTACATATTTCAAGCTGGTAAGATGAAGTTTATCGATAAACGTGAGTCAGGTAAACTTTAAGCGATGTAATCGAAATCTGTTGACATGGGTGTAGGTTTAAATGAGTTTTGCGTAAAAAACGAAACCGTTATTTATAAAGGATTACATATAATGATTCTACTTGAATGTAGCTTTTCAGGTATGTAAATTTTTTAACGATACATATGGTTTAAGATGCTTTATGGAGCCGTCAAAGTCGCCAAAGTTGCGATTCAAATTCTGATCGCTAGCATATAAACATAGAAGAAAAATTTTCCGCATTGATTTGAATAGTAACTGGGTTGTGCGCGAAGAGCGACAATCATATATATAGAAAAGCTCTTCTATTGCGCACAATTAGTTGGGCTAGATCCTGATCAGACAGCACATGGGCCAGATAATCTGGATCTACACCTTTCATCCATAGGATTACAGAGGTCAACAATAAATTAAATATTACAGAAAAGTCCATAGATTCTATAAACGATCTTATAAAAAATAATTATAATAAAGAGTCTTGGAACATATTTTCACTTCAGTGCAAAAATGGTATATTTCAATTTCAATAATAAGGAATTATAGCATTTTTGCACTAAAGTGATATTTAAAGATGTTCACAGTAGTTAATCAGATATCTTCTATGGATCAATCAGGATCCAAACATTCTCTCCCATGATTACCATCAATCAAACCAAATCTTAACTCTGAAAACATAAACGACTAAATTTACAATAGTCTCACCAGAGTTAATAATCGTTTCTCCAATATATCCAGCAATATTATGCTCGTAATCACCGTCTAATCACAAATCACACAATAAACTTTAAGTAGAAAACACAGCGGCACTAGATTTTTTGAGATTCCTTGTTTTTCTAATCAATAAGAGGTAGCGAAATTCTCTAATGAAGCTCACTCAAGCACTACCTGACGATGTCATGCGTGTAATATCGGGGAAGACAAGTGCAGTATCGCCAGATCAATGGCACTGCTACATACTGTCACATTTCTCGCCGATTATTGGAAGTCTTCCCCACCGCCAGATATCACTGTCATAACCCACTCCAAGAAATGTCGAAGTTTTATTGGATTAAAGATTTATCCTGTTTATATGTGTTGCAAACTTGGTCCAAAAATCTGTCCGGAGGCTTCTGACATAAAAAGCAATTTTTCCCTTGCTTTCCATATTGTATCTATTCAATGATTCAGAGCTCTTGCATAATTATGAATCAGAGCTCTTGCATCTTGAAAGTATGTTTTTCATTTATATTGACTTTATCAATTTCCAACATTTTCAGATTTGCCAAATTTTTGTTCTTGACAAAATGCAGGAAAAATTTGACCAAAATGGGAAATGTCTGGACCTGGATCTTTTCTGTATAGCCCTAAGATTATGTCCATGGAGTAATAGGTTAATTCCACAACCTCCCCAGATCACAGCTATTGATAAACAATTAACAGGAGCTTTCCTTCACAGGCAATTGATTGTGAATGACCATTTTTCTGCCAGGATTGTGCAAATCTTTAAAACTTGTGTACTGTCAACATAGAAATTAATAGAGATTATAAAATATGAAGGAATATAGATTCATCGAAAACTAAATTGGACTAAACTAGTGAAATAACAATAAACAATTTATTACAGAAAGAGACCAGGTTATATAATGGTAATAATAGTAAATTACTATGGAGGCATGGGCAGTAGTATGTATTCTATTACTGCCCATGAACAGGCTCAATCAAACCAAACCTATAATATTTTCATATTTGTCATGTTAACAGTTATAAGGCTTTCAAAGTTCCCATTGCATCAATTTCTATGCAAAATCTCTCCATTAAGATATTCAGATCTGTACATTCTCTAATTTTAGATTATTTTATCCTCTTATACTAAACACTTCATTACCAAGAAACAATGAAGAGCTTAATGGAATTGATTCTCAAAGATACCGCAAATCATTATGACATGAACATTTACAACATGAAAGAGCTGTGACCTAGAACCAATCTGTTAACCCTTTCCTCCATAGATACACCTTTATTGCATGCAGCCATCTGATCAGGATCTAAACTGTTTAATTTTTTATTCATTAGCTTATAACTGATTAGAATGCGACTAGTGCAGATCCTGATTAGACGGCATGGATGTGCCAGCTGATCTGGATCTACACTGGTCGCACATGCGTAAAAATGCGTATATATGAAGGAATATTAGGAAAGGGTTAAAAGATAGCTATACTTTCACTGACAGTCTGTTACATAAATTCATTGAACTTATGAATTACAGGATCTTCCACAAGTCAAGGGGTCAGTGACCATCTGTTTACAGCTTTAACCTGTCTAGACCCACTACAATCAAAAACTCAAAGCTGTAAAATGTATTGTATAATTATTAAGACTGACATATTATCTATACTCTATTGCAAAGGAAGAGTGTCGCTTTGTTCTCGGTATTTGACCTAAACTGATTTGTTATGCATAAATAAATGGTATAATTTTTTTTCACTGATTCAAAAAGCTGTTAATAAATAATCACTGAAAACAAACACTTTTACACACTGTGTTTAAGACATGAAACTCTTATGTATTTGACTTGGCAATTCAGGAAATGGGGCAAAATTTTAGCCCATTTTGTGAATAAAACATGTTTTAAAATTGGGAATGGGGCCAAATTTTAGCCCAGTTGGGGGAATAAATCATGTTTTGCTTTTGGAAATGGGGCTTTTTCAACTCTATTTGGGAATAAAACATTATTATACCATTGGGAATGGGTCAAATTTTGACCCAATTTGGGAATCCTGTCTTCAATTTGGTAAATTTGGCCCCAAGTGAGTCTAAATAAAACCACTGCAATTGTAGCAGTTCCTGTTTACAATGATCTCCAATATTTCACAAATTAAGAGATCAAATAATCTCTTCTAGGATCCATTAATCAGCATGATTTGCTTGATACAATTTGCTCGTGAACAGAAAGGAAAACCTGATCTATTTAGCATTGATTTCTACATTTGCAAAGAAAAGACAGGCACTTACCGGTAACGTAATTCTGTTTCTTCCTGTGACACTAACTATTATCGAGCTTTCATCAGCGGTCCTGAAAACAGTAATTATTTTACCAGTCAGTGAAAATTGCACAAAAGCTTGTTATTTAGCTATCAGACACAGAAGTTTTCACATAAAGAATGGAACAGATCTTATTTTGGGCGTAGATGACCAGTCTTATGAGTTAGCAAATGGTAATAATAACACCCAACTCAACTCTAAACTCAAGAGAACTTATATACATATTGCACTTTCAAAGATCCGGATCAGCACTGTTTGTTTATGGATTTATTAGGATATGCAAAATGTATTTGACAAAGATGCAATTTATGTAGATCCAAATCAGATGGCACAGATGTGCCGGCTCATCAGTGGATCAAACATGTTGCACACAAGTCAAGTTACATGTAAAATGCATATACATTTCAATTTGTATATTAGGTAAAGGGCTTCTTAGAAAAACTGTCAAATCCATGTTATTACATACCGGTCTAGTTATGAATAAAACTAATGTATTACAGATTACATGTAACTGCCTTTACCCACTTAATCATTATTTAAGTAACAGACTCACTTACATAAGTTCATTTAAAGATCTCTAGATTTTTTTGGCAGAAATACATTCACTGACACCACAACAATTTTGCCAGTGCCCCAGATGTAGATCTCAACTGTCAAATAAGCTTTAGCATTAAATACTATTTGCTACATAACTGTATCAATATTTATCATTCTCTACATACTTCAACTCTTCATACTTCAAAGACCCAGTAAAATAGAGCAATTTGTTGACTGAACAGAGAAATTGTTTGTTGAGTTTTGTCAAAGGATGAGACCTAGTCATTGACAAACGATTATAATATGCTGAGATTGGAGACCAATGTCAATACTAAATCTAAAATTACCCCATAAATGCATTTTATTGCATGTTTGTACAGTGTAGATCTATCCATATCAGCCAACATATCTGTGCTGTCTGATCAGGATCTACACTGTTTACATCTAGGTCAGAAATGATAATGATGCATCATAAGCCATGGTTTCAATTATTTAACCATTTAACCTTGAAACCTGTGCCCAAGTATATAAAACTGAGAATGGAAACCAGTCTCAAATCTCAAGCATCTGATAGGCCTTAAATGGCGACCAGTCGCTATTTCAGCCAATCAGATGCTTGAGACTCACAGGTTTCCAAACTCAGTTTTGAAACCTTCGGCCATGGTCTATATGCACTTGAATTGTATTCATGGCCTAGTCCAAAAATTAAGACGTAAACGGTGGATTTGATGTTAATTTTTTGAAAGGTCGCATTTGCCAGATAAAAAAATGTTAAAAAATGCGATGTCTTTCTATGAAGGACTAATTCATGGCCATGAGAAAACACTTAAATATTTTATGTGACAGTTTGTGGTATTGAATTGTATTTATTTTCCAGTGGTTCACTCTATGGGTCACAGTGTTTGGAAGGAAACAAATTTAATGTTGACCATGATCCATGTACAGATAGATATAAGTCATTTTTGCAGGACTACTTTGATCTAAAATTAATTTTCAGCTGTCACAGTTTTGAAAACACTTCTGAAGCACAGCCTGAATCAAACAAAATCCAATCATGGGGACTACAATGTTCCAAATTGATAAAAAAAAAATTGTTTTTTAACCCTTTCTTCCATATGCCTTTGTATGCAGGTGCGACAAGTGTATATGAAGATCCGCTGGCATACATGTATCCATGCCGTCGGATCAGGATCTGCACTGGTAGCATTTTGGTCAGAAGAAACCTAATGAATAAAAAAGCAAACAGTTTAGAACCTGATCAGATGGCATAGATATTCTAGCTGATCTGGATCTACGCTGTTTTCCCAGTGCAATAAAGGTGTGTCTATGGAGGAAAAGGTTAAGCACAGCCTGTATCAATCAGAATCTACACTGTTCCAATTTCATATTAACCCTTTCCTGGATATTTATGCATTTTTACGCGTGTGCGACCAGTGTAGATCCAGATCAGCCGGCACATCCGTGCCGTCTGATCAGGATCTGCACTGGTTGCATTTTGGTCAGAAATAACAGAAATAACCTAATGAATCAAAAAGCAAACAGTTTAGATCCTGATCAGACGGCACGGATGTGCCGGCTGATCTGGATCTAAACTGTTCGCCCTAGCAATAAAGGTGTGTCTGTACAGGAAAGAGTTAACAGTTATCCCTTTACTCCATATGGCATAGATAAATATTTTATCGCATCTTAGATCAGATTTTAGATTTGCTGGCACATCTGTGCTGTCTGATCAGGATCAATACTGTCTACTGTTAGATCCACTGGGTTATTTTTGACAAAAAAGCAACCAGTACAGATCCAGATCAGATTGCATAGTTTTGCTGGCTTATCAGGATCTACTCTGGTCGGACATTTATGTGATAAAACCAGTTCACTTATAGAGAGGTAAAATAGTTACATGTAAGCATAACTGATGCATCTTACCTGTCAAAAGAATCTGAAGGACAAACGTCAGTTTTTCATAAAAACCTTCAATTATTCAAACAATTTTTTAAACACTTCTGTAATCATGGCAAAACTGTTATGCAAAAAGATATCAATCTTAAGATTTTATAAAAACAAACTTACAGGTTAAAGAGTAATTTTTCCAATATTCTGACCTGATCTTCATCTATATATCCATAAAACATAAATATGCAGAAACCCAGTGTATCAATCACATATGTTTATTGATGGAAATAACAAACCACGTTTACTCGTAAATATGAAAAGATGGATGTTGTATTTTGATTGGTTTTATGGAGCTGAATACTTTAGCAGCTGAGGCATGACTAATATTTTCACTATACATTTTTGTAACATTTATATTGAGTGGGAGACGACCTCATTTTAAAGCAGTTCAGCAGTGATATAACGTAAAATTCCTTTTAAATGCCCCTGGGGATAGGGGGGGTGTTACATTTTCTTAAAGGAGGGAGGGAGCACTTATTGTATTTACTTCAATTAATTGTATACAAATATTTGATTCTGATAGATATTGGATAACAAATATGGATTAACTGAGTTTTTCCTCTAAAAAAAGCTTGGGGGCATTTATTAGGGGAGGGACATTTTAAGGGACTTGTACGGTAACATAAACTAACATATTGCTGACTTGAACTCAGATTTTTTACTATGAATTGTTCTGAAATTGTTTTTTTTTTTAGTTAACATTGCATACAAACACTAACTCTTAAATCTATTAACCCTTTCCTCAATAGACAAACCTTTATTGCGTGGGCGAACAGATTAGATCCAGATCAGCCAGCACATCTGTGCTGTCTGATCAGGATCTAAACTATTTGCTTTTTTATTCATTAGGTTTTTTTACCGACCAAAATGCGACCAGTGCAGATCCTTATCAGACTGCACATATGTGCTGGCTGATCTACACTGGTCACACATGCATAAAAATGAGTATATATGGAGGAAAGGTTAAATTTTCATAAAATTGTATGGCATTGTTAACCCTTCACTCCATGGGATATGGCTATTATCCCTTTGAAAACAGCATAGTTCCAAATCAACCATATCATGCCAGCTGTTCTGGATCTAAACTGTTTGCTCATGTCACTTAAGGTGAAAACAATCAGATGTCAGATGTGCCAGCTGATCTGGATCTGCACTGGTCGCTTTTGATCAGAAATAACATTAATGAATAAAAAAAGTGAACTGTTTAGATCCTGATCAGACGGCACAGAATGCTGATGTGCCAGCTGATCTGGATCTAAACTGTTCGCCCATGCAATAAAGGTGTGTCTATGGAGGAAAGGGTGAAAGGTGAAAAAAATCTGTAACTGACTGCACAGCGAAGAGTTAATGATGAATAATATGTGTACATGTACATGTACCTGAAAAGAAAACAAATTACACTTTAAATTTCAACTTTCTATTAAATTAGAACTACCAGAAAACAATTAAGCACACCTAATTAAGTTTCTAACAAAGTAAATTTTAACGAGAAATTTTCTAAAAGGTGCTGGAACAAAAATAAATTTAGTAGTAATTTGTAAAATCACCAGATGTGTTTCGGTGAAGTAATTATTTCTTGTTCTTGCATACCAGATCAGGTCATCCGGTGATTTCACCGGTGTAGGAAATTTCGATCCTACACCCCCCCGTGTAGAATGAGTCACGTGAGTGACGTCATATATTCAATTTATTGACGTCATTTATAAAAAAGGTTAGCGTTAATGTCAATATTTCAGCATAAGGAAAATAAAAAAGTTTGTATACATACATAGAAATGTTATAGATAATAAAAGGTATGCAAGAAAAAGTATCTTGCATGAGACATTCGGTAAAGATAGAAAAATCTGTCACCTCGGGTGAACTGTTTTGGCGGGAACTCGGCAGAGCCTCGTTCCCGCAAAACAGTTAACCCTCGGTGACAGATTTTTCCATCTTCACCTCACACTCATGCATGATACTTATATTCTAATGTTTTGTGATGAAAAAATCATTTAACTAATTCTACTCCACGGGATATGGATGTTACCCGAAGGGTGAAAAATTTAGAGCCAGATCCAGCTTGCACAATTTTGTTCGTGATTCAGTGCATTTTATGATAAGGCAAAAGGGGCTTTAAGTTTTAACTTAACTTAGTTAATTCTATTTCCATATAAATTTTCCAAATAAAAACACTTTAAATTGACAGATAAAAGATAAAAATAGCAAAACATTGTTTGGAATCATCAAAACTGTTTTGTTTCCTTAGGTGTAAATATTAAGTTGCACTTAACCCGGGGAGAGGCCACATGGGCAGTAACTTGCATTTACATGACTGCCCTTAAACAGGCTGACAATCAAACCGAGTCTGCAATATTTTCATACTTGTCATATTTTGTGGCATTCAAAGTTCCTATTGACCAATATAGGTATGCTAGTTAAAATGTATATAAATAAAGTTGATAACTGGTGTATTTTTTTCATATTTTAACAAGAACAGACGCAATGTGACGAAACCAGGTTTTCAACGACCAAGTACTGACACCTGAGTAGAATCCAGTGTTGCATCATGATATAAGCTATGCCACACCAAGTGACAATAGGTCAAAGCAAACTCAAGTTATTGAGCGGAAACTGAATTTCTATTTTTAGCAACAGTGACCTTGATCACAGACACCTGGGTAGCAATCCCAAGCTGCCTACGAGTTAACAAACCCAGATTATTGCCATAACATGCTTTACAAACATAATGTATAATTATAATTTCTAAATCCTTTTAATCACAAGTATGATTTAAATAAACACTGCAGGATTCCATTTATCCTTGAAACAGGGTTTCAACATTGAATTCCATTGAGCATGATGCTCATTTTGACCATTGAGAATTTCAACCCAATGGTAAAATTTTATTATGGAAATTGTTTTGACCCTCAGAAAATGGCAGCTGTGAATCATTTGGACCCTTGAATTTCAGGCGTAAGTGAGACCCCTTGCATTGCACTCTGATCAATTAGGGGCAAATTTAACTTGTTTTAATGTTTTTTTACTGTCAGTTATGTGTTTAATATTTGAAATGCAAGGTGCAAAAGGGGCATGACTTAAAAAAGTTCTGGTAGAGCTATGGGTATTATTGGTAGTGATGTAGATACTGGTGATGAATGTACATTCCAAGCTTCAAAGAAATATCTCAAGGAGTTTCAAAGTTATGTATATTTTGATGAACACAAAATCTAAGTGAAAAGGGCATCTTACTTAAAAAAATTAGAAGCAGAGTTATGGGTCTTGTTAGTAATGATGAAGATTTTAATGGTGAAAATATCATTCAGGTTTCAAGGTGATATCCCAAGATGTTTCAAAGTAATGGGCATGTGCATAGGTTGGTTAATGCAAATTACGTGAAAAGGGGTCATAATTTGAAAAATATTGGTAACATAGTTTTGGATCTTGTTGGTAATGATGTAGAATTTGATAGAGAATATATATTCCAAGTTGATTGGCACTAATTATGATTCTTACGTAATTACAATTTTTATAACAGTTTGTGTCTCTTTTTAAGGACTCACTATTTTAAAAAATGGCATTTGGAGAAAATCTTTTTTCATTTTATGTTGATTTTAGATGCTTATGTCCAGTTAACATTTAGTAAAAAGGCCTGCAAATGAACAAATGCCAAAACAGGCAGAGAAATTTGAGAAAGTTTACTGATTTTGGGGTTAATTCAATTTTGTCAGCTTTCAAAATGCTTTGTGAGTAGTTTTAAATTATAAATATACTGACTTATAAACTGAATATCAAATACTATATTGTAGACCTGATAAAATGTAGACCCAGATCAGACTGTTAGATGTGAAGAATGGTCAGGATCTACACTGGCAGAAAAATGTGTTCTTTTAATGTCACAGTGAAATAATAAGCAGTAGATAAAAACTGAATGGTGTATCTATTACTTTCAAACAATGAGGATGAATGTTCATCATAAAATGCAAGACAATTAAGCAGCAAAACACAAAAAAAAGATATGAAAAAGCTAGAAGTGCTCAAGTCTGTGCATCTTCAAAGAAGCAAAATGGAGGACAATATAGTTTATTGTAAAAGAAACTTGATACTGAATGAATTATTTTTAAAGTTCTAAATGTTGAGGATAGTTAAATTTAAAAGTTTTTACATTATCTGATTCTGATTATATTATTAAGATAGAATAGTGAAAAAAAATAAACATTATTAATTATTTATTCAAAGGAAATGTTAATAAATACACTGCCCCTGTCCCAAGATTTGTAAAAGAAGTGGCCAATTTTGAGCCTGCCACGCACAATGTGCCATGTTTTGAGATCCACTTCCCTGCCCTTCAGAAAATCTAGCTGGAGTACTGAGGGAGGTTTGTATACAATTATCTTTTCATATAATGTATGTGATTGGTTTTCTTGCAAATCTATATGTCTTAGTTGAGGAACCGTACCATTACAAATTATGCAAGTGTCCAGCTACTAACACTAACAGGCAAGTGTATGTGCTACTTGCTAGTGGCATAATTTACTTTGGTGGTGTTCAAGAGTTTTGGTTTAAATTGACACATAATTTAAAATGTTAATCCAAGATGCAATAAAACAATATTTATCCAATTTGTCATTCTCTTTCAAGTTTCCTTTCTGTATAGCTACAAATAATTCAAATATAATTTTCTAGAGTCAGGTTACCTATGCTCGGCCAGTTTCGTAACTTATTCTCTACAACTATTTTATTTACCGACCAAACTTAAATGTTCAATGTCGTTTTGAAGTCACCATGTATTTACAAAATTACGTCATACATGCAAGCGCCTAGATGACGTCAGTTAATTAGTAAAATCGGTGCGGTTTTCAGCAGGTTCAACACAACTAAATTTCAGTAGATTTGGTCCAATGCTCGGCCAGGTAGTTTACCAGCCAATTAGCGGTAAATTTTAAAATTTAATGTTATAAAATATTAGAATAATAATTAAATATCTTAAATAATGGCAGTTATTGAGAACTTACATCCTCCAAGTGTTAATTTTGTTCTAAAGATTTATACATACCTTCCTTTATGCTGATGTTTTCTTATTTCAGCACTGCTCAGTGAATAATTATAAAAAAAGTTGCAAACATTATCCATATAACTAGTTAAACACGTGAATTTAAACATAAAAAGATCTTTAATAAATTTTTTGAGTCTGACAATTTTCTCCTAGTACTCTTCGGTGCGGTTCATGTTTTACTCCAGTGTTTATTTAGTGGGTGGGGTGTTGATTTATTTGGCAATTTAAGAAAAACTGTGTTATCATTTCATAACTGTTCAAGTGGATATTTAAGATACCATTTTTCCACAACGATTCCCATCCGATTAAATGTACATTATGTTTCTTGTTTTTGTTATTCTTAATAAATACGTTTTTGTTTAGAGTTTAAGATAAATCAGCCTCTGTTATTGCTTGAAAGATATCGTCTGCTGTCCGTATTCAAGCGCTTTGATGATACTGACATGGCTTTCTTTCTATAATGTCATGTTGGGTTAAACAAAAAACAAACAATTTACTTTCCATTTTAAACTTAAATTCGATATACAACAGATGTAAACAAAATTGGCCGAGCATTGGACTGGCCGAGCATAGGTAACTTGACTAATCAAATGCAACACCCGACAAAAAGTTGAAGACATTCAATGCTTCAAAATGGATAACTTACAGTCTGGTTTGCATAGTTTAATCTGCATTGGAAATTTTCAAACTAAGGTAAGGTAATGGCATACAATAAAGATCTTAACCACAAATAAATTGAGCAAATAATTACCTCTGTTTTTAGCAAATTTTTGCAAGCTAAAATATACGAGGTGAAAACAGAAACGTCACCGGTTGGACTAATTTAAAAGCAAGACCAACTCGTTTCCTCCTTGACTGTTTCACTGCGCATGTCTGTACTTTCAGCAGACAACGACAGTAGTAAACCAATTTTGTCTGGCGGCTATAACCGCCAGAGAATCCTTAGCGAGTTTCAGTTATCTTTCCTTGAGGTTTAAATTAGGCGGTATTCCCCACGTTTACAAGTACATAACAACACCAGCTAGTTTAAGGTTTAAAAATACAAAGAAATTGGAGTCATATTACAGATGTATGTTTACCATTATCCCAACTGGGTTGCTGATAGCAATTTGATGCCACTTAACATGGTCACTGATTTATTGCCATACATATGTTTGGAATGCCTACATTACTGTGATATGTTAAACCTTCGAGTTGCACAAATTCTGCACAATGTTTGCCATATCATGTTGTACAGTGCGCTGTTTACACCTTCCAGTTGCTGGTTTATAAAGTATCAGCTGTACTTCTTCTAATCTTTATCACAAATAGTGCATATTTACTCGATCATGCTTTATCTATGTCAAGGTTTATCATGAATTATTGTGATGAGCAATAAGCCTTGTTGATAAGCAGCTTGAAAGAGTTTTTAAAATAGATACAGAGAACAAGTGTGACGTCATCCAGCAGCCAATCAGAGGCCTCTAGATTTTGGTTTACAACAGTCGTAGACTCTTTCTCCGTCGTTATCAGAAAATAAACGACTGTTGTAAACCAAAATCTAGAGGCCTCTGATTGGCTGCTGGATGACGTCACACTTGCTCTCTGTATCTATTTTAAAAACTCTCTTTCAAGCTGCTTATCAACAAGGCTTATTGCTCATCACAATAATTCATGATAAACCTTGACATGGATAAAGCATGATCGAGTAAATATGCACTATTTGTGATAAAGATTAGAAGAAGTACAGCTGATACTTTATAAACCAGCAACTGGAAGGTGTAAACAGCGCACTGTACAACATGATATGGCAAACATTGTGCAGAATTTGTGCAACTCGAAGGTTTAACATATCACAGTAATGTAGGCATTCCAAACATATGTATGGCAATAAATCAGTGACCATGTTAAGTGGCATCAAATTGCTATCAGCAACCCAGTTGGGATAATGGTAAACATACATCTGTAATATGACTCCAATTTCTTTGTATTTTTAAACCTTAAACTAGCTGGTGTTGTTATGTACTTGTAAACGTGGGGAATACCGCCTAATTTAAACCTCAAGGAAAGATAACTGAAACTCGCTAAGGATTCTCTGGCGGTTATAGCCGCCAGACAAAATTGGTTTACTACTGTCGTTGTCTGCTGAAAGTACAGACATTCGCAGTGAAACAGTCAACAACAGTCGTTTATTTTCTGATAACGACGGAGAAAGAGTCTAGTTTCCTCCTCAGTTGTTTGACTCTTACTCAATGATTGTCTACTGAAATTAGGAACTGAGCAGTGCACAGGTCAACACAGGCGCCAATTACAACCTTATATAATAGTGTAATATTCGAAGTGTTAACCTATATGAATTGAGTTGACAGTTGTTTCATTCTTTTTTCAGAATATATACTTCTTGCCAATATGTGCGTCGCTGTACCGAAATACAGTAAGGTTAGTCCAAATACTTTAGACTTCATGCTTGCCATTTTTTATTTTGCCCTTTACTATCAAGCTGACATAACAAGAAAATGAAAAAAAAAAATAAGTTATGTCGGGTCTTATTTATAGGACTACAGTAAGGTATATAAATCTAAGTATGGAGAAGAAAGGAGAAGTAAATAAGTGAAAGGTATATAGAAATTGAACCACAGCGCTATAAATGGAATTATAATTGATAATTCGAGGTCCATTTGTTTCAAGATCACAGGTAGCGCACATGCTTTTTGTTTTCGAAAGCATGTGGGCACACGAGAACCTGCAACGGTACCATGACCATATATTTTGATGCTGACTACATATAATTTCAATATAAACGAGAGAGAAATATGCATATTATAAATAGCTACATTCAAAAAACACAACCTCTCGACACAGCCAAACATTAGTCTCAATAATTCGACTGCAAGCACAGACCCATTATCATATACGGACGTTTTCGTTGTCTGCCCTTTACGTCTCAAGCAGTTACGATCAAAACTGTGGTGGAAATCGACCCGATTTAAATTCTTTTTTTTTACTCCCACATGAAAATTTCAACACTGGTATGTCAAATGTCGTTATAAAACATAAATAATGATAAAAGTAACAATAAAATTAACGAATAATCCACAAAATGACTTGTTAAACCTACCACAGCATTTGCCGTTTACACGGTGAAAATTATCGATAAACGCGAGTCAGATACAAGTTATGCGGTGTAATCGACATGGGTGGAGGTTTAAAATAGTTTTGCATAAAAAACGAAAACGTTACTTATAAAGGATTACATATATTGATTTAACTTGAATGTGACTTCTCAGGTATGTAATTTTTTTACAATAAATATGGTTAAAGGGGCTTTATGAAGCCGGCAAAAGATTGAAAAGTTGCGATTCATTTTCCGATCGGCGGCATATAGAAATAGAAGGAAAATTGTCCGCATTGATTTGAATAGTAACTGGATTGTGCGCGAAGAGCGACCATCGTATATATAGAAAAGCTCTTGTTGCGCACAAATAGTTGGGCTAAGCCAAACATTAGCGAAGAAAAGAGAGCCCGGGTTTTATTATAAATTACTTAATTGGTGCCACTTTGATTATTTACGATAATTTATCAGTTCAATAATTCAACTAAGATGACTAATTATTTGGTTTCATCAAATTAACAATAAAAACAAATACATGTAGCATACACAGTTCAAAACAATAACACAAACAATGATGAATACAGACTATAAAACTGGCCTTTATCAAATTTTGAGTAGTATATTAAACTTTTTCAAATTGACACCACAAACAGTTTAGGAAAATGAGAACTTATATTTGACAACTGAGGGTTTAATCAAAACAGGTAATAAGACGCCTTACACTAGCCTCTACAGGTTCTTGTACAGAAATGGTGACAAGTTACAAAAATCATATTGTTGACAAACTGTTAACGGTTTAAACCACAACCGTTGCAGTTTGACAAGGCAATTTGTGAGGATGACATCAATGATACTTTTGCCGAATGTAAACATCGCACAAAATACATCATCATTTGCGAGCTGAAATCAAAGTCAGTACAAAATACCTGTATATGTGCCAGAGGCAACATGTTTGTCATCAACATCCATTTGTCATCATAGGCGTAACGAGGAAGTAATTCGTCTTAATAGTTCATTAGTTCACTTTGGGAAAATATGACAGCCAATGAAGCATAGTTTAATAGATTACCTCTGTCTAATCTCCTCATTTTGAGAAAACCCCTCCTCTCGGAGTCGACAGCCCGCCTTGATGGATGAAGACACGCCCCCACAAAACTAATTACCGCAGTTATGCTATAATTAAACATATGACTTTTTGTATCTTTCATTTTTGTTGGGATACCTTGAACTCTTGTTGCGATGATTTTTCTAGCACTTAGTGTACTTTTATTGCTCGGATATGGGGTGAGAGGACAAGGCCCAATTGTACCGCCGGGGATCAGACCGCCAGGTAATCTTTGCTTTGTAAAGAAAGACTCTCTAAACATAATGTTGTGCTTATGATTTTTGCTTTCCTTTTCTAACTCTTTGTTGACAAGTTATGCAGAACCAATATTATTGCAGAAAATTTTTATTTTTGTAAATAATGGCTCGCTACAACAGAATATTGAGCTTATAAAGTTGCTTTCCTTTCCTAACTATGAGTTGATAAGTTATGCAGAATCAATATTATTGCAAGAAAATAATTCAGTATTGCACATAAGGCGGTATAAGCTTTTGCAAGCTAGCAATAATTTCTTGGCACGAAATACTTTAACGCGGTAAAGGGTCTCAATCAAAGCTTTCTACACGTCATGTGGTTTACTATCATACCACAGTGACACCTTATCATGTCTTTTATAGCATTTACATTGTAAAAATGTTCGCGTTTATCACGTTAAGGAACGTTTGCAAAATCGAAACCCAACAAAATCAAACCAATGAATGTATGATCTCATGAGAAAGCATAATATTAGAGCGCAACTTTATTCCCACTCGGAAATGCCATTTACACATTCTGTGCAAAATACGACGATACCATAGTTAGCTATATCGACATCAGACGTTCTGTATACGTCAAAACACTTCGAAGCTCGATGAACACCACTCAAAATTATACATGTTATTTAAGTTTTTATTATATCATCAAATTCTTTAAACATATACTAACTGAGATGAAAGGCGGATGAGACTGTCAGGAATATCAATGATTTAGGTTAACTTTAGTAAAGAAATGAATACAAATGCTTTTTTACGAAGCTTGGTAGATTCGAATGATGCACAAACTATGACACAAACAGAATAATGAAACGTACTGAGAATTTTCAAAACAATACAATCGTGCTTCAAAAGGATCGATTCATTTGAGAAAGAACAAAATTGAGTATGTCAATTCCCACATTTGTCATGATTTTAGGTGGTCCTACGTTTATCAACACAGGGAGCCTAGTGTACGGGACATGTTACTTTAATGATACATACTCACCAGTCAAAGGCAGGGTAGATATAAGACAGGATTTACAAATGGTAAGTACATGTACAGTTATCTCGATTATTATAAATTCAGCAGTTTTATCAAAATTGGATTTTAAATGTTTGAAAAATATGGTTCAAGATTTTTAGCCACACTTCAAATGTCAGTTTTGAAACAGAAATGTTAGTTTATCCGAAATTTAATTCTTTCGAAACAGAAATGTTAGTTTATCCGAAATTTAATTCTTTCCGAAATTTGTATATTGTTGGTCAATGTTTTAACACTTCCATAAAAGACTCTAACGCTAAAGTTTCTATAAAACGCTGGTAAAATCTTTGATAACGAAACTGCTTCAAATTTTTCGCGCTTAAGTAAATTAAAAAAAAATAGAAACCGTTATAGCGCATCTAAGTTAAAATTTATAATCTTTCTATATATACCGTGGATATTGGTAAGTCATTAACGGTTTATAAGTTTTGAAAGTCATTAGAAAAGCCTTATATACGAGAAAGGAAATGTATAAGTGAACTATAAAACGGATCTAAGTTTGGAGGTCTTGCTTACATTTCAGAACCCTCCTTCGGTTGAAATGCGTGTTCAAGTATGGGGTTTACCCCAGAGCACCATGAGTGATTCTGAGCACGCAATGCATGTGCATCAGTGGGGTGATACCACGCGAGACTGTTATAATGCCGGGCCACATTTTGATGGTGACGCGTTCTCCGTTCATGGCGGACCAGCTTCGATGGATAGGTAAGCTTACCCTGTAGGCTAATTACATTTGTCTGTTCTTTTTGGCATTACGGGACTTGCAGGTTAATGATGGCTATTGTAAACAGCATCCGCGCCGTCCCTTTTGCTTAAGTTTCGCATCATCAATATAAAACTATTTCCAAGAAAACAAACGAAAGTAAAAAACAGCAGCTAGAATTGATGTTATGGGAAAGCATCTTTATCTACCAGAGGCTAACAAACCGAGAAGTTAAGTTTAGATTCCCGGACCAATGTCTTTTGATACTGAAATATACGACCCAGAGCAAAGTTTCGTTTTCATATATAGAGCTAAGTATTGCAGCGATTTATTTTACTAAAATCTCTCTGGCGGCCTGTACTTGCAATTGTAATTGCAATTGTAATTGCAATGAGTAAGTGTAAATAGCGTACAAGTAGTACTTTTTAATTTTTCGATTTTCAATGATAAAAACTATTTTTGCTATAATTCTATAATTGCATTTTGTTTCTTATTATACAGAACGGTCAGACACGATGGTGACCTTGGAAACTTACGACAAACAAATGATGGAATAATAGACACTGGCTTTAATGTTCAGAATATGATGCTGGTTGGTGATGCTAGTATTATGGGACGCTCAATTGTGGTGAGTATCTTTGTTTCGCACTCAGTCGAAATCTTTTCTTTGATAAAGCTACCGAGCTTGAAAAAGATCCGGTGTGTTTGTCAAGATGCCTGATTTTGCTTGAAACAATTCCGATAGGCTTAAAGCCTCTCAAATAGAAATTTCTTAAGAAGCGGTGCATGACATAAAATCATATATTTTAAAACTAAAATATTTATAACTCATTGATTTAAAAGTTCACAATTACCGCTCCAATATTTTCTTAATAATAGTAATAATAATTGCTATTTTTATCTGACAGATCCATGAGGGACGAGACGATCTAGGGCGTGGTCAGACCCCAGTCAGCCTGCAGACAGGAAATTCTGGAGCTCCCATTGCATGTTGTGTTATAGGGCTTGCGGACTCAACCAACTGGAATAACCCTATATTTGTTAATGGACAATTTGTAAATCGAGGTGGATTTAATCCAAACATCAACATTCTTGGATGAAAAACTGTTTAGAGTACGTCATAAGCCAAAGGGAGATTATGCCTGCACGGTCACAAAATAGTGTTATTTTTCAACGTCGTTATATACGCTTAACGAAATAGATCACTTACATGGAAAGGACATGTTCTAGTTTTGTTAAAACATACATTTGTAGAAATGAATGCATGCATATATTGGTCATAAAAAGGTGCCTATCCGAAGCTACATTTAAATATCAAAATACAGTCTTAAGGTAGTTCGCGCCCATGGCCGAAAAACGACGTCAAAAAATGAAAATTAAAATAAACACTTGAAACTTTGCACAAAGTCGTAAAAATCATTTTCCCGTTGCCTGGTTACCAAATTTTGGGAATGACGTCGCGCGCTTTCGAATCAGACGCGCCACCTAGCGGTGGCTGTCTTTTAACGCAAGCGTTTCACTGTAACGTGAATAACTTTGCAAACAATGGCCTTAAATCTTTTGCAAAAATTGTTTCCGATAGAGAAACTATTTGCCTACGTTTTCGTTATAAAATTCAAATAAAGGTTTATTTCACGGACATTTAAAACGACGTCAAACATTGAAAAGTCGACATTTTACGCGAAAAGATTGGAGCGCGATCTAAACGTAAGCTAATTTTTCTTGAAAACGGTGTGGTAGAAGTTTTTCATTCTTTCACAAAATTCTAGATTTTCTGTAATTTGTCGGTAAAAATACGCAGTGCGTCGCTTAAAATAACGTTTTTTTTCGCGACGTTCAGAAATACCAACTTAATGTGGTTTAATAAGGAGGAATTTTACTAAGTTAAAGAAGAAACGAGTTAAGAAGTATCAGTCTTTGTTTAATACTTAGTCTAAGAAATATAAATGTTATACAATAATGTAAACTCTTCGAAAAGGGGAGTCAATTATATAATTTATAAATAAATATATAAAAAAGATTCATTTTTTATATTATATATATTATTGTACTGTTGATTTTCAATTTTTAGAGCAAGATATGTTGGGTATTGCCAAAGTATGTTTATATATCAAACCAGTAAGTTGTTTGACAAATAAATTGCGCAACGCTAAACTAAGGGAGCAACAATCTGGATACAACGAAGGTACATATGTATACTATACTGAACAAAAATAAAAAGTATCCACTTTTTATGCTTGTTTTCCCATTACCATATTTTCATTTAATCAGGAACGCTTTGAATGGTGTTTATTTAGTTAATCTCAGTTGTTTTTGAGTTAAATTGTTCATGAACAAAAACTTCCACACCAAGACCTGAGGAACTGCCAATCGAATAACAATTAATAATGACTTACAAAACACTACATATTCAATTTAAAGGGAGGTAATTGGAAATGGTTGGAATTTCTAGCGTTGTTTATCGAGGACCAGTTGATTTATTTATGAAAATTTTGTGATTTTATTTATCCACAAGAGGTAGAGAACGTGATTAAATTCCAATAAATGTGAATATTTCAAAGAATCGCTGACATTTTACAGAAACCCATATTACAATAAAGGGAAGGACAACTAAGTTGTGGCTGCAGATTTTCAAGAATACTTTATCCCTTAGCAATGATAACAGAAAACCATATGTGTACGCACATAGAATTTTGAGTTTTCGTTTTCATATTTTACAAAATTTAATATAGGAAAGTGGATACTTTTTATTTTTGTTGAGTATATATTAAATGTACATATTTGTAAATCATGTATATCCATCGCATTGAACGGGTATTTAGATCATGTAAACAAAGCACATACTTTTATAATGTTAAATCGATTTTTGTAATAAAAGTTATAAACTAAACTTATGTGACCAATAAGTACTTAAGCTGAGTGTATCAACAACACGTGACTTGTCAGAGAAGGTTTTGTGCGATAGCACCCATCGACCATCCCACGTAATGCACCGATTATTAACTTAATTACCCCAAGTATTATAATGGACAGTTAGAATGTTTGGAATTTGTTATGTTTCGTGTTCCAAAATTTGGGGACCAAAAACTATTTCTGAAGGTGTCTCTGAACATAGGGGACACTGAATGATACCAATCCTAAAAGTTTTCCAACATAAAGGGACGCAAACAATAATTAATTTCGCGAAAAAAGGTTGTCACAATATTGAAACACTCCCAATACTTAGGGTCATAATGTTAATTCGCTCTGCGTATAACATCTACACCATGAACGTTCGGGTGAACATCCATTGTTTTAAAGCGGCAAAATCTTAGCTTGCCTAAAACTGCCAGAACTCTAAAATAATACTCTGAAAGTATGCACATTTAGTAGCTTTCTTTTGGAATAATGTGGAATTGCTAACATATCGTTTAATTTTAATTTAATTTTATTTTAATTTGTATTACTAATAAAATCTCGATAAAACACAGGATGTGAAAACTTGGAAACTCGAGCGACACAAGTGATTCAAATCAACCGCCATCTTTGTTAAGATGGAAGAACCTCTTAAACGTATTTTTAAAAGCGGGAATGTATACTTATGAGAAACATAAACCACCCCTCCACAAAGCTCCTTAAATAACAAAAGCGATAAAACTGTTTTAAAATATATCACTGTTCATATTTTGCAATATTAAAATTTATCATATAATTTCTCTGTATTGTTCTAAAGCTTACACATACTCATGTTCGAAGCAATGTACAAAGAAGTCTTCCAATGTGAATCTTTGCAACATTATTAAATGGTCGTACACGAAGTGACATTGTATAACAATGCAAAGATTCTTGAGGTCGACCCTCCTGCTCCATGCATTGTCCCAGTAGAATCAGTGCGGTTTCTCTATGACCAAGTTTTTCCGTGGTAAATATGGAGTTGGCAAAGTTTGACAGTGCCTGTCGCTGGTCATCGTATCTATTAAGACGGGCGTAGGTCTTGTATTGGAGAAAATAGAGATAAGGGAGGGAATCTATCACTGCCCAGTCCATCCAGTAGTCATACAGCCCTCTGTGTGGCATGTCTTCTGGTGTTGATCGGAACATCTCATAATGTAGCTCATGTGGTATACAGTGAATTTCACTGGGTAGAAATCTGACACAGAACGCTGTGATATGCTGAATGGCATCTTCATCGAGGTTGGCTGCAAACTCCATAAACCGCTGTGACATCATAAATGCTCCTGGAATATCATAACACTTACATACTGCGTTAACGATATCAAGATGATATTGTTCTTCTATTTGTCTCAGAATTGTTTCCACTGTGTTCATATCACCGACACAATAGAGCACTGAGGCAAGTTTCAGTCTACCAGATGCTACATCAGAATTCAAACCAACAGACAGCCAAGTCATAGCTTCAAATGATACATCAATGCCTCTGTGAATATCTTCAGATGCTTTTATACATCCAAGAGTGGAACACAATGAAGGTGTAAGCAGACGACAGGCTGTCTGATCCAGCTTACATCCTTGAGAGAAGATCACGGCTAGTATTCTTAGAATGTTAGACAAGTCAGATTTGCCCGACATGACTGCACGAAGAATTAATTTATTACATCGCTCATCTCAGCTGCAGTATTTAATTATTAAAGTACCAGATATTGCCAGTGAAACTGTTTCGGGTGTGTCCACGATAGTAATGGTTTCATGTACGATGTTCAATTTTGACATCAGTCTACTATCAATATCATCTATTTTGATGCCTAGAAATGCACATCCGTGTGACTGTATAACAAAGTCTATTCTGTCTACCAACCACGCTTTACTTTCAGGGTAAAGTTTTCTTCTTAGCAAGTTGTTTCCATGTATTATAAAATGTGGACACTCGCCAGAAAGAACGCATTGTTTCAGTTTAAGGAGGCAAAATGTAAATACATGTAATAAATTGTGTGGTTTCCACACAACCGGAGAAATACACTTAATAGAAGATAAGAGAATGTTTTTGCACACAAAGCTTGATAGCAATTTACCATTAGGGTGGTCCAGATATGTCTTCAGAACCAATTTCATCATAACATAACACTGAATCTGTGTAATATTTAAGATGAACATAAGGCATCTTTCTATAAATGAGGTCGATATTCTCCACTCATATTCTTCATATGGACTTCCTTTACAGCCAGTCTGAACAACTAAACAAGGATTGCTTTCAATATATCTTTTCATTTGATTTGAAATGTTTCCCGTTTGTGCTTGTTTATATAACCATGCCCGCACTGGTCTGGTAAAGGATTTGCAGGGAAAAGCAATAATCTGATCCTGATCGGTATATCCTGTCTGTGATGTTGTGAAGGCAGCACCTTCTCTACTTTGTTCCTCAAGTTTGATACTGTTGAACATAGTGTTCTTCATAATCACCTTATCTCTCTTGTAAATATGGCATGATCTTCATATTTAGCCTCATTCACAGTCACAGGCAGTGGCTCATCAGAACAGAGCTCCTGCAGGAAGCAATAACCTGGTGTCGTGTTCTCGTCTTGGATCATCATTAAGTTGAGGGCACCAGGTTTCCATTCCTCCCACATCTGTATCACATTATAGGTATTCACAGAGTCAACTAAATCAATGTCGGAGTTCAGTCCGAGGGTCGTTGTACCCTCGGATTGACTGCCAAAGTAAAATTTTGGGAAGTCGTAGCCTGTCAATTTAGATGTGATTGTTTGTCATTGTCTCTCCGACCAGCCATGCTCCTCCTCCTCTTCAGCACCATTCTCTCATTCACACCGATGTCTTCTAAGACACTAGCAATCTTCAGGGAGTTATCGTGCCAGTAGGCTGGTGCATGGAACATTCTAAAACACAATTAGCACGTTTGTTAAGTTTGCTGCAATCTCAAGATAAATTCAAAGACTCGTTTATGCCATCAACAAGTCGGGACATTTAAAAAACACTTTTAAATTATCTGTAAAACAATTAGCATATTCGTTGTTAATTTTGCTTTTTATAATACATGCAGGAGAATGTTGAGGGATCAACGTTACACTTGGCTAAATTGCAGGTAACGATTAAAATACTTTTTAACAATTTATTAATTATCAAATTGTAATAATGTATAATTAACATCTTCTAAAACGAGCTTATGTTAATTCAAAATAGTAATTACCTTGATAAAGGGATTTAAAGCCAAGACGATTAACTTAAAAATATTAAATTTAAATTTAAAAAAGAAAGTTGGGTTTTCCCAGACTTCGAAGATCTGTTAAAATGGAAGTAACTGCAACATGCATCAGGAGCGGATCCGTTTTTTTTTCACTTTTGAGAGCAAATCCACAGAACCAGGGTCATGCATTCCACAAGATTGTAAAACCAGAGCGCAAAATGGGCGGTCCAACAACGTTTTAAAGCGATTTATTCGAGTAGAAATAGACTGAAATGGGTATTTTCTTTGTAAATTCTGTATGTCGTGAACTTTCCGAAAATGTCACATGAAACGGACGGTTTGATTTAGAATTCACCATTTATAAGAAGTGATAATGGCAGTTGCTCGTATTTTCCGTTAAATTTAACGGATATATTTTAACGTTAACGTTAAATTATTAACGTAGACGTTAGCTGACGGTCCGTTTAAAATCTGTTGCTGATTACAGAACTAACATCAGCGTTAGTTAACGTTGATTTTAAGTGATTAGCACCCACGTTAAGATGTTGCTATGGAGATTAACCTTTAACTTCCTGTTTGCATCTTCAACTTCCTCTTTTCTTAAATTCAAAATGGCTGAATGTGAAAGTCCAAATGCTCAACCAAGTGTAGAAAATCCAGAAAATGTCAAGGTAAAAAGGGTCCTTTAAGATAACAAATGAAAAAATAACCTCTTAAATGTTATTTTTAGACATAGGAAAGTTGGGAATAATTTCTGCCACATGTGTTCAGTTATCTTTTTATATGCTTTTAACAAGGTTTAAACTGATACAGCAAAAACAGTAAAAAACAGTAACATTTCTGTGCTATTTCTATTGAAGCTTGTAGCAAATCACTATAATTTTCATCTTTATTTTCATAACGTTGATTCTAACGATGCTAAGTAGGTAATATTAAAAAGTTTTGCGTTAACTTTACATTAAATTAACGGAGAGTTAACGAAAATATTGTACCAGCAACTGAATTTTTTAACGACAATAAATTAACGGAGCTTTGAACGCCTAACGTTAATTTAATGTTAAAGAATCCGTTAAATTAACGTTAAATATTTAACGATATATACAAGCAACTGGGCCAATGTGTCTTAAATAATTATGCTGGGGTACTTTCGGGGTCTAGCTTCTAGATGGTATGTTTTTTTACTGTGCTCTTACGCGAAAATCTGCACTTACCCAGGTGAAAAACTATGCAGGGTTGTATACTTCGACTATAGCTGTTGATTCATGCAGTGCGCATTAATCAACAGATTGATGCCTACTGATGAACGTGAAGTGGACTTAAATTCTTACAATGATCAAGGCAGCAATACTCTTTAACGTTGTTTAAGAATCACTGAATGAATTAATTAGTTATACCAATTAACATGCGACCTTATATTCGATCCCCGTGCCGGTGGAGGCACTTGCCCACTCTGGATCGCCCCCTGTATTTTCGGTAAGAAAACAAATATGGTTTAAAAGTTTAGTTAAAAATGCTTCCTATGCCTTTTATGCTCTCTTTTTAATGATGTTTTTATTGTTTGTTGGAGGGTGGATTGGGGGCGGGTGGGTTAAGTGGGGGACCAACGGATACATTATCGTTCTGATTTCCTACTAAATCAACTGCCACTTACATCGATTGCTTTTTTATTTGATTTACTTGATTTATTGCGCGAAGTTTGAAAAAATAAAATTTACTCCAGAACCATATAAAAGGTTTATTCATGTGTTTTATGCATGGAAACTAGAATTATAGTTAGAAACTGGATGCTTTTTGCAGATGATAACCTTCATAGGTGTGACTTCAGCTCTGCGGAAGTATCATAGTTAACTTGTGTCAAGTTTTGATGGCGAACATTATAACATTCTTAGATTTGAGGTAGCAGTTTAAATCTAAAGACAGCTTGCGCGTATGTTTGCATGTATTACAACAAGATAACGCTTTGTTTGCCACTGGTTGTATAAGATCTATGGCCAATGTTTAGTTACTAAGAAAAGAAATCAAAATCACGCAGTACCATGAATACTGGTTCAAGTTGATCCTTCTATTTAACATTGTGACAGGTAAGAATCTTGAAATTTGTAAATTTCAAATTTTCAAACTCTTGTTTTATTATCAAGGAAAATACAGAAATTGTTGTTGAAACAAGAATACGCTATTTAAATATAACCTAATAAAAAATCTGTAGATGTATTTTTCTTGAAAAAGAACAAGAGTTCGAAAATTCGAAATAAAGAGTAATTATTTTAATAGAGTTCTTATTGACTTCTCTTTTTATTGTAATTTTGTATTCATTCCTTAAAACATTTTAACATTATCCTAGCCTATAACGATAAGTAGACCCAGCAAAGGGGTTAACTTTAAACTTTATTGTTTATATGGCATCACTTCATTTATGCAGTTAAGTTTTCATTGCAACAACAAAGACTTTATTGCAGCTTCAGTTTATTTCACGTTAGCTTTTAATTATGTAATATTTGAATGCTAGTAGATCTTTTCAAGATTTCTTAAGTTTTCGATGATGCTGTGTATATCATGAGACAAACATAAACATATATTTTCAATAAATTTCCTAGCAGACATATTTTCAATAAATTTCATAACAGACATTCATAACAGCAAATTCTATAATACACTTGTCATTAAAAAGACGTAAGCATATTAAAATAAATGTCCAATGTATTGTTTTTATGCTAAACTTCATTCTTTTTGAAATTGTCACTTGCTAGGACAGATTTTGCAAGCTGCAATTTAACAAAAGTCAGTTCCACTGGGACATGTGTCCCTATTTAATATACCAGCACTGTTGAAAGTAAAAGTTTTTAGATTACTTCAAACTCCTGGGAATCTTGCCTGAGTCTCGAGTGTTATACCTTTACGAGGTTGACGTCTTAATGATTTCACTGACTGCACCAACATTGTCGCTTTATAATTATTTAGCTCATCCTACATCCAAAGTAAACGTGTTTCGATCACTTCAAAATCCGGGGAATCTGGGCCAGAGTGTTATCCACTAACGACATTGAAGTTACTGACGTCATCAACTGAACAGAATTTTCCCTTTATATTGTTACTAACAATGTATGTTCAAAGAAAACGTGCTTAGATCACTTAAAACTCTGGAGAATCTGGGCCTTAGTCCCGAATGTTATCCACCGACGACATTGACGTCACTGACGTCATCAACTGAACAGACATTGTCCCTATATATTGTTACAAACAATGTACATTCAAGTGCTTAGATCACCTCAAACTCCGGGGAATCTGGGCCAGAGTACAGACTACAGAGTGTTATCCACTAACGACATTGAAGTTACTGACGTCATCAACTGAACAGAATTTTCCTTATATATTGTTACTAACAATGTATATTCAAAATAAACGTGCTTAGATCACTTCAAACTCCGGGGAATCTGGGCCAGAGTCCCGAGTGTTATCCACCGACGACATTGACGTGACCGACGTCATCAACTGAACAGACATTGTCTCTATACATTGTTACAAACAATGTACATTCAAGTGCTTAGATCAATTGCTTAGAACTATTTTCTATAATAACATTTTGTTTCTTATAATACAGGACGGTTACACACGATGGTGACCTTGAAAACTTACGACAAACCAATGATGGAATAGTAGACACAGGCTTCAAGGTTCAGAATATGATGCTGGTTGGTAATGCTAGTATCATGGGACGCTCAATTGTGGTAAATAACTTTGTTTTGAAGTGTATACGGACATCTCAATCGAAATCTCTTATGTGATAGAGCTTCAATGTACCAAGCTTGAAAAAGATCGGTTGTTTTTGTCAAGATGCCTGATTTCGCTTGAAATAAATAAATAATTCCCATTGGCTGGCTCAAATCCTCTCAAATGGAAATTTCTAAAGAAGCGGTGCATGACATTAAACTCAAACATTTTAAAACTCAAAGCTGCAAACCTCATTGATTTAAATGTTCACAATTTACCGCTCCAATCTTTGCTTAATAATAGCTTGTTTTTGCCAATATGCTTGATTTTGCTTAAAAAATTCCGATAGGCTTAAAGCCTCTCATTATGGAAATTTCGTAAGAAGCGGTGCATGGCATAAAACGCATATATTTTAAAACTCAAAACTCATTGATTTAAAAAGTTCACAATTAACCGCTCCAATATTTTCTTAATAGTAGGTAGTAATAATTGCTATTTTTAACTGACAGATCCATGAGGGACGAGACGATCTAGGGCGTGGTCAGACCCCAGTCAGCCTGCAGACAGGAAATTCTGGAGCTCCCATCGCATGTTGTGTTATAGGGCTTGCGGACTCAACCAACTGGAATAACCCTATATTTGTTAATGGACAATTTGTAAATCGTGGTGGATTTAATCCAAACATAAACATTCTTGGATGAAAAACTGCTTGTGCATTATAAGCCAAACTGAGGTCATGCCCGGCACGTATTGAACGTCAATAAGATTCTATAAATTAGCCTATGATAAATGTACTTACAAAATCATCCGATGTTTAGTTATTGTGTAGGAATATTTTAACTCAATCCAAATATTAAGTGTAAAATAATGAAATAATTAGTGTTTTACTAATAAATCAGTTAGTATTTATTGCATTTGTTTTAAAGTTTTAGAGCAATAGCTCAGTTATCATGCCAGAAATGCCCCAGTACGAAGGGGTATACTTCGAAAAGTTGTTAAGTGTATTTGTTAATAGAATATGTATATCACATACAGCACATAATGTATTATAAACATTTTATTAAATCAATCTCTGTGTTATAAAAGTTATAAACAAAACTTGAGTGACCAATAAGTACTTAAGATGAGTTTATCAGTACACGTTACTTGTTAGATAAGGTTTTGTGCAAAAGCACCCAACGTCCATCCTACGTAATGCGCCGTGTATTACCATAATTACCCCAAGTATTGGACGAGTTAAAAATATTTGTAATTTATTATATTTTTGTATCTCTAAATTTGGGGACGAAAACAATATTTCTGAAAGTTTCTCTGAACAAAAGTGGACACTGAAAGATACCAATCCTTAAAGTGTTCTCATAATATCGGGACGAAAACAATAATTTATTTCGTAAAAAAAATACGGTTGTCCCAATATTGAAACAGTCTCAAGAATTAGGGTGATTAAGGTAATAAGCCTACCCCCCAAAGAAAACCCTAAACACAGCTACTTACATAACAAAAATGCTAAAAGGAGAACTCTTGAAAACTAAAGTAATCTTGTAAATAATCTCAAGTTCGAAGCAATGAACTAAGAAGTCTACAAATGTGAATCTTTGCAACATTGTTCATTGACCGTACACGAAGTGACATCATATAGCAATGTAAAGCATCTTGAGGTCGATCTTCCTGCTCCAAGCATTGACCAAGGAGGTTCAGGGCAGTTTCTTTATGACCAAGGTTTTCTGTGGTGAATATGGAGTTTGAAAGGTTAGTGAGGGCTCGCTGCTGGTCTTCGTATCTACGGAGACGGCTGTAGGTCTTGTATTGGAGAAAATAGAGATAAGGGAGAGAATCTATCACTGCCCAGTTCATCCAGAAGTCATATTCTCTCCTATGTTGCATGTCTTCCGGTGTTGATCGGAACATCTCATACCGTAGCTCATGCGGTATACAGTTAATTTCACTGGATAGAAATACGACACAGAATGCTACGATATGCTGAATTGCATATTCATTGTGGGTGGATGCACATTCCAGAAACTGCTGAGACACTGTATGTTCTCCTGGAGCATCATAACACTTACATACTGCTTTAACAATATCCAGCTGATACCGTTGCTCTATTGGTCTCAGCATTGTTTCCACACAGTTTATATCACCGACACAATAGAGCACTGAGGCAAGTTTCAGTCTACTAGATGCTACATCAGAATTCAAACCAACAGACAGCCAATCCATAGCTTCAAATGATACATCAATGCCTCTGTGAATATCTTCAGATGCTTTTATACATCCAAGAGTGGAACACAATGAAGGTGAAAGCAGACGACAGGCTGTCTGATCCAGCTTACATCCTCGAGAGTAGATTTTGGTCAGTGTTCTTAGAATGTTGGACAAGTCAGATTCGCCCGACATGACTGCGCCAAGAAAAACTTTATTACGCATGCCAATTTCCACTGCAGTATTAAATATCAAACTACCAGATATTGTCATGGAAATGAATTCGGGTGTGTCCAGGATAGTAAGGGTTTCACGTATGATGTTAAATTTTGACATTAGTCTACTATCAATATCATCTATTTTGACACATAGAAATGCACATCCATATGACTGGATAACAAAGTCTATTCTTTCTACCAACCACAGTTTACTTTCACAGTTAAGTTTTCTTCGTAGCAAGTTGTTTCCATGTATTATAAAATGTGGGCACTCGCCGGAAAGAACGCAATGTTTCAGTTTAAGGAGGCAAAATGTAAATACATGTAATAAATTGTGTGGTATCCACACAGCAGGAGAAATAAGCTTAATAGAAAATAAGAGAATGTTTTTGCACACAAAGCTTGATAGCAATTTACCATTAGGGTGGTCCAGATATGTCTTCAGAATCAATTTCATCATAACATAACATTGAATCTGTGTAACGTTTAAGTTGAACATAAGGCATCTTTCTATAAATGAGGTTGATATTCTCCACTCGTATTTTTCATATGGACTTCCTTTACAGCCAGTCTGAACAACCAAACAAGGATTGCTTTCAATATATATTTTCATTTGATTTGAAATGTTTCCCGTTTGTGCTTGTTTATATAACCATGCACTTACTGATCTGAGAAAGGATTTGCATGGAAAGGCAAACACTTGATCAATAACGGTATATCCGAGTATGTTTGATACTGTGAAGGCAGCACCTTCTCTCGTTTGCTCCTCCAGTTTGATACTGTTGAACATAGTGTTCTTCAGAATCACCTTGTCTCTCTTGTATATAGCATGATCTTCATATCGAGCCTCATTCACAGTCATGGGCAGCGGCTCATCACAATAGAGTTGCTGCAGGAAGCAATAACCTGGTGTTGTGTTCTCGTCTTGGATCATCATTAAGTTGTTAGCACCAGGTTTCCATTCCTCCCACATTTGTATCACATTAACATTATTCAAACAGTAAAGTAAATCAAGGTCAGAGTCTAGTCCGTGAGTCGTTGTACCCTCGGATTGACTGCCCAAGTAATAACAAGTGTTTATGCCTGTTAAGTTAAGTGTGGTTGTTATCATTGTCTCCATGAGCAGCCAGCACCTCCTCCTCTTCAGTACCATTCGCTCATTCACACCGATGTCTTCTAACACAGTAGCAAGCTTCAGGGAGTTGTTGTGCCAGTAGGCTGGTGCCCGGAACATTCTTTAACACAGTAAAATTTTTATACAATTAGCGCGTTTGTAAATTTTGCTGTAATCACAAATACAAGATAAATCCAAAGACTCATTTATGCCATCAAGAAGTCGGGACATTAAAAAAAACACTTTTAAATTATCTGTTAAACAATTAGCATATTCGTTGTAAATTTTGCTTTTATAATTCATGCAAGAGAATGTTGAGGGATCAAAGTTACACTTTGCTAAATTGCACGTTCATGTAATGATTAAAATGCTTTTTAACATGTTTAAACACAATTTATCAATTATCAAATTGCAATAATGTATAATTAACATCTTCCAAAACAAGCTTATAATACTTACTTTGAAAAAGGGATTTAAAGCCAAGATGATAAACTTTAAAAGACAATTCAAAAAAGAAAGTTGGGTTTTTCCCAGACTTCTTGATCTGTAAAAAGGGAAGTAACTGCAACCTGCATCAGGAGCGGATCGATTATTTCACTTTTGAGAGCGAATCCGCAGAACGAGGGTCATGCATCCCACAAGATTGTAAACCCAGAGCGAAAAATGTGCAATCCAACAACGTTTTGAAGCGATTTATTTGAGTAGAAAAAGACTGAAATGGGTATTTTCTATGTACATTTTGTATGACGTCAACTTTCCGAAAATTTCACGTGAACATGGCGATTTGATATAGAGTCCATCGTGTATAAGGAGTGATAATGTCTCTTTAATAAATGATGCTGGGGTACGTTCGGGGTCTAGCTTTTGGATAGTATGCTTATTTTACTATGCTCTTACGCGAAAATCTGCACTTACCCCAAGTGAAAAACTATGCAGGGTTGTATACTTCGACTATAGCTTTTGATTCATGCAGTGCGCACCAATCAACAAATTGATGCCTACTGATGAACGCGAAGTGGACTAAAATTCTTTCAATGATTCAAGCAGCAATACTCTTGAACAGTGTTTAAGAATCACTGAATGAATGAATTAATTATACCAATAAAAATACCAATAAATATGTTACCTTATATTTGATCCCCGTGCCGGTGGAGGCACTTGCCCACTCTGGATCGCCCCCTGTATTTTCGGTAAGATAACAAATATGGTTTAAAAGTTTAGTTAAAAATCCTTCCCATGTTTTTAGCTCACCTGTCACAAAGTGACAAGGTGAGCTTTTGTGACCGCCTGATGTCCGTAGTCCGTCGTCCGTCGTGCGTCGTCAACAATTTCTTCAATCGACTTCTTCTCTGAAACGGCTTGGCCAATTTTGATGAAACTTCACAGGAATAATGCTTAGATGATGCCCTTTCAAAATTGTTCAAAAAATGGAATTCCAAGCAGAACTCTGGTTGCCATGGCAACCTAAAGGGAAAACTTTAAAAATCTTCTTCTCTGAAACCACAAGGCATAGTGCTTAGATATTTGGCATTTAGCACCCTCTAGTGGAACTCTACAAAGATTGTTCAAATTATTTCCCTGGGGTCAAAGTTGGCCCCGCCCCAGGGGTCACTTCATTTAACATAGACTTATATAGGAAAATTTTTAAAAATCTTCTTGTCTGAAACCACAAGGCCTAGAGCTTAGATATTTGGCATTTAGCACCCTCTAGTGTAACTCTACAAAGATTGTTCAAATTATTTCTCTGGGGTCAAAATTGGCCCCGCCCCAGGGGTCACTTCATTTTACATAGACTTATATAGGAAAAACTTTAAAAATCTTCTTGTCTGAAACCACAAGGCCTAGAGCTTAGATATTTGGCATTTAGCACCCTCTAGTGGAACTCTACAAAGATTGTTCAAATTATTTCCCTGGGGTCAAAATTGGACCCGCCCCAGGGGTCACTTCATTTTACATAGACTTATATAGGAAAAACTTTAAAAATCTTCTTGTCTGAAACCACAAGGCCTAAAGCTTAGATATGTGGCATTTAGCACCCTCTAGTGGAACTCTACAAAGATTGTTCAAATTATTCCCTGGGGTCAAAATTCGCCCCGCCACAGGGGTCACTTCATTTTACAAAGACTTATATAGGAAAAACTTTAAAAATCTTCTTGTCTGAAACCACAAGGCCTAGAGTTTAGATATTTGGCATTTAGCACCCTCTAGTGGAACTCTACAAAGATTGTTCAAATTATTTCCCTGGGGTCAAAATTGGACCCGCCCCAGGGGTCACTTCATTTTACATAGATTTATATAGGAAAAACTTAAAAAAATCTTCTTGTCTGAAACCTCAAGGCCTAGAGCTTAGATATTTGGCATTTAGCACCCTCTATTGTAACTCTACAAAGATTGTTCAAATTATTTCCCTGGGGTCAAAATTGGCCCCGCCCCAGGGGTCACTTCATTTTACAAAGACATATAGGAAAAACTTTAAAAATCTTCTTGTCTGAAACCACAAGGCCTAGAGCTTAGATATTTGGCATTTAGCACCCTCTTGTGGAACTCTACAAAGATTATTCAAATTATTTCCCTGGGGTCAAAATTGGCCCCGCCCCAGGGGTCACTTCATTTTACATAGACTTGTAAAGGAAATCTTTAAAAATCTTCTTCTCACAAACCACAATGCATACAGCTTAGATATTTGCTAAGTAGCATTGTCGAATGGATGTCTACTAAATTTGTTCACATTATGTCCCCTGGGCCAAAATCCGCTACGCCCTAGGGTTCTCTTGGTTTACATATAAATATATAGGAAAAACATGAAAATCATTTTTTCTCCAAAACTAATAGGACTAGATCTTAGATATTTGGTGCTGAGTATTGTGTAGAGACCCTTTAACAACATTGTTTAAATGTTGGCCCTGGGGTCAATATTTGCCCCGCCCTGGGGGCTCTCAATTCGTAAAAAAGGCAATTTTTAAAAATCTTTTTACTGGAAACCTCATGCCTTAAGCTTAGATATTTGGTATGTAGCATTGTCTAGTGGATTTTGGCCATGCCCTGGGGTTCTCTTAGTTTACATAAATAATCGTTTTTCTCTGAAACTAATGCGACTATGACTGGCCTCGGATATTTCCTGTTGAGTATTGTGAAGAGACCCTTTACCAGCATTATTTAAATGTTGGCTCTGGGGTAAAACTGGTGAGTACTTTTGTACTCAGGTGAGCGACCCAGGGCCCTAAGGGCCCTCTTGTTTATGCTATCTTTTTAATGATGTTTTTATTTTTGTTGGAGGGTGGATGGGGGCGGGGCGGGTTTAGTGGGGGACTAAGTGACCCAACGGATACATTTTCGTTCTGATTTCCTACTAAATCAACTGCCACTTACATCGATTGCGTTTTTATTTGATTTACTTGATTTATTGCGCGAAGTTTGAAAAAATAAAATTTACTCCAGAACCATATAAAAGGTTTATTCATGTGTTTTATGCATTGGAAACTAGAATTATAGTTGGAAACTGGATGCTTTTTGCAGATGTTAACCTTCATAGGTGTGACTTCAGCTTTGCGGTAGTACAATGGTTAAGTTGTGTCAATTTTTGATGGCGATCATTATAACATTCTTCCATTTGAGGTAGCAGTTTAAATCTAAAGACAGCTTGCACGTATGTTTGCATGTATTGCAACAAGATGGAACTTTGTTTCCCACTGGTTGTATACGCCTTTCCAATAATCAGTTTCGCAGTCCTGTACGAGTTACTTCCCGTGACCGGAAATCAATCCAAAACGAGGCTCTGCATGAAGGTGTAAGACCTGTAAATAGACTTCCCTATATAAACTTTAGTAAACATGACATGTTTCAAAAGGCTGGCAATCATAGCTGGTACCATTTGAATAAGGGCTAACTTACATGCTTTTGAAGCTAACTGTTTCTACTGTCCATTTCCAGCAAGAAAAGTAGGGGTCATGTATCAATTAACAGAGATTTGACACCTTGAAACCGGTGGTCTGTTTGTTTCACTTCTGTGTGAACTTCAAAACTGTTTTACATATGCCATCCTAAAACCAGGGCCTTTTTTCATATACTGCATTTCCAAACATAAATTTGATATCAGTGTGTCAGTAAAAGCATCTCATTTACTTAACATGTTCCTTTCAGGCCATACTAGCCATTTAATGCCCCCAAAAGGCTAAAAAATTGGGACTATTTAGTGTCAGCCATTGTCTGCCCGAGTAGGAACATCCGGTGGACTATTTACAAGTAATTAGCCTGAAGGCTTTAGGTTATACACCACTAATTCAATTTCCATAGACTTCCATTATAACCTTTCATCAATTTCTGAATTTACTATTGGGTCAAGCCCTTAAAATCATACAATTCTCAAGAGAACCAACCTAGACACACCATAAAATACCAATTCCACCATAGCATGACCGATAAACTTTTTCGGCAGTTTAGCCAGAAGTGTATCACCCCAGTCTCTGCGGAACTTTTGTTTACATTCTGTCAAAAATGATAGCTATTTTTAAAGTTGAATTTCACTTTTTTTTCATTATCAATTTCATATTATTTGTATTCAAATTACTACAAAATCATTATATTTTCTCAAAATATTTTTTTTTTAAATATTTATTTTCATTTTCTACCAATCAGGCTTAACTTCCTGTAACTAGTCCGCAAATTCCCTCGGCACAAAATTATTTAGAGGCCTGATCACCAATATTTAGTGAAGCACATAATAGCTAACACAAGTTTTAGCTTTCCAAAAAGCTAGTCGGTCATTAGCAAATAAATTAATAGAATAAGTGGGTGGTATGTATTCGTGCTTGTATTTACTTTTGGACCAATGGAAGTCAATGATATGGCCAGTTTTCTGTTGATCAATGTCACACAGATTGTATCTGACTATTTGTGAATTTAGTTGATGTTTCAAGTTTCAAGTTTATTTCCATTTCCATTTTCTCTGTATGTACAAAACATAAACAAGAGAACATTTATACACTGAACAATGCTGTTACTTTATAGAATGCAAACAAAGTTGAACGGCTGATGTTTGATATATTGAAACATGAAGAAGACGTGAACCGGCAAAAGACATTAATATAAATAATCATGTCTCTAGCAGACGTAAGTTATTATTTTATTCAGGACGTGTAGAAATAATGACGTTGTTTAAGCACCAGCGAATCGGATGAATATGTTACATTAACGCGAATGCTCAAAGAGGTACCATAGAACTTTCCTCAGTCGATGCTTATTTGTACATTGAGCAGAAAAGCGATGCTTATTACATTCAGTATTCATATTAAACCAACATTCATAAAGTGTAGTTTTAGTTGGGTCAGCAGATCTCGTCAAACTTGAAGTTGACGAGCGTTAGAAGACAGTAAACACTAAATTAGGATGCTGATGCATTTATTATTTTCACTTAAGCTTTATGCTGCTCATATCTTTTGTTTTTGTTTGAACGATTTTCTCTGAAACTATTACAGAAACTCAAGAAACATTATTTGTATTTAAATAATCTATTATCAAAGAAATTGTCGTTATGCCACTGTTCTGAAAATTCTTCACAATTATTTCTCTACTTTAAAAGCTGGTTTTGCATTGCTTGCAGTATATTCTAGTAGATCGCCCTTACATAGAAATGATAGTGCTTGTGTTGTCTACATTACTTTACTTGTCAAAACAATGTTATTGTTTAGTATCACAAGGCCGAGTCCAGATCCGTTATATTGCATGTGTATGGGGAAGCAGACATTGGGGTCAGGGGTATCCCCGGAAATCTTTTACAAGTTAAACTCAATTTGGATTGCAACTGCGACGAGTCCAACCGTTCACTATAGATCCCAAGAAGAGAACGCATAGATAGATGCGGTTTTGAGAGGGAACATGGGAATATAAATAAATCAATTCGTATTTGGTTAATAATGCATATATTCCTGGGCAAGTTTTGAATATTGTGGCGGCGGAAGTTTTGTAACATAAATTAAATAGTTAAAATTTAAATGATAAAAATACAGATGAACATATAGAATGGTTACCAAGTTTCTATTTTAAAACAATCGTTTAAGTTTTTTTTCTTAAAATAGATGAAAAGGTCATTTTGAAAACCACCGAAGATGAAAAATGTGAAAATATTGCAGGCTCAGTTTCATTGAGCCTGTAAAAGACTTTTAAGCAGTTCAAAAACATAAAATACCGCATCGTAATTAGTGCTCCAACTTGAATAATAAAAGGACAGGGAAATAGATAGATCTCAAAAACATGGCAGTTTTTACGCAACAAGCTTAAAACTAGGCACTTTTATGCAAACCTTTGAGAAAGAGCATAATATATAGATGTCCCTGTGAATGAGTAATTGCGAATAAAAGATAAAATGTAATGTTTATAACTAATGAAGAGATGGGTAGTCATCAAACCAGGGTCTATATAACAAGCCGGGTTGTATGGTCAATATTGATGGGGGAAATCCCGCCTACTCAGGCCAGGGTCTCTTTAATTAATAAAATAGACCCTGCTCAGGCTTATTGAAAACTCGGGCGAAGCATAAGCACAGACAGTCAATCCAAACCTCCAAACCTAGTTCGGTCTTGTGTGGATATTTGCATGTAGATAAGAAATGTCTTATAAATTTGGGAGGAATCTTTTTGTGTTCAATTGGTTTAATATGGTTAGCCAGAGATCCGAGTTCATTTCAGAGCAGGATCTACAGTTCAAATATTATGTAAACATATTAAGTAAGGCATAGATAGGTATCTTTCAACTTTCACTGGTTATAAGAAACGTTTTCATACATTTTTGAAACTTGAAAATGAAAACTGAAGACCTTCCTAATAGAATGATAAAATTTCACTCATGGTGAAGACAAGCCATGTAATTGTGAATTTCGAAGTCAGTTTTAACTAAACTAACACAATAAAATTGCTTTAATTTATGTACTATTGCACAATGCAACCAAAGAACTAAATAAAAACCCTAACTTTATGCACCTCTGTCGGTAATTGAATGTGTGAATACCGAGCAAATTTAACGAGTAATATTTGGGAATGGCCGACATTTTTCCAAAATTGCCTATTTTTGCGAAAGTTTCTGTTAAAATTGTCAAGACCAAAGCTAATGTATCTATATAATTCTACATTGGATGCACTGTCCCATCTTTTCTTTTCATTTTCCACTAAACAATTTTGCATTATCAATCGCTACTAATTACTGAAAGCTGTGGAAAACAACCCATTGTCTGTCCAAATCGGCCAATGTGTCTATATTATTGGGAACAACAATTATCAACAGACTTGGTAAATTTGCATATTACACATTATACAAACAGAAATTAACTTCAATCAATAAACGAAATGAAATATCAATACTTACATTGTGTATTTAATCCAAAAATTGTACCCGATTATTATCTTAAAAGCAATAATATCATGAAATTATCAGACGTTTTTTCAGTCGTGTTTTTCTCTAATTGCAAATGGCGCCGGAAATTGATCCGATCACGTGATCTACGACGACATCATATTTTAACCAATCGGCGACTTTCTTAACCCCTTGTTATAACAACCCTGATCAAACCAACTAGGTTTAAACTCCCGCAGTACGGGTTTTAACATTCCAATAGTACGCTCGTGAAATGCAAAATTATGAGATTGATTAGCTGATAACAACTACATTTGTTATGGGTTGAAATGATTTTTCAACATACTTGACTAACAAAGTACTTGTAACTGAGGTAAGGTGTCGCCATTTATCCTATAAATTGATATTAGACAAGTTCATTAAACAAAATCATTATTGATGCTACCATGCTGAACGTGTAATCATAAAGTGCAATTAACCTCCTGTGGCCATCCTAGTCGTTTATCTCTGTCGTCCGCAGCTAATTGATCGTATTTTCGACTGTCCTTTAGCGTACCGCCGCCCCATTGACTACGCTTATGATATCAGATAAAAATATTGCCCGTGCTAATCTCCTATGTTTACTTTAAACAATGGTCATGTCAGATTCGCTTAACCTCCGGTAACTTCTGAGAACATTCACCGAAATTGCACTGGAAATCGCAAACAAATTGCAAAATCGCTGACATCTTGTTTTTACTTTAAACAATGGTCACCTCACATTCCCTAAACTTCCGTTAACTTCTGTGAACATTCACAACATTTGCACTGGAAAGCGCAAAAAAGCTAAATCTCTCTTTAAAAGACAATATTTTGACAATTAAGCAAAGTTCTGAGCGTTCGTTTCCTCCCAAATGCTTGTTTAACGACATCTTAAATTATATAAACATACGTGTGTTGTATTTTCTACAGGTTGTAGAAATAATGTTATGCGTCTTTTTTTAGAAAGTCACGTGATGCAAACCTTCGTAGCAAAATATTATTTGCTTATAAGTTAAACTGATACTTTATTTGAATCAAACAACTGTTCAGGATGATTCCATATATGAAATAGATTTGATCAGTTATATTGATTTTGTTGGTCAAAAGCAAAAACATCGTTTATGTTTTTTAGAGACTAATGAATATCCGACTTTGGCGGGAAAGGATGTTAGTCTGGATTACCTGCCCCTAACACTACGTTATCAGTTTGATAGTACGACGGGTACCAGACTAGAAAGGATGTCTGCAAACAAAAGTTTACAAAAACTCAGTCGCTCATTAGCATACACTTTTAACCAAAAATGTATTCCAAAACCTAGAGTTTATGTTCAACAACAAAATTTTGTCCTTGGGTGGGGGAGGAGGTGAGCAGCCTGGCAGGGACTCAAATTATTATATTTACTATTCTGATCTTCAACAATTTCGTTAGAATGCTGCTCTTTAACAGCATGTAATATTGCTGGTTCTAATGCTGCTCTTAAACAGCATGTAATATTGCTGGTTCTCGCACTTTTTCCTGTTTTTGTTTTAATGATGTCGATTTCAGTGTATGCCATGTTAGATGAAATAATGCGGGATTCAAAAAAAACTCATGTACAAGCGTTGACTTTGAAAATTGATGAAAACTTCTACCCATGTGTTAATAAATTTTCTTTCACCAAACATACGGTCGTGAAATAGAAGAGGCTTATAGCAAAAGGGAAGATGTTTTATAGATCAGCTCAATTTCTGATTTGATGCTACTACAACGTCCAAATATTGTGTCATCAACATTTAGAAGACTTTTCTTGCAAATAGGGGGAATGGAATAGCATTCTCAAGCTTTAGACCGGCGGCTTTGTCTAAAGTGATCACGTCCGGTGCCACTGTTAACCGGTGTTACCCTTCAGTTCAAGTTTGGTCCAGGATGACCGACAATAAATTAAGTATATAAGAAACATGATTATCTACATTAATGTCTTTTCCGGTAAACGTTTTCTCTATATATCAAACATCAACCTCTACACTTTCCTTTTGCATGCGTCTTAGAAACAGGTATAGTCTAAATTATCCGTTCTGGACCGCGAGTCACTGTTAACCGGTGTTCAGGCTAAAGATCTCAAGTTTGGTCGATTATAATATGTCGGTCATCAGGATGACCGACAATTATCCATTATATTGCAGGTCTGCGTTCGTCACCGGCGGTGAAAAAATAAGTTGCTGGTCTGTTATTCTTGCCGGACTTTTTTATTTTTACTATTTGTTAGATATTTAGATCTATGGCCAATGTTTAGTTACTAAGAGAAGAAATCACAATCACGCAGTACCATGAATACTGGTTCAAGTTGATCCTTCTATTTAACATTGTGACAGGTAAGAATCTTGAAATTTCAAATTAATTTTGTATCAACTCACTCTTTATTTCAAATTTTCAAACTCTTGTTCTTTATCAAGGAAAATACAGAAATTGTTGTTGAAACAACAATACGCTATTCAAATATAGCCTAAATAAAAAAAATCTGTACATGTATTTTTCTTGAAAAAGAACAAGAGTTCGAAAATTCGAAATAAAAAGTACTTATTTTTAGTAGAGTTCTTATTGACCTCTTTTTATTGTAATTTGGTATTTATTCCTTAAAACATTTGAACAGTATCCTCGCCTATATAACGTTAAGTAGACCCAGCCCGGGGGGATAACTTTAAACTTTATTGTTTACACGGCATCACTTCATTTATGAGGGTTAGGTTTCATTGCAACAACACAGATTTTATTGCAGCTTCACTTTATTTCACGTTAGCTTTAAATTATGTAATATCTGAATGCTAGTAGTTCTTTTCTTAAGTTTTCGGTGATTCTGTGTATATCATGAAACAAACATAAACATATATTTTCAATAAATTTCCTAGCAGACATATTTTCAATAAATTTCCTAACAGACATTCATTACAGCAAATTCCATAATACACTTGTCACTTAAAAAGACGTTAGCATATTAAAATACATGTCCGATGTATTGTTTTTACGGGTTGTGGGTAAAACCCTGACCAGACCCAGACCCAGACCAGACCCCGGAAACTAACGATTAGGTACGGAAATACTCGCTTGTTTCCGACAATACGGTAACTACATATTTGTTAATTATCGGTTCGTGTTTTTTGATGGTTTAAAACATTTCCTAATCATTATTCTTTTCACTGTTAGAAATATGAAATAATACATTTCAGATATAACTTAATAGAGATTGCTTTACAATCTCCAAAATCATAATGTGTCCGACAAAAGTTGGAGTATATATGAACTAGAAATGTGTCCAAAGGACACGGATGCCCCCGCTATGGGTTTTTCATAAAGCTCCCAGCAGTAGTGTAGGACAAGTTGTGTTCACGAGATATATTCCTATTACAAGAAAATTCTATTTTTAGTAACAGTGACCTTGACCTTGGATCTACAGGCATGGGTTTTGTGCGGACACACCACCCTGTCATGGTGAACATTTGTGCCAAGTTATTTTGAAATCCCTCCATTCATAACAAAGTTACAGCCTGGAGAAGAAAATTCTATTTTTAGTAACATTGACCTTGGACCTGCAGGCTTGGGAATGTATGTGACACACAGTCTTAATATGATGATCAATTAAACCAAGTTATTTAAAAATCCAATAACAAATAACAAAGTTACAGAGCCGACACAATTTTGCAAGAAATTTCTATTTTTAGTAACAGTGACCTTGACCTTGGACCTACAGGCATGGGTGTTGTATGCGACACACCACCTTGTCTTGGTGAACAATTGTGCCAAGTTATTTTGAAATCCCTCCATTCATAACAAAGTTAAGGGCCAAGTGTATATTTTGCTTAACACAAAATGTAAGTGAAGAAGGGGCATAATTTGAAAAAATATTGGTCTTGTTGGTTATGATGTAGATTTTGATGGTGAAAATATATTTCAAGTTTCAAGGCAATATCTCAAGTAGTTTTAAAGTTATGGGCAAAATGCATATTTTGCTTAACACAAAATATAAGAATAAAACTAATGTAAATGAAATTATCAAAGGGCCATAACTTTTGAACAGAACATGTAAGAGCAAAACCCCACCTTTATGCACAACAACATATCAGGCCAAGCATTGTGGTAAAGTTTCATTAAATTCCCACCAGTAGTGTAGGAGGAGTTGCGTTCACAAGATATATTCCTATTAAAACTAATGTAAATGGAAGTATCAAAGGGCCATAACTTCTGAACGGAATATGTAAGAGCGAAACCCCACCTTCATGCAAGCATTGTGGTAAAGTTTCATTAAATTCCCACCAGTAGTTTAGGAGAAGTTGCGTTCACAAGATATATTCCTATTAAAACTAATGTAAATGGAAGTATCAAAGGGCCATAACTTCTGAACGGAACATGTAAGAGCGAAACCCCACCTTCATGCACAACTACATATCAAGCCAAGCATTGTGGTAAAGTTTCATTAAATTCCCACCAGTAGTTTAGGAGGAGTTGCGTTCACGAGAATATCGGACGGACGGACGGAAGGACGGACGGACAGGAGCAACTCTTAATGCCCGTCGCCATTTCATGGCGGGGGCATAAAAAATCTGGTTAATATTCTGTTTATTGCAATTTTCGCCATACTTTAATTACTAGTTATGAAAAATGATTTTGATATTCATCAAACAAATATGTTTCATTCCATTAAAGGACAAGTCGACATTCATTATCAAATTACACTTCTTAAGTGCTGAGCGGTACGGGTACGGATTTAAACCAAATGACTCAAAATGAGATCTTTTGTCGCACAGCATAAATCAGTAAATACACAATAAAACATCAACATCTTATTTTCTTTAATTTGCAATGTGAGTTTAAAAGAATTTCATAGAAATAAATTTCGTATTTAATCGATTATAAAAAAATTCGATCCCAGAAGTGAATGACAATATTTTATGCCTTTTTAATGTAAGTTTTGCTTTAACACCCTATTAGGCAAATCTCAATTAGAATTTGGACAAAAAAATCTTATGCGACCACATCTTATAGAATGCTTAACCCTGAAAAAAAGTCAATAATTTTTCCCAAAATATCTAAAAAAGTTCATTCTAAAGTTGATTTAATGTTGAGAACTAGTTATTTATCACACATTTATGATAGATTGCATTTCCTATTTCTTTAAATATTATTATTAAAAGATTGTTGATGTTATTATAATTATATTGTGGTTGTTTTGTAATATTATTTACAGGTTTGAATGACAGTTATATTATTTATTTTAGAATAAACTTTAGGAGGATATTCACAGTTATTGTTTAAGACGATTATCGGAAACGAACGAAGATTTCCGTACCTAATCGTTTCTTTCCGGGGTCTGGGTCTGGTCAGGGTTTTACCCACAACCTTTTTACGCTAAACTTCATTCTTTTTGAATTTGTCTCTTGCTAGGACAAGTTTTGCAAGCTGCAATTAAACAAAAGTCAGTTCCACTGGGACATGTATCCCTATATAATATACCAGCACTGTTGAAAGTAAAAGTTTTTAGATTACTTCAAACTCCTGGGAATCTGGCCTGAGTCTCGAGTGTTATACTTTGACAAGATTGACGTCTTAATGATTTCACTGACTGAACACACATTGTCGCTTTATAATTTTTTTTAACTCATCGAACATCCAAAGTAAACTTGCTTAGATCACTTCAAACTCCGGGGAATCTGGGCCAGAGTCCAGAGTGTTATCCACTAACGACATTGAAGTTACTGACGTCATCGACTGAACAGAATTTTCCCTATATATTGTTACTAACAATGTATATTCAAAGTAAATGTGCTTAGATCACTTCAAACTCTGGGGAATCTGGGCCAGAGTCCCGAGTGTTATCCACCGACGACATTGACATCATCAACTGAACAGACATTGTCCCTATATATTGTTACAAACAATGTACATTCAAGTGCTTAGATCACCTCAAACTCTGGGGAATCTGGGCCAGAGTCCCGAGTGTTATCCACTGACGACATTGACGTCACTGACGTCATCAACTGAACAGACATTGTCCCTATACATTGTTACAAACAATGTACATTCAAGTGCTTAGATCACCTCAAACTCCGGGGAATCTGGGCCCGAGTCCCGAGTGTTATCCACAGACGACATTGATGTCACTGACGTCATTGACTGAACAGACGGAACCATGGGACTGGAAACGCCCGTACTGCTGTAACGTTCTTTACTGTCACGTCCTCTCTCACGTTCTTGTCTATCATGTTTATGTTTATGCTTGTGTTTATGTTTGTTCTTCTTTTTCTTCTTCTTTGCTTTATGAGATTTACTGGGGTCTACGTTTGTGCTGCTGGACGAAGTAGGGACAGGTGACGGGGTCCCAGAAAGTGTCAAACCACTGCTTACACTTGACGAGAAAATACCCTGGAATGATGTTGGCCCTTCTGTCTTGGCTGAAAAAAGGAACATTCATTTTTAAAATGTTAATTAAAAACAAGCTTCGTCAAATATATTTTATTTGGCTGGTATTAGCTCATACCAATTGTTACAGTAGAAAAAAACACAACTTTATAATGAGTATTTTTATTACGTAACTGACTGACAAGAACATTGATTGGTAATCATATTACTGACTGCATTTGCAAGCAAAGGTGAGAGGGTGAGCCATCGCCAGAGATTGGGGAAGGACTGAAACAGCAACCAAGCGTTCAATTGAGTATTGAATAATTCAAAGGGTGAAAGTGAAGAGATTCTATCTGTTTCTTTATTCAATATCACTTACAACATGTTCACTTTCACCACGCATCAACCACTGATGAAATTTTTAAGTAAAACTTACATGTGACAGCTTGACATGATACCTTTGCAACATGTTAATTACACAATTACTCACCTAGAGCAGGTAAAGGTCTGGACTGCGACGAGTCTTCCAGGGAGGAGTTTGAATCTTCACTGAGCCGGCTCTGGCTGTCTCCACCACCCATAAATGACAACCCTGGGGCTTCAGTACGAGTAGGCTTTGTATGCTGTCCTTGAGAATCATCAGGGCCCTGAACAAAGTGGAAACATTGTGTTAAAGTGGCAGTCCAGTAAAAAAAAATATTCCACTGTAAACATCTTTTAAAACCAAGCACAGAACCAACAATCTTGTTAGTAAGTCACTGTCACATCAACATTGATCCCATTGTCAGCTGACAGCCATTTTGAGTCATCCAGTGATATCATTAATAACCATGTGCTCAAATGATTATTAATTAGAATGTGTCTTCCTACACTGATGCCCCAACTGCTACATTTGTAACAAAGGGCCATAACTCTGGTAAAAATAGTCATAGAAAAAAAAATTATCTTTACTATCATCTACACGTCCTGCTTGATCATCTGTGCAAGTTAAAAAAAAATCACCTGATAGTTAATGAGGAGTTGATGCCACAAGATTTGAGGGACATAATGATGGACGTATGCAAATCAATATACACTGTACCTCCCAATTTGTGGAGGCATAATAAAAACTGTTCTCATAAGGGAAATGCCATTATTGTTTTATTTAATTTCAGACAAATTTCATATTTATTATGAACTAACACAATATTAGTTTTAAATTTAAGATTTCTGCTTCATTTATGTTATTAAACTTGTGAAGTAGAGTTCAAAATAATTGACAATATGGCCTACTCCATTAAGCACTGAAAGCAAATTTAAACGGCCAGAGCTGAATTATTTATAGCCAGGTTTTAAAAAGTGTTCATCTAGTGTGAGAGAATCTATTACTTGTAGATCTTTACAATAATTCATAGACTTCAAATTATCATTAACAAAGTCCCTTTACTGTTCTTGCATTTTAAAGTTATAAATCTGAGAAGGTAAACAAGTCTAGGCAATTGATTAGTTAAAATTCAGAACATCTCAGATATGAAACTAGAATGTGCAATAACAAAGCGCAATAACTCTGGCAGGAAAAATCCTTTCTTTATGATCATCTACACATCCTGCTTGATCATCTGTTCAAAGTTGAAAGAAATCCCCCTATAGTTTAGGAGTTGATGCCACAAGATTTGAAGGACGGAGGGACTGGCGAGTGCAACTGTACATGCCTCCTACGCCATAACAACTGAGATGTGAGACAGTTTCACATGCTCATTTTTTAACATTGGCAACAGCTATGGCTTGTCATCTACACATCCTGCTTGATCATCTGTTCAAAGTTGAAAGAAATCCCCCTATAGTTTAGGAGTTGATGCCACAAGATTTGAAGGACGGAGGGACTGGCGAGTGCAACTGTACATGCCTCCCACGCCATAACAACTGAGATGTGAGACAGTTTCACATGCTCATTTTTTAACATTGGCAACAGCTATGGCTTGTCAATTTAGAGAATATTAAATAACACTAAAAAGTGAATCAAGATCTTGCAATTTCAATTTAAATTGGAAGTTTTAATATTCTAGCCACTGTCCTGCTTGTTGCAAGCTTTGACACAGAAAGTATCACAATATGCAATCCATCTAAATATATAGCATGTCTGATATATTTTACAGCATTTAAAAGGAAAATCATGCAAAGAGTGCCCTACATTGTGAACTATTTACTCAAGCATAGGAAATGAAAGTTTCTGCAAGAAAAATATCAGTGTCCAACACTCTAAGGCTATAAAAATGAGAATGAAAACCACTCTTACATCTCAACAATATGATTGGTTGAAATTAAGCACAGCTTCAGAGCAGATCAAATTAAATAGGTAGCATGAGATTTTAACCCTTTCCTGTATAGATAAACCTTTATTGCTAGGGCGAACAGTTTAGATCCAGATCAGCCAACACATCCATGCTGTCTGATCAGGATCTAAACTGTTCGCTTTTTGATTCATTAGGTTATTTCTGACCAAAATGCGACCAGTGCAGATCCTGATCAGACGGCACGGATGTGCCATCTGATCTGGATCTACACTGGTCGGACATGCGTGAAAATGCGTATATATCAAGGAAAGGGTTAAATGTATTCCATACTCAGTGTTATGACCTTTACAGGCAGACTGTAGCAAAACAGAAAGATTCAAAAGCAGATATTTCAGCGAGTAAAATTAAATATGCTATGCATCATGCAGTAAAGAAAGCTATGTTATAATAAAGTATTACATGCAGTATTTTATTCCCAAATATGAATAATAAATAGCAATGTATTAATGAATTTACATGAAACTTTTTTATACAGTGGTATGATATTGTTTTATGCTGAGTTAATTTTTGAAAATTTCAAGTTAAAAAAATCAATTGCAGTCAAAATTAACGATAGTATAGCTTATTCTACAGACATTGTACAACTTGAAATTGTGCCAAGCAAAACTGTCAATTTTGACTTAAGTGTGAATTCATAAACTTAAATCAGTTACTTCATGTATTAAACTCACATTTCTATCAGTATGATACATTTATGTTCTACACAAATGTATTAACAGGATAATGAGCAGTGTAGACCGTAATCACAGTACTGATCTGCTCATAAATGACATGAAAAGACACCTATTTGGGAATAAAATTGTATGCATCTGGGATTTCAACAGCTGGTGTCATTGTACCCTTGCTGAGAATTTTCAAGGGGTCATAATCTAGTAATCAAGAGTCATACAGGGTAGGCTGTTTTCAGTGAACTTTACAACTTACCAAATGGATTTAACTTAACCCTTTCCTGTATAGATACACCTTTATTGCTAGGGCGAACAGTTTAGATCCACATCCGTGCCGACTGATCAGGATCTAAACTTTGCTTTTTGATTCATTATGTATATTTGACAAAAATGCACCAGTGCAGATCCTGATCAGACGGCATGGATGTGCCGGATGATCTGGATTTACACTGGTCACACATGCGTAAAAATGCGTATATATCTAGGAAATGGTTAAGTAATTTTTTTTCTAGGGTCAAAGAGGAATTTACTTCATATTAAAAATGCAATAGATACAATATTCATTTTAAATTTTTTCTTGCAAAATGTGACCACTTTTTCCAAATTCTCCTGCATCATAATGACCCCATGCTCAGAATTTGTTGGGGTCAAAAGAGGACAAATTCGAATTTGCTTGCATCAAAATGCAGGAATCTGCATCTATTGAAATCCCTGATGCATTAAAAGACTATTAGAAGTATTAGTAAGTAAAGTGTACCCGTGAAAATCTAAGGAATTCTGGGTATAATATTGGTGGAAGTGGTTCAACATGTGTTACCATGGATACAGAATGTTGTGAGGTCATCTGATAGCTATCTTCTCCATTGCCACGGTTACCAATCTGCACACAACAACAATTTGCATTATACAATAACAACAGTTGCATGCAATATACCTCATATCCAAAAACTGTTAATTTTACATGCAGGTGATAAAATTTCTTTGTTATTCAATCACATATACGTATGTACATTGTACATGTGCACTGCTTATCAATAAAAATTGTTTTGCATAATAATAAAATTATAACCCCTTAATTAATGCTCCGGCTGATTATTTCTGATCAAAGATTTTTTTTCCAGAGGTTGAACAGTTTATCTATTTAATGTGAGTCATTATTTTTTTCAGCATTAAAAAAGAAAATGTTGCAAGGCAGACTAACCTGCCCTGCTTATTAATATAAAAGATGCCTGTGTTTGTCTTTAATCAATTAATCTTCTATACCTTTTGATTTATGTAACATGCACACATGATACATTTTTACGCATGTGCAACAAGTGTAGATCCAGATCTGCCAGCACATCCATGCTCTCTGATCAGGATCTGAACTGGTTGCATTTTGGTCAGAAATCACCTAATGAATAAAAAAGCAAACAGTTTAGATCCTGATCAGACAGCAAGGAGGTGCCAGCTGATCTGGATCTAATCTGTCTGCCCTCGCAATAAAGGTGTATCTATGCAGAAAAGGGTAAACAAACAACATCAGTTAAATTTTTTCTTGTACAATAACAGGAATATGATATTTGCAAAAAAATCAAATGAAATAATGATTAAATTTATAATAATTGTTCTTAAACATGGCCCCTTTTCTGTTTGTTTCATGCACCCTTAACCAGGGTAAATACCATACATAAAGCCAATCATGCATGATGTGCAAACAGGGATTGTTTGGGGTTCTGGGCTATTCTGTGTTATAACATATAGCTTGGCATGCATAGATCACAGATTAAAACAATCAGGTTTGTTCATGGAAATTTATTATGAATTAAAAATTATTATAAACAGCACCACAAAGTTTATATAAAAATACAGTCAAACTACCCTGGTACGCTTTTAAGACCAGCATTGAATTTAGAAATAATATAGGTCTTAATAGTTGGGTGGATAGTTTGTAAAAAGATTAATAATGATAGCTATCACTTTAAGTAATTAAAAATACTGCCCCTCATTTGTCAGAGAAGGCATGCAGTTCGTATCCAGCCTTTGGACCTAAATACTGAACCAGATGAGAATTGTGTTAAAATAATTCACATTTGTTGCTATAATATGTTTGTAATTGACCTAAAAAAGAAATCTTGCACTAATAAATGCAACAAATAACAGCCTGTGCCATATATAGGCATAAGTGTGTTTCCCCCATAACTAGTTTTAGAAACAGTCAATCATGAAATTTTTATTCAGAATGCTTTCGGTAAGTGTGGCAAAAAATGGTAAATGTTATTAAAGTGGAAATGAAAGCAGAACCATACAAAGCAGAAAATCTTCAGCAAAATCTGGGTCTTAGTATTATATTGTAATTGTGAAACCCAGGCAAATACACAGTGTCAACAATTTCCTTAACACTGTTTATACATTATACCACAATTTGGAAGGCTTCTACAACTTTGGCAAGTATTCTGTACTTAGCAATTTTGAAAGCAGTCTGACTGGTCTGAAATGTGGTTGACAAAAGCGCCATTGAGTCAGATTGACTTTTGTCAGATTATGATAGTGTAGAGGTAAAAAACCCAAACTCAACATGCATGACCTGCAGCATTCCCTTTACTAGATATAACATGGCATGCACAAAGCACATTGGGATTTTATCTTCTCCTGCAGATATTGAGCAAATCTTACCTTTTCCTTGTGGAAAGAAATAGTATCATGATATATTACATAAAATATAGACTCTTGAATAATTTAAATAATGTAGCAAAATATAAATTATTCAAATATACATAAGTTAAATAAAATAAAAAGTTTGATGTCTACAGTAAGATGTTTCTTGACATTTTTCAAAAACAAAAATTAGATATCAATAAATATTTATGAACTAGAAACTGGCTGAAAAAAATCTGTTTGTTAATCTGTTCTTCTTTAGAATTTCAAAGTTATCTGCTCTACTTTATTAAACTACCATGCTTTCATGCAAACTGGATGCTATGGTTTTGTAAACTGATTGAGCCAAGTCATGTAAAATAGTCTTCGGTGAGGATAACATTCTTCCTTGAAATGATATGTCATTAAGCTTACCAAACAAAGTAATTTTTTCATTAAACATCAGATAATTTCAAAAACTTTGAAAGAATTATGTAATGTTTAGTCAACTGTAGAAAATGATATATTTTCCTGCATTCATTCCAAAAACAGCAAATCCATGGCCCAAGATCATAAAACTTAGTTTGGAGATCAGTCTCAAATCTCAAGCATCTGATTGGCTGAAATGGCGACCAGTCGCCATTTCAGCCAATCAGATGCTTGAGATTTGAGACTGATCTCCTGATTCAGTTTTATGATCTTGGGCCCATAAATATGCTAAAACCATCACTGAAGACACATTTTTTAGAAACGAGGTTCAATTATTATTACCATCATTGTTTGAAAATAAGCCGCACTTTTTCTCCAGAATTTGGAAGTAAAAAGTTGGAGGTGCGGCTAATACACAGGTTTTGCTGCTTATACTTTTTATTATGCCATTTTCATCTGTTCTATCACGTTTGGGGGCGGTGCCGCTTATACATGAGTACAACTTATATTCAAACAATGACGGTATTAAAATGGAGGTAAACAGTTTACGTTGTTAATTCAAATTTCAATGAAGGGTACCAGGAAATGCTTAGAGAAAAAGATACCTTTATTTTCAGTCTAAAAGAGTTACTATCCTCGCTAGTGCCACTTTCTTGTTTCACCAACATTGGAACTTTAACAGGAGGAGCACCAGTAGGTGATTCTGCCCTTCTTTTGTTTCCTAGTAAGAGTGATGTCCCCTGAGAACTCTCTAAAGGAGGTCTGCTCTCCTGACTGAAGAGCATTCTAGGGGGAGATAACCCTCTTAGTCTGTTGCCAAGGAGTGACACGTCTTTTTCAGGACTGCTGTTTTCCACATCTACAACATCTGACTCTTCCTTCAGCCTAAACATTGTTGAAAAATATAACAATTTGAAATTTCAATTTTTTTTTTAAATTCTCTTTTCAGTCATACCCAGTTCATGGCCAAAAGTGGGATTTTTTTTTCATTTAGTAACAGGTGTAAAAATTAATTATTTGCTCCCTTAAACAAGCAAGAAAATCAATAAAATCCATAAAATAACCTTTTTTTTTGCAAAATTCATGATTGCCTTGATTTGTTACTAAAAATAAGGAATAATAATGATGGCACAGATTGTGACACAAATTCTAGCAGTGCAAGATTGATCTTTATTTGCACTGTAGCAGGTAATGGGGAACACCTGATGGACTAGTGAATCCAGTAATTTGTATAAGGCTATGGGGAATCAACCAATTACTCCATAAATACATCTTAATTGCATTTGCAAACAGTGTACCAGTAGATCCAAATCAGCTGGCACATCCGTGCCTTCTGATTTGGTTCTACACTGTAAGCTTTTTGATTTATTAGGTTATTTCTGAAGAAGCGCACAGTGCAGATCCTGATCAGATGGCATGGATGCACTGGCTGATCTGGATCAATACTGGTTGCACACATGTAAAAAGGTATATTATATGGAGTAAAGGGTTAATCGTCCAAGCAATAGTCTGGTTACACTGACTTACACTGTGTTGGATGAGACTGGTTTCGGCACAAAGTCTGGTAACTCCTCGTCATCTTCCTCAAACATGTCGGTCATCTGTTCCGAGACAATCGCTGGATTAATCATCGATGGTTTCTTCCGCTCACTCATGTTGTACACCATAAAACTCTGTATAACAGATGTTAACATTAAATATAGATATTTAACTTCTTACATACAGGTCTTATAAAAGGACCCTAATTTAGTATCAAGTATCTAATGTACTGTGGTATCATTAAATTTTTTCGCATGACTAATTTTTACGCCTATCTTAAATTTGCATTTTCGCGCGGAGATAAATTTGCGAAGTTCTATTGCTCCTATAGGATGGTATAATTATGTCGTTAATTTTCGTTGGGGTTTGATTTCGGGCAAATTACATAGCACTAAATACGCGAAAATTATTCCAACTCGAAATATAATGATAGCACAGTACACTATTCCACATCAACCTTAAATCTTGTCCTGTGTTTTCACTATTAAACAGTTTTACAAATCACAGAAAAAAGACAACCAGAGCATTTTATGAGGTTTTATGGATTATTTATCGTTTAACCCCTTCCTACATATATCAGCATTTTTACACTTATTGTATGTGCCATCTGATCAGGATCTGCACTGGTCTCATTTTGGTAAAAAATAACCTAATGAATAAAAAAAAACAAACAGTGTACAACCTAATCAGACAGCATGTATGTGCCAGTTGAGCTGGATCTTCACTGCCCATGCAATTAAAGCCTATATATGGAGGAAAGGGCTAAGCTATGGCATACAAACATTTCATGTGGATGGTAATGTTACCAAATGAAATGATAATCAAATTTTCTTTGCATCAAAATGCAGAAATCTGTTTAGGATAAAATCCAAAATAGTAATTCCAGTATTAGAAAACAATGGGCATAACTCACATCAGGTACATGAAGACAAGCTGGTCTGTAACGTCCAAACATGGTAAAGTAAAACTCGGCAACCCCACACCGTATTTTGGCATCATGTGACATGGTGCAACTGTAAATAAGAACACAATCTTATGTCATGCAAAAAAAGACCCATTCATGAGTAGTGATAGGGTCATTATATATTTGTTAGAGCACTCCCTTAGCAGAACATTTTGACTCAACGATCAACATGTTTATTTAAAATTTCATCTGACCTTTGCTTGATTCAAAAATCAACATACCTACAAGTGATATGGAATCACAATACGACATGAATGGATATAAACATTATATTAGCCAATTTGAGTGGGAGTTTGTTCATAAGTTTAGCGTCAAGCATTTGTTGACAGCACCCCCTATCCCAACTTTGACTGTTCTGCAAAGTATTTATGGCATAAACAGAATAAACGATTACTGCATGCAAGAACTTACTTCATGAGTTTCCAGAGTCTGTTCACCAAAGCCTCAGTGTTCAATAAGCTATCTTCTCCACGGCGGAACGGAGGATTTTTGCTCAGCATCTGTATGGTTTCATAGCTGAAACAACCATAATATTCCATTCGTAGTTCCTTGCACGGATTTAAATGGCTTATTTACAAAACATGGCAAATCTGCAAATCATTTTCTGAAGTGTTTTTGCACTACAAATAAATTATGTAGCACACAAAAATAATTACATTGTAACATGATTAAAAACATTAAAAATTGTTTACCGTTTTAATATAAATATTCAAGCAAAAATCATAAATAGTTTAATGTATTTTGTAAGAAGTTAAAGAATCATTTAAAAAACTTTTCAGGGTGTGGTTTTATTAGATAATGTTATGTTTTTTTAAAGTAGAATGGGTTTGAATGAAAACAGAAGGGTGGTCTGGGTTCAGACAGCCAATATTGCCAGGGGAAATCCCCAGACCCTAGGTCTTAATTGACCACTGAAAGGGAAGAAGAATTTCCATCTAAAATGGGTGAGTAAACAGCCATGTGAATAAAAATTCTTTCAAGTGAACAACTTTTGTGAACATTTTTTCTAGCCATGTAGTCACCTTGTACGTTGAGAAATATGACTCAGGCACTAATTAACTCTTTCCTCCATATATACACATTTTTAAGCATGTGCAACCAGTGTAGATCAAAACCAGCCTGCATATCTGTGCTGTCTGATCAGGATCTGCACTGTTGGCTCGGATTATATCGGATTTTCCCATCGAAACATCGCTATAGTCACTAGTGGATCCAGATGGGTTTCAAACTGCGCATTCCCCAGTCAATGTTTTATGTCAATTTCAAAGGATATATATAAATACATTTACAATAAATCAGAATATGATTTTTATAAAAAAAAATAGCTACATGAAGTTGTTCTTTTGGGAACTATCTAAGATGCCCATTTTTTTATGGTGCTATTTTACGGTTTTGTTCAAGGAGTGTACATTTTAAGTTAATTTTAAGTGTGTCTCCTCTAACATTGGATCTTGGATACAAGCAGTTCAACCCGTTCCTGCATAGACACACCTTTATTGCGTGGGTGAACAGTGTAGATCCAGATCAGCCGGCACATCCGTGCCATCTGATCAGGATCTGCTTTGTTCGCTTATTGATTCATTAGGTTATTTCTAAACAAAATGCGACCAGTGCAGATCCTGATCAGAAGGCATGGATGGGCCAGCTGATCTGGATCTACACTGGTCGCACATGCGTAAAAATGTGTATACAAGGGTTGTCGCAATAAATTGTAGACTATTTGAATAAAACAAAAACTACTGAACACATGTTTATGCAAATTTCACAGTTAAGACATCATTTGGTAATTTGTAGACGAAATATTAAAGAAAAACAGATTATCATAAAGAAATTGCAAACATTTTAACAAGGCGACCTATCAACAAGCGGCGCATGTGGCAATGTCAATACAATGCTCACTCAGCATGCCGTTACTCCTTTCTGAAGTACTCTTTAGCATGTTAGATACACTCACAGTGTTTGTTTACTCGACTATTAAATAAATTAATGTAACACTCTTTTAGAAGACTTTAGTTGAAGGCCAAGCTTTCTGATTTCGTCGCAGATCTCAAATTTGTGACCTATGAGCCCGAAAGTACACAACGTCTAGCAGAGCGAGGTCCGGCGAGTACGGGGAATGCCTGATTCCAATTATTATTTCCAGTTCACCATGCAAAAACTTTCTGTGCCACTCTTGTATACCAACGCTCTAGATATGTGGATGCTTCTTAACTTGTTTTTATTCCTTAAGCATGTCTTTTGGCGTCAATTCGCTTTTATCACAATATTGGACGATCGAAATGTGCACCGCGGCTTCTTCAAATGTCGTGATTTTCATAAGAAGTTAATGTTTACCCATTAGCATGAAACAAGCACTACTCTTATACAAATTATGGCAACTTTTTGAAACTGCGGATTGATTTCAGAATGATCACTAATTAAGGCAACAATAACAATTTGCGGCTAAAATGGCACTTTGTAATGTATTAACTGTTTAAAGTTAATTATTGAATTCCAAATAATGGCGCTTTTGGACGTGCGCTGCCGATCAGTGTCATGGTTAAATAAAGTGTATGCAATTTCTTTATATTAGAAGATTTTTCTTTGAAATTTAGCATATTTATTTACCAAAAGATGTCTTAACTAACTGTGAAATTTGCTTAAACATGTGTGCAGTAGTTTTCTTTTTAATCAAATAGTCTACAATTTATTGGGACAACCCTCGTATATGGAGGAAAGGGTTAAAACTCTCCATTTTAAAATGATTGATTTGTATACCTGACATTTCTGTCTGGATCCTTTTCAACAACTTCCAACAACCAGTATAACTCTGACACATTCACATCAGCTGTAAAAGAATTGGTTTTGTATTTAAGTATTAAGTTGGAAATAGAAATTAACATTTAAACATAAAGTGGTTGTTTGTTTACACTAGAAATTTGTGGCTAACGGACAAGTTTAAATTAAACAATGGGATAAGTAGCTGGATGCTTGCATAAAAAAGATGTGTGGTTAAAATTTTCTTTTATATTTTATGTTTTAAAAACTATGAAGTTAAAACCCTGTACATGTATTTCTGCTTTAGACCTCATAGGACATGTATAATTCTGGACATATCCATTCATAAGAAATATTTTTATAGAAGACTTGCTATTTAAGCATTCAGGGACAATACGAAGCACATCCCGTATTTTTTACAAATAATAAGATTTAATCTAGTAACTAGTCTATGTATCAATCTACCCAACAAACTCTTAAAAAATAAGCCCATAATGAATATTTATTAATTCGAAAATAATTTATTTAACAAAATTTTAACCCTTTATTCCATAGATACACCTTGATAGCACGAGCAAACAGTGTAGCTCCAGATTAGCTGGCACATCTGAGCTATCCAATCAGGATCTACACTGTTCGTTTTTTTTTGGTTATTTCTTACTGAGAGAGAAAGGCAGATTCAGATCAGCTGGCACATCAGATCTGGATCTACACTGTTTGCTTCTTGGTCATAGAAGTGCCAGCTGATCTCAATTAACAATGTTTGCACATGTGATAAAAACTAAATATAAAGTAAATGGGTTTAAGACAAATAAAAACATTGATACTTCTAATAAAGTCCACCAGCGACTCTATAGCAACAAGTCGTATGTCTCGGAAGACCCCATGCTGGGCGTAACTTCTAAATATAGATGGATCACTGGGCAGATGGCCAAACTTCTGCAACACTCGTATAGCTCGCAAACAACTGTAAGAAATATTCAAAAGTGATTGAGTGAAATGGTTTTTACAATACAATCAACATCAGCCAATTGCTAAATGTAACCCTTTAATCCATGTTTACACGTTTTATAGTATGGGCAACCAGTGTTGGTTCAGCTCGGCTGTACATCTGTGCCATGTAATCAGGATTTACATTGTTCACTTTTAGACTCATTAGGTTATTTCTGACCAATAAGCGAATAAAGCAGATCCAGGTTACATGGCACAATCCATGCCATCTGATCAGAATCTGCACTGTTTGTTTTAAAGTAAAAATAACCTAACAAATCAAAAAGCCAAGAGTGTAGATCCTGATGGGAAGGCATGGATGTGCCAGCTGATACGGACCTACACTTTTGGTCTATGCCATTAGGGGTATATTTATGGAGTAAAAGGTTAATTTAATCAGATTTTTCTGTATTTTACTTAATGCTGAATCATTCAAAATGGAGGCACCCAATTTTAATTTAAAAAATCTCTGTCAGAATCCGACAAAAAAAAAAAACTGACTTAAAAGTTACACAATGACAAACTAACAATTAAAATCATTTCCAAGTTATCTTAAAGGAATCACAAAGACTTACATAGCTAGATTCTGTGGGTGCATTTATATTTACATGGATATAAAATTTTATGGTTTTGAGATATACTCCATTGTCGTGGATTCTCATTTTTTATAAACTGCACATGTCTTCAATTCTTTATTTTGTGTTGGTGGTTGAATTTCTTCTTCGATCACGCTAAAAAATCCAACAAAATAAGTATCCTATGAATTTTAATGATGTTACAGTACCTGACCGAGACTGTATGACGATAGCAAGGTAGCAGTTTCTCCAGGTTCAAGCATCTTGTAATCTCGTCTAGAATGGCTTTTGTGTCTGCGGAAAGGTCAGAATTCACGCTCTGTCTGTAATTAAAAAATAACAAGAGCTGTCAGAGGAGACAGCATGCTCGACTATTCGAATCATTTGAAACAAATGCAATTTGAAGATTAAAACAATAACAACTATGGCCATATATTGGTGTGAAATCAGGAAAAATATTAACAAGTGAATGGTAAGGGAGAAATTCATTTCAAATAACAGAAATAATTCCTTAATGTACCATAAATATTAAACTGAATAGGGGAATAACTATGAAATATTTCTGAATTTGTTAGAAAACATGTTAGTAATTTTTTATGAGAGACATTTACTTTTAGTCAAATATCAATCACTTCAGTAATGTTAAAGAAAAGAACTGAAATGAAAATATAATGGAAGTTTGAAGTTGATACCTTAAGTATTTTGTGCAAAGTTATCGATGAGGTGCACTTAAGTGAAAATATAAGTGAAACTAGAAATGTGTCCATAGGACACAGATGCCCCTGCTATGCATCATTTTCAGACACTCAAGTGAAATGATGGGAATAATAGCATTTCAACGACAGTGATGTTGGAGGAATTATAAGAATATGCATAAACTTGAAGATAAGTAAATTATTTGTATTTGTGGCACTGTTGTCTTGACATTACGGAAATGTCTGCGAAGAAGTTGGTGGTAATGCAATGCAATGTCATAGCGAACATTTGTGCCAAGTTATTTTGAAATTCCTTCATTCATAAAAGAGTTATAGCCTGAACAAGTAAATTCAATTTAAGTAACTGTGACCTTGACCTTGGACTTACAGGCATGGGTAATGTACGCAACACACCGCCTTGTCATGGTGAACATTTGTGCCAAGTTATTTTGAAAACCCTCCATTTATAACAAAGTTACAGCCTGGACAAGAAAATGCTATTTTTAGTAACAGTGACCTTGACCTTGGATCTACAGGCATGGGTATTGTGTGGACACACCGCCTTGTCATGGTGAACATTTGTGGCAAGTTATTTTGAAATCCCTCCATTCATAACAAAGTAACAGCCTGGACAAGAAAATTCTATTTTTAGTAACAGTGACCTTGACCTTCGACTTACAGGCATGGGCTTGTACTTGACACACCATCTTGATATGGTGAACAATTATCCCAAGTTATTTAAAAATCCAATAAGAAATAACTAAGTTAGAGCGGACAAGATTTTGCAAGAAAATTCTATTTTTAGTAACAGTGACCTTGACCTTGGACCTACAGGCATGGGTATTGAACGCGACACACCGCATTGTCATGGTGAACATTTGTGCCAAGTTATTTTGAAATCCCTCCATTCAAAACGAAGTTAAGGGCCAAGTGTATATTTTGCTTAACACTAAAGGTAAGTGAAAAAGGGGCATAATTTGAAAAATATTGGAAGCAGGGTTATGGGTCTTGTTGGTTATGATGTAGATTTTGGTGGTGAAAATATATTTCAAGTTTCAAGGCAATATCTCAAGTAGTTTTAAAGTTATGGGCAAAATGCATATTTTGCTTAACACAAAATATAAGAAAAAAGGGGCATAACTTGAAATATATTGACAGCAGAGTTATGGGTCTTGTTGGTAATGATGTAGAATTTGATGGTGAATATATATTCCAAATTTCAAGTTGATATCTCAAGTAGTTTATAAGTTATGGACCAAAGTGCATATTTTCCTTAACGCAAAATTTAAGTGAAAAAGGGGCATAACTTGAAAAATATTTGTAGCAGAGTTATGGGTCTTGTTGGTAATGATGTAGAATTTGATGGTGAATATATATTCCAAGTTTCAAGTTGATATCATAAGTAGTTTTCAAGTTATGGACCAAAGTGCATATTTTGTTTAACGGACGCCGACGCCGACACCGGGGCGAGTAGGATAGCTCCCCTATTCTTCGAATAGTCGAGCCGACGCCGACGCCGACACCGGGGCGAGTAGGATAGCTCCCCTATTCTTCGAATAGTCGAGCTAAAAAGCGAAATACTTTGGCTGATCAGTGTCCATTTGCGGAAGCAATATTTAATTTTCATGGGGATTTTGACATGAACAGCCATATTCCATAGGGGATAGGGTTAACATACAATTCATAAAACATGTGAAATATACATACCCAGTTATGGTAACAGTAGTTACTGCAGGGGTAACTGTTGCTGCTAGAGCATCAACCAGTGCCGCCCTGTAGTAGTTGTCTGAGTACTGAAATACAGAAACCAATCATATTGGTTAGTGATAGATGAAGAATTTCTATGTACTGAAACATAAAAACAAATCATATTTGTTAAAGATAGCCGAAGATGTTAGGACAGACTGAATCCACATCAATTGGACTGTCAGCCGAAAGTCATTTGAATAGAGGCAACAGACATGGACTGACAGCCTAAAGTTCTACTATTGACCTTTTCAGCTGGAGAACTGTCGATTAATGATTTTTTTCATACAGGGTCTTCACTGTGCTCATTAAATATTTCTGTCGCTGAAATTATTTTCAGCTAACAAGACCTGAAGAGGAAGAAAACTTGTACAATTCTGACCAAATTTTCATCCATTCTTAACTAAAACAGAATCCTTCATAACTTCTTGGCTGATCGCCAACAGACTCCGATCAACCTGGCAAAAAGTGTAAATTTTATTGCTCAGCAATTCAACTAGTTCTATCACTTTGTTTCTGAATGTATAACAGCTTATTCAAAATTTATATTTTGTTAGCAGTTCAAACTGATGTCAACATTTTGTGTTGTTATGACATTTTTATAAATGTTGTCATTTATGTATACCTTAAAAAGTGAAATTCATTTTGTTTCCATATAAAGTATGTGTACTGTTGTATAACAAATAAATGTTAATGTTGTTCATGCCTATTTTTCAATCTTTGATCCAGGGTCTCATACAGACTTGCAGACTAATTTTGACCTAATTTCAGACTTTGCCTAAGCGAAGTGAATCAAACTTACCTTGTTTTTACCATTATCATTGTATTTGAACAGATCTAGAAGAAACCTGACAACCTCCGGTGGACATATATTGTGCATGTTCCTCAAAGTAGCCATTGCCATAGGAATGGACTGTAATGGAGTAAGCCAGGTCATTAATAACGCTTTTATTACTTACTTAGATATCATTAAATTTCATGTGAGTTATTTTTTGCCAATATAAGGCTTGGGTGAATCTTGGAATTTAATTAAGCTTTTTTCATGTTTTTTTTTAATTCATGTTCTTATGTGAGAAAAAATCTAGTGGATCTAAAAGTGAACAGAGTAGAGCCTGATTTGACTCCATTGATGTGCCAGCTGACCTGATTATATAAGGTGAGAAAGAATGTGCAGAAAGACCGGGACTCAAACCCCTCGCTCTCCCAACTGAGCTGTTCTGGCAGCTGACACATCTTCTCCCCAGAAAGTGACTAAATTCTTAGTGCTACACATACACTGGTCCCCCATGAGATTAAAGATGTACACATATTTTGAAACAGTGAACACCTATAATTCACATACCCACAAAAATGTGTTTAAAAGAAAAGCACAAAATTTTATGCAAAGCAAAAATAAATGCATTTATGGTAGTTATAAGGCAACTTAATCTGAATCTCACCTTGAGAATAAAGTAGTGCTGAAAGTTGACAAAGTTATTCTGCCTCACAATATTGGGACAGGAATGTGAACCAAACATCTTGCGGAAAATGTTCAACATGGCCGGTGGACCTGCCCATGAAGAAACCATTGTGTTGGCAACCTGAAATCATTATATAACTGGTCAAAATGTTTGATGACCCCTTTTCCATATGTAATATCTTTTTTATTCCGGTTAATATTCTGCAGTTTAAGACACAAATTCAACTGTTACCTAGTCGCAAAAGGCATTTTTTTCTGTAAGAGTCAGTGTGTGCATTAACAACAACATGTTTGTGCGGAGAGATCTGTTAAAGTGGGCAGACGTGCAATGCTAAGTGTTTTGTTGAATCTGTACAGTGTCCTTCTTTGATGTGTTGATATTTAGAAGAATGTTTACAAAGCTTTGTGGAAAATACTATAGCAAGAATTCTGTTTAAAGAAATGGATGCATCAATCTTTTGTTTTTCGCCAAAAACTGAATTCAAATGGCACAGTAACATACAAGGGATTCAGTTGTCTGAGAAATAATACAGTACCGTCCGATGGGTAACAAGGGATGGAAATACCTTTTCTTGCATACCAGATCAGGTCATCCGGTGTTTTCACCCATGAAGGAATTTTGGTTCTTCACCCCCCATGTAGAATGAGCCACGCGCCTTATATGACGTCACAACGTCTTATGCAATTATGAATGAACAATGGAGTGTCTCGTATATCACTCTGATACTATAAAAAAGTAGTGCAAAGAAAAATTTACAGGAAAATACCCTTAAATGCGCAAATTAATACATTATGCAAGAAAAAGTATCATCAACTTATGTTGGATAAAGTTCGCATGATCAGGCCCTCGTGAAATATGCACTTAGGTGCATATTTCACTCAGCCCGGATCACGAGATCTTTACCCAACACACGTGAATGATACTTATAATGGAGACCATATTATACCTAGACACATAAGATGGACTTACACCCAGTTTACAATAAGGTACATACCTTAGCTAGACACATGCTGGCTTCAATTCTCACTTTGTAGTAACTCTGTTCACACTCCAATACATCTGTGAGGGCTTTCCTTGTAGCTGGTGTGGCAAAGCTACGCAGTGCCTTGATTGCCTAACAGAAATGATTATAAGCTAGAATCTCGTGTTTCACAGAACTCATGGGTCACCTAAAGTTGCAGTTGAAAAGGGCATAACTAAAAAATAGTGAAACTTGAGTTATCATTCTTGATGTCACTGATGACTTTGTACAGATAATATATATATACCAAGTATTAAGTGAATAGGAAAAGTACTTTTAAAGTAATAGGCAACATTAACGTTCATGTTAAAGTTGGGGGGAATTCTAGTTGCGTCTGTCACCGGCAGACAATAGGATCCCTTAGTGTCTACCTACTATCCCAAGCGACACAATTATGTGAAACTATCTTTTAGTCTATATACATACAATATTTTATACAATCTTGTTAAAAATTATGGTTCTCAGACTGAAAACTATAGTTCTCAGTCAGATCAAATGGTTCCCCGGATTCATTGTGCAAACCCTTAACATATATTCAACTTCCAAGTCTAGTATGCACAATGTAAACATCAAATAATTTGAAATTCACACCCATGAAACTTTTCAATCTGAATCATGTATAATTATACAGTATATATATTTTTTTTAAAGAAGGTAAACCAAAGATCTAGTTATTGTAAAGGGCTTACAATAATAATACAAAGTAATCAACATGTCTCTGTTTCTGATAAAAAAATAAATTCTTCATATTGTTGTTACTCAATCAGAAAAACGTCTAATGAAAGCACCTACCTCACTTTGAGCCACCACATCTCTCTCATATTTAAGTTGATATTGCCACATGTAATCAGGCTGCTCCCACTGTATACTACGTAACAAGTTCATGTCTTTGTCAGCCCTCAGCCACAGGACAGGCGAGTCAGCACTGAAAATATACATAATAAGCAACCATGACTTCATCCCCGCAGGTCAGCAATGAAAATATAAGTTTATCAAACAACCATGACTTCAATCCCACAAGTCCTCACTGAAAATAAAATATTATTTGAAGACCATGATTTCATTCCCAACGCATTTTTATCAACTAATCTGTTTGCTTCCTGTTATTCTATGCATACCTTTTTCATTGTTTGTAAAGTTTGTGTATATGCATACAATCTAAAGTTCTTGTTAAGAACAATCATGGCTCTCAGATCAAAATCTATAGTATGTATTGTAACATTTGAATGTATCATTTTAAAACTCTGTAGAGTTTTTTTTAAAAATCATTTAATCAATTGGTAAGGTTTATAGCCCATGGGAGACCAGTGAAGATCCAGATTCATGCAGTCTGATGATCAGGATCTAAACTGTTTACTTTTTGGGTAGAAACTAGATGGGTGTTCAGTTGAACACTTGTGTCGCCCTCTGGTGCTGTCAGAATAAAAATGCAAGTACAAAAAGGGGCATTACTCCAACAAATGTGACCTTGACCTTAATTATATAGTATCATCACGAGCGTATTGTCATAAGGAATATAATTTGAAAGTTTGATGAAGAAATATAAATAAATGGCAAAGTTATAGCCAATGTTCAGTTTTCATATAAAGGGGAATAACTGCATCAAGTGTGACCTTAACCTAAAGAATGTGGTATTATCTGGAGCGTGTTGTTAAAAGGAATATAATTTGAAAGTTTGATGAAGAAATATTAAGAAATGGCAAAGTTATTGCCAATGTTAAGTTTTCGTAAAAAGGGAAATAACTCCATCAAATGTGACCTTGACCTAAAGAATGTGGTATCATCACGAGCGTGTTGTCATAAGGAATATAATTTGAAAGTTTCATGAAGAAATATTGTTGGCAAAGTTATTGCCAACGTTAAGTTTTCGTGTCTAAATATAAGTACAAAAAGGGGCATAACTCCATCAAATGTGATCTTGACCTTGAGAATTTGGTATCATGTCGAGCGTGTTGTCATAAGCAATATAATTTGAAAGTTTGATGAAGAAATATTAAGAAATGGCAAAGTTATAGCCAGCGTTAAGTTTTCGTGACGGACGGACCGACGGACTGACGGACGGACAAAGCGGTCCCTATGTATCGCCCCTATGTATCGACATTTCTTCGAAAGGGGGACACAAAAACCCTAACTGGTAGAACCTAACTGATGGTAAATACATACTCCATAGCACTGAGATCCATGTCCACTTCCTCTCCCGTCATCAGTGGAATCTTCTTTTTCTTGTTCCTGAAAAACACCAGGGCTGAAAGTTATAAAACTGAGCACGGAAACCAGTCCCAAATCTCAAGCATTTGAATGGCTGAAATGGTGACCAGTTTCCATGCTCAGTTTTATAACCTTGGGCACCGACCAATGAACCAACAAGAAGATGCTACATTGCAACAAAGCCAGTGATCAAGATCATAAAACTACAACTGGAGACCAGTCTCAAATCTAGAAATGATGACCAGTCAAATCTCAAGCATCTGATTGGCTGAAATGGTGACTGGTCTCCATTTCTGCCAATCAGATACTAGAGATATGAGACTGGTCTCCTATCTTAGTTTTATGATCTTGGGCCCTAGTTTTCTTAATAAATTTTAAGTGAAAAAATGAGCATACTGTGATAAAATACAGTCAAGAGTTATAGTCCTGATAATTGCTACAATTGTGATGTCAGACAATTATGTTAAGTTTCAAAGCTTTACCTTGAATGATTACTGAGAAAAAGTGAATTTAAAACAAAAAAAACTCGATGAAACGTTGACAACCCCCTCAAACAATTATTGGTTGGGTCAAACTGACAAGTAAGGTCAAACAATTTCTGATAAGGTCAAACAATTACTAGGAATTATAAAATGTTCAGTACCTTCTACTTTTAGAATGGCAGGTAATTTCGAACTTGGTCTTGTTTTCTTCAATGTTGAAGGTATGGTTGAATGACCCATCAAGTTCTTGTATGGTTACTTCCAAGGGACCCTAAATACAGAAACGTAATACAGCTTGTCTGATGTTTGTTTTAGTACTAATACTGTAATAGTAGTAACCCAATTAGTATTGTGGACATACAAACTGCACAAAATACTTTTAAATAATGACACAAAACTATCTGAATTAAATTTTCTTGTCCCTGATTCCATAGATTTGGATAGAATATTTTTATAACCTTTTTGCCATGCAAAAATAAAGTCCTTACAACCATTAATTGCCTTTGATTCAATAGATTTGACAGGGATTAAATAATGATTTGATTGAGGTTCATTAACCTTTTCCTCCTTATGAAAGTCTTGGCACACTTGTGCGACCAGTGTTGATCCAGATCAGTTGGAACATCTGTGCCATCTGATCAGGGTGCACTGTTCACTTTTTGATCAGATATAATAAAAAGACAACAGTGTAGACCCTGATCAGATTGCACAGATATGCCAGCTGATCTGGATCTACACTGTTTGCCCATGCAATAAAGATGTATCTATGGAGTAAAGGGTTAATTAAAAAACTAATTACCACATATCTCAGGGCTCCTTTTGCTGTATAGTCCTGCTTGATTTCTAACTCAACCACGTTTCTCTTCCTGTTGAACACAAAGTTGCCGACAAACCGAGCACAGCCACTCTGAAAGCTGCAGTTACTTGTTAAGGTTTAATTAAATACATGTAGCACACATCTCAAACACCATATGCCTGATTGCTAACAACCAAAAACATACCATGGATCCTATAAGTCATGTGACACTGATAACATTAGACATGTGACTTCTGAGAACCAATCAGATTTCAAGAATCCAGTCATGTGACTGTATTCTGAGGTCATGTGACCTAATCAGCTTCAAGTTATGGGGCATGGATTAAATCAGAGATGTGACAGCTAAGAACCGATCAGATTTCATGGATCCAGTCATGTGACATAGATCAAAACAATACTGTGACAGGAGTGATGGACGGTGTAATTATTACATGCCTCTATTCGGTGGCATAAAAAGTGAATAGTGTAGATCCGGATAAGATGGCACAGATGTGCCATCTCATCTGGATCTACACTGTTTGCCCCATCTCCGTTGCAGAGTTTTTGTTCCTTACACTCACTTCACATCTCTATGAAAGGCTCAATGTCAAGATTTTTTACCAAACTTGACAGCCTTATTTTATACAGTCATAATTATGAATATGAAAGCTTGTTGTTACACAAATGACAGATATCTCCACTATCTTTCATTCAAACCAAAGAAAGCCAAGCAATTTTAAATATAATTGGTGAACTATTTTTTTAGTTAAAGTAAAAGTAGTTGAAAGTAGTCTCAGCCAATAACAGAGGTGAATGTAATGAGCCTATTGTGTAAGAGAGTGTGTTTGCCCATGTGATAAAACCCTTATGTGGAGTACATGGTTAACAAGACAATACAAGATGTACTTTTGACCTGTGAACAATAATTATTAAGGATACATCCACTGGTCTATGAAAGGCTGAATGTCTTTTCCTGTCACTGTAGAGATAATCTTGAGGAACTGAAAAACAGCAACAACAAACAAATCAAGAATTCCTTATATTCTAATAGGGGGCATGACATGAGAAAATGTGTCTTCCGTGAAATGTTTTAGTATATGTGTTGTTACAGTAACTATTATATTTGAAAGGAACATGTAATTTCCTGTTGATTTCTCATAATGAATACATTGAATAGGTGATTTTATTAAAAGTGTCGTCTATATAGAGGATACAACATGAGTGATCATTTTATACTGAAATTATTATACGAGTCGTCTAAATCAATATAAAACGAGGCTTTTTCCGAGTTTTATATAGATTTAGATGACGAGTTTAATAATTTCAGTATAAAATGAACACAAATGATGTATTCTATTTATCACATACCCTGCAAGCAAAATCAATGAATTGTCCCTTTCTATCTCCTAGTAGAGCGAAATTGAAACGTGTGTAATTCGGTCATATCGGGTGATACATAAGCTAGTCCCCAAAGAATTTATCCTACCGTTTTCCCCTTTACCAAAAATAAGTAAAAATAAATACCCGGTAAATAAAATTAACTGCGCTAGAGTCTAGATAAAAGAATCTACCGTTTATAGGCTTCTGAAGTTGTGATTAATTAAAAAAATCGATCTACTGTATGACGTCATTTGTGTAAACTGTCATAGCGGCATATGACAACATTGAAATTTGCTGGATATAAACTCATAATTTGGATTGAAAATGTGTTTCTAGTGTTTTGATTTTGTTTCGGGGATGTTTTAAGATCACACCGACGATGCTCTGAAAACCATGTCAGCGTCTGGGTCATTTTGTTTTCGATTTCAACGAAATGAAAATGGCTTTGTTGCTGTTGTTGAATTTCATCATAGACTTTCAGCGTATTGCTATCATACAGAGTAATCAATATCAGAAAGTTATATTTTTTGTGAACATTATCAATAAAAGGGATGCTTAAGTTCCTTATAGAAGCTGCTTGCTTGCCTGAAGATGGCAAAAGTAAGTCATTTTCATAAAATTGTTTTGATTGTTGATAACGCGGATGAGTAGTGATTTGGCTACGATATATAACTAGTTTTATATCGAAAATATATAACGGGTGTTATTACACTCCCACACCGGAAGGTAATGTGATAAATAATGTTAGTTTAACCCTTTCCACAACAGATAAAGCTTAGGACAAACAGTTTAGATCAAGATCAGCTGGCACATCTGTGCCATCTGATCAGGATCTAATGTGTTCGCTTTCTAATTCATTAGGTTATTTCTGACCAAAATGTGACCAAAATGTGACCAGTGCAGATCCTGATCAGACGGCATAGATGTGCCGGCTGATTTTGATCTACAGTGGTCACAAAGCGTAAAAAGTGTATATATACAGGAAAGGGTTAACAGCAATATGCGTAATAAACTGTCGTCTGCTTAACCATTAGATGTCATTAATTTTGAATGTCATTAATGACAAATATACAAAGATACATTTTCCATGGCATGCCCCCAAAGCACACTTAAGAAAACTTCTGAACATGAAATTCAACATTATTGTTTAGTATGTTTAAAGTAGACAAACGCTTTGGTGACAAGAGTAGACCCTGGATCTATGATAGTCATGCAGGCATTAAAACACACGTTAGACATGGAGTGAAGGATGAAAAACTTACAGAGTTGGTTGACAGCAGCATGTTGGACCAGGTGTTGGAGCTGAACTTCTGTTGGGATGCTGTGTATGCCAGAGCCTGTAACTTGTTGAAAACCTGCAGAGAAAAGCATATATATATATATATATATATATATATATTGGAAGAGAAACTTAATCAGATCCCATCTTTTGTTAAGAATTGCTACATTTTATTAAGGTCACCAAAGTTTAAGTTTGTGGAATTGCTTTAAATCACTTGCTCATCATTTAACATTTTCATGTTAAGGCTTCGCAAACATTGCAAATGGCAAAAACCACAGACACCTGTTTAGAGGTCCTTTTCTGGCCAGTATGTCAGTAGAGCTATATATGCTTACAACAGAGCTCTATTATCAAGTTTGGTCAATTTCAGCTAATAAAATTTAATGAGCGATCTGTATCACGAGATGCAACTTCAATCACCCAGAACACAAAATATCCCCATTTTCGAAAAAAAAATCTTGTTATACTAAATTTAGGATAGAGAGAAATATGTTTTTTCGAAAACGGGGATATTTTGTGTTCTGGGTGAATGTTGTTACATCTCTTGATACAGATCGCTCATTTATTAGCTAAAATTGACCAAACTTGATACTAGAGCTCTGTTTTAAGCCTATAAAGCTCTACTGACATACTGGCCAGAAAAGGACCTCTACAGGTTTCTGTGGCAAAAACAGGCTAAAATTTCAAAAATGAATTTCGGGGAAAATATTTATTGCCACCTAGATTTTAGTAAAGAAATGTATTTAGCTATGGATGTAGTTAATGTTTGCAAGCTCAATTTAGTCTAATTCATGTTCTAATTATCAAGCACTTACTAATACAAAAGAAAACCCGTTTGCATGAGAACTCTGAAATTCATGGACAATATACCAAAGCAACTGATACCTGAAATAAGTATATGCTGGTCTACAATGTTTAGTGCCAATTCGTCAAAATAATGTTTGGGTTTTCAAGAAATTCAAGGAAAACTTACTTCCTGGTTCAAACCGAAAGTAGAAATCGATAGAAATCTACTTTGGTTTGAACCAGGAAGTAAGTTTTCCTTGAATTTCTTAAAAATGTTTTGTTGCAAGTATCAAAGAAAATGTGTGCCATCATTCACTGTGTCATCAACATTGCTGTTAAAACAGCCATAATATCACAAATTCTTCCCATAATTTCTGTATTAATGAGAGTATTTAAGAGTGTAAATAATTATAAGAATTGAATCAATATTTAATGTTTTATTTGGGTATGGAGAACAGTTGGCTTGTTTAAAGTAAGCTTGAAGCTCGGGCTTTCGAGGACTGACAGTACAATTTATTGAATAAGTACCTTTCTAGAACTGACAGTACAGTTTACTAAATTAGAACTTTTCTAGAACTGACAGTACAGTTTACTTAATTAGTACAATTTAGTTAATGAGCACTTTTCTAGGACTCAAAGTACAATTTATTGAATAAGCATCATTCTTGGACTGACAGTAATTAAATTAGAACCTTTCTAGGACTGACAGTATAATTTATTAAATTAGCACCTTTGTTGGACTGACAGTTCAATTTACTAAACGAGCACTTTTCTAGGACTGAAAATACAATTTACCTATTAGCACCTTTCTAGCACTGACAGTACAATTTATTGATTTAGCACATTCCTGGGAGTGATAATACATTTTTTTTATTAGCACCTTTCTAGGACTGACAGTTCAATTTACTTAATTAGCACCTTTCTAGAACTGACAGTACAATTAACTAGCATAGCACCTTTCTATGACTGACAGTACAATTTATTGATTTAGCACCTTACTAAGACTGAAACTTACTCATTAAGCACCTTACTAGGACTGACAGTACAACTTGAAGATTTAGCACCTTACTAGGACTGACAGTACATCTAACAGATTTAGCATCTAACTAGGACTGACAGTACAACTTACAGGTTTAACACCTTACCAGGACTGACAGTACAACTTACAAATTTAGCACTTTACTAGGACTGAAAGTACAACTTACTGATTTTGCACCTTACATGGACTGACAGTACAATTTACTGATGAGCACCTTACTAGGACTGACAGTACAACTAACAGATTTAGCACCTTTCTGGGACTAACAGTACAACTTACAGATTTAGCACCTAACTAGGACTGACAGTACAACTTACTGATTTAGCACCTTAATTGGACTGACAGTAAAACTTACAGATTTAGCACCTTACTACGACTGACAGTACAACCTACAGATTTAGCACCTTACTAGGAAAGACAGTACAACTTACTGATTTAGCACCTTACTTTGACTGTCAGCAAAACTTACAGATTAAGCACCTTACTTAGACTGACAGTACAACATACAGATTTAGCACCTTACTTGGAAAGACAGTACAACTTACTGATTTAGCACCTTACTTGAACTGACAGTACAACTTAAGATTTAGCACTTTACTTGGACTGACTGTAAAACTCACCGATATAGCACCTTACTTGGACTGACAGTAAAACTTAAGATTTAGCACCTTACTTGGACTGACAGTAAAACTTAAGATTTAGCACATTACTTGGACTGACAGTAAAACTTAGAGATTAGCACCTTACTTGGACTGACAGTAAAACTTACAGATTTAGCACCTGACTTAGACTGACAGTACAACATACAGATTTAGCACCTTACTTGGACTGACAGAACAACATACAGATTTAGCACCTGACTTTGACTGACAGAACAACATACAGATTTAGCACCTTACTTGGACTGATAGTAAAACTTACAGATTTAGCACCTGACTTAGACTGACAGTACAACATACAGATTTAGCACCTGACTTAGACTGACAGTACAACATACAGATTTAGCACCTTACTTGGACTGACAGTACAACATACAGATTTAGCACCTGACTTAGACTGACAGTACAACATACAGATTTAGCACCTGACTTAGACTGACAGTACAACATACAGATTTAGCACCTTACTTGGACTGACAGAACAACATACAGATTTAGCACCTTACTTGGACTGATAGTAAAACTTACAGATTTAGCACCTGACTTAGACTGACAGTACAACATACAGATTTAGCACCTGACTTAGACTGACAGTACAACATACAGATTTAGCACCTTACTTGGACTGACAGAACAACATACAGATTTAGCACCTTACTTGGACTGACAGTAAAACTTACAGATTTAGCACCTTACTTAGAGTGACAATTCAATTTACTGCTAAGCACCTGTACACTTTAAGTTAACCCAGGTACAATAATGGAGTTAACCCAATTTTAATGGAGATAAACTACATAAAATTTCAAAAAAAATTGAAATACATGGTTTCACTACATAATCTTTTTAGATGTAATATGACTCCGGACTACTTTTAGGAACAGCTATGTATACGTGTATTGTAAAGTGCTCTCTGCCTAGGTCAAGGTAGCAACTGTAAACCTGTGTCAACAATTTCTTCTAAAAATAATTAATTAAGACATGAAATATTAATCTGTGCTTGCTTATAAGCAAAGGTAAGCTTTTTAATTATTTTTTTAATTAAGAAATTCTGTAAGAAACTATTTTCCTTTTAATGTTCCCTTTTGAGGAAGTAATTTCTATATTTAAGTTGTTGACCAACAGTTGTTTAAGGCAGTGCTATTTTTCTTCTAATCAGGACTTGATTCACATTATACCAGAGTTTTATCGAAATAAGTTAGAGTGCTGTTTAATAAGAGAATGATGATGGAAACTCAGGACAACATCTAATTTTATCATTAATTATAAATCACAACACCAGGTCTGCTCTCTGACACTGACAACCTTGTCATACAAACATATAGTTACATGTATAGGAATTATGACACAATCTTTTCATACAAACATAATTATATAAGAATTATGACAACCATCATATATACATATATATTAATAACATTAGTCTGATCAATAACTGACAACCATGTTTCTTTCAGGAAATGTTTCATGTACCAGAGTTTTATCCTGACATTTCCCTGAAGTTCAGCAGAGTGCTGGAGCAGATTGGTGTTAATGAGAGGATAATCCATAAGAGGAGGAGGACATGGCTGCTGGGGGAGACTCTGTTTAATATCTCACACAGACTGGAGGGCAAGAATGTGTCTAGGAATTATTTTGGTAGCAAGTCAGAGGGCACCACAACACCAGGTCTGTACTCTGACACCGACACTCTTATGTGTTTACACAAATTTAATGTGATACAGGACTTGGGAGAGTGGGAACCAGGCCTCTGCAATCTGCTAATGATTCAGGAGGAGACCACTCCTCCAGGTTACTGTATGCTACAGTTGCTATATAGTAATGTACCTACTGTTTTCACAGAGATAAGTGGTGAACATCAAGTCAGATACAGGGGAGACAAAGTATTACTGAAAAACACTTTCATTAACTCATTATCTCAAACTGGACATGTTAAAAATGGCCCTGCACGAACATCGACACCAGAAGGATATTATCAAACTGGACATGTGAAAAAAAATGGCCCTGCACGAACATCGACACAAGAAGGATATTATGATCAAGATTTGGTTCCTGCCTTTCCTATGAAAACATTACCAGAATTCTTAAGTACTTGGTTACAACAGCAAAAACTAAAAGGAAAGCTTTCACAAGATATGAAAAGATATATAGAATCCAATCCATGTTATGTTGTTGCAGTAGGCAGAACAAACAGTCTATTTGAAGAGGCAGAATATAGAATCTCAACATCACATGCAGAGCGACGCCTCATGTTAAACTTCAATATCACACAGTTACAATGTTACATAATGTTGAAATTGTTATTGAAAACACATCCCATGCATCCTCAAGAAAAAGCACTTACTAGCTTTATGTGTAAAAATATACTGTTACTATGCACAGGAAATACTCGTCCTAGTGAATGGTGTCCTCAAAACTTACTTTCTGTGTTCGAATTTGTTCTTCTTCAGTTAAAACGAAGCGTATTACAAGAACAGTGTCCACATTTCATTATACATGAAAATAACTTAATAGGACACAAGTTTACACCAGAAGTCAAAAGTTGGTTGTTGGAAAAAATACAATTTATATACGAAACACATGGTCGTGCTTTCCTTGATATAGAGATAGATGACATAGGCAACAGACTGCGAACTCAACTTTACAATCTAAGGCACTGTATAGTTGTAAGAGACAGTCTTCTTGATCGAGGTGGATTCATTTCAGGAGGATTGTTTCGTGCCATGGCTGGGGATCTAAGTTACAAACACAAGTTTACACCAGAAGTCGATTTGTCGTTGAAACAAATACATGGTCTTCAAAAGAAAGATTTTCATGTAGTGATAGATGACATAGGCATACACACTCAACATAACAATCTAAAGCACTGTATCAATGTAAGAGACATTCTACATAATGATCATGAATACATCTCAGGAGCACTGTTTTATAACCTGGCTAGGGAAGTAAGTGGCCATCACTTGAAACTTCTCAAGACATTACTATCAGGAAAGAACAGCTTCAATGGCATTATTTCCACATTAGTGCAACTCAACCATCATGGCAGTTATTTAGAGCAAGCAGCATCTCGCCTGCTGACACCACTTATGTTCTCCTCACTGGGATCTGTGATAGCATCAAGAGATATATATAACAACCATTCTGTATCACCTGAGGCTCTCATCTGGCTATCACTTGGACTGAACTCCGATGTTGCATCCAGCAGACTGAAGTTGGCATCTGTGTACTACTGTATTGGTGACATTTATGCAACAGAAACTATCCTCACCAATACAGCAGAGATGTATGATCAAGATCTAGTAAAAGCTGTATGTACTTGTTATGATGGGGGAAGATTTTTCATGTCAGCAGAATTTGATCATTGTTCTAACACTCACTATGAACTTTCAATAAGACATTGTGTGGCATATTGTGTTAGATTCACGCGAGAGGAAGTCTACTGTCAGCCTCCAGAGCTGCAGTATGAGATGTTTAGATCTACTCAGGAGGAGCGAGCACACAGAGATGAATATAAAAATGACTGCTGGATGGACTGGGCAGTGGTGGATTCTATCCCTTATCTCTATTTTCTGCAGTACAAGACATACGGTCGTCTCCAGAGATATGACGAGCAACAGCAAGCACTGAACAACCTTGTCAGATCCATTCACACAACTGACAATCTCATGCACAAAGAAACAGCCCTGAATATTCTAGGCCAGTGCTACTGGCAAGAGAACAGACATACAGAGGCATTACACTGCTATATGGATTCCCTCCATATCCGTCCAACAAACAATAGTGCCAGGCTCCACATATGTTTACTTCTCTATGCCATATATAGAAACTCCCAATCCATGCAGTGACAAGACCAACAAACAACAGTGCCAGGCTCCACATATGTAGGCTTCTCTATGCCATATACACAAACTCCCAATTCATGCAGTGACAAGACCAACAAACAGTGCCAGGCTCCACATATGTAGGCTTCTCTATGCCATATACACAAACTGCCAATTCATGCAGTGACAAGACCAACAAACAGTGCCAGGCTCCACATATGTAGGCTTCTATACGCCATATACACAAACTCCCAATCCATGCAGTGACAAGACCAAAAACCAAAAGTGCCAGGCTCCACATTTGTAGTCTTCTATATGCCATATACAGAAACTCCCAATCCATGCAGTGACAAGACCAGTAAACAATACTGCTTGGAAATACTTTTGATGTGGCATCAAGAGTTGTTGTATGACATCTTCATTGTTACGGCATTTCATGTTATTATTTTATGACAGATAATCTAGTAAATAACTGTTAAGTTTTGGGACACCTGCAGTTAACCGGTACATAAAATCTGTTGTTGTTGTCCCATAACTCTTCTGGCATTTTTTTATTTGTTGAAGAGTTAGTTCAGAATAAAGTGGTTAATGGGGGCTGCCGCCCCCAAGACCCTCGCTTGCATTTAATATTATTAATAAACAATTATAACGCCAGCTGTATGTAAACATCCGTACCGGTGAACTGCATTCTAGCCAAGTTTTGTAAGCAAACTTTTATGCACACCAACTGCAAATATTCCAACATTGTTGGTTTTGTTAGTACATTATAAGATAATATTCTGTTTCTTTTTTTTTCATTAGGTTATTCATAACCTATGCAACCAGTGTAGATCCTGATCAGACAGCATAAATGTGCCAGCTAATCTGACTCTGCACTGTTCACTGATGCTACAAAACCCATGTATATCTGGAATTAAAGGATAATTGTGACTGCAAATCTTGCAAACTTTACTCTGCAGCATACTTTTCTTACTCCAGCTAGACTTGTTTGGCATTTTTGTTAAATAGTCATCTGACTAAAGTCATTTATTATTACTATTAGTTAAATACATTATTTTGTAATTATCAATGTTTCTAAAATTTCAAAATCCCTATCGGACATTGGCGCCAAAATTGACTATTCCCCGACTTCTGGTCCGCACGAACTGCGACTTCCAGTCCCCGTGTTCAGCGCATTTAACTCCAGACCATTCCACCTTTACAACATATTTTATCTTCTGTGATATCCTACAACCTTCTAACAGATTTATTTCATGATTTTCAGGCTGTAGACCGAAAAATTCTTGAATCAATTTATTAAAGCACCACGTGACGTTTGAAGTTTACGGCGATCAGCCTCTTTAATGTAATACACAAGCATCCCATCCATTTAAAACGTGACGTAACAGTTCAAAATAGTAATCTACAGCAGTGTTAATATTGATTGTGAAGTGGATTTTTTAGTTCATGGAACATGTATTAACTCTCAGAATAATGGGATTCAAGTATTCGCTTTACTTTAATATACGTCTATTTAATATTAAAATTTGAGTAACATGAATTTTATACGTCCTTTTTATTTCATTCCTTCGTCGGTCAATTAGAATTACGCACATCAAATAAAGACCTCTGTCTATTGCAAATTTCTATATTGTTTATGTAAATAACGACAATCACAAATATTGGGCCTTTTTATTTGGTCATCAAACATATAGTTTGTTAATTACCTGCCTTTGACTAGCCGCAGTTCGATTGCAAATTAAATGAACTCGTCCGTTGTTAAAATGAGACCAACAATTTCCCATTTTATCTATGCCGCAGGCTATTCACACGATGTGTAGTGAAAGTAGTCATAGTAGAAAGTTGTGCAGTCGGTTAGTGACTGTAGTCATAGTAGAGAGTTGTGCAGTCAGTAATTGACAGGTTTATAGCTGATTAAGCATGAAAAATTGTACATGTAGGTAATTTCCTTAACAAGTTATGGGCCACTAAGGAAACAATTATACTGAAAATCGGTCAATGACCAGACTGCCGATAATTTTAGAAACCCTGGTAATTACAATTAGTTAATAAATATATCGGAAGTTTATGAAGATGTGATCAGATAATTGATGGATACATGATAAGTGAGCAGAAATTTGATCAAACTTTTGTTTATGAGGTATTGAATGGATGTTACTGTTTATTAGATACAGTATAATAGGTTATTTTCGCGTACCAATACAATTAACAGTTCGCGAGTTGAAATTATTAGTATTATTGACAAGCGTCAAATCATGGGTATAGATTATTTCATACTTCCAAAATTTGCTGCAAATACTATGCTTAACAATCAATGCTGAAGAGAGATATTTACAATGTTAGCTGTTTGAAAAGGCTTTATAAAAATCCCAGCTGGCAAGCTAAAGGTTAATTAGTCTATATATGCGGTAGTCACTGTCATTATTCCGTCAATACATAATCACCTTTGTTATTAAAACGGTTGTCAATTATGATATTGAATTTGATTGATAACAGTTTGATAAAATACCACTATTAAAATTAAATGCACAGCTTTCACACCATAGCAAACACTTCTTCTAATTATACTTAATTTTTACACCTGAACATTTGCTGGTACAGGATTACAAAAAATATAACATTAAGAATGCACTGGATCAGTAAAACCGTTAAAAATTAATTTCTGCGGGCGCATATTCGCTAAAATTACAACCGCAAAAATTTAAATTATGGCAAAATCGTGAAAATGTTCGATCGCGAAAATAACCCATTATACAGTATATGATCTAAAAACTGATGGAAACTGATTTTTATAAGGTCTGAAAATATATGGACATTGGCATATTTTAAATTTTTGAGCTGAAACATGATGAATATGTTTATAAAATATTTGAGGGAGATAATAATTATGAGAGATTTATCTAAAACATTGATGTTGATATTTTAACAGAAAATTGATGAACAGTGATGTTTATGAGATATTTAATGGAGATGTATCGTGCATCATGTGTCTTCAATTTTACTGTACACCGTGAATAAGTTACTTACATATTCAAATTATATCATTTAATTTCAATCATTTGTCTTATATTTTCATAGCATTTTCAAATTTTTAGATATCTCGTACACAAATTATATGAAACGGCAGTATCATGTATCGTGCGTATAACGTGTATAGTGCGTCCGTCTATCGCATATCGTGTGTCCATCTATCGTTTATCGTAAGTCCGTTTTTCGTGTATCCTGCGTTTCGTTTGTAACCTTAAACGTTCACAGTACTGTACACCTTTATTGCTAGGGCGATGAGTTTTAATCCAGATCAGCTGGCAAATCCTTTTTGATTAATAAGGTTACTTCTGACCAAAATGCGTGATCTGGATCTACTTTGGTCGCACAGGCGTAACAAGAGGGCCCTTACGGCCCTGGGTCGCTCACCTGAGTACAAAAATAATGCTGGTAAAGGGTCTCTTCACAATACTCCAGGAAATATCCGAGGCCAGTCAGAGTCGCATTAGTTTCTGAGAAAAACGATTATTTATGTAAACTAAGAGAACCCCAGGGCATGGCCAATTTTGGCCCAGGGGACATAATTTGAACAAACTTGGTAGAAATCCACTAGACAATGCTACATACCAAATATCTAAGCTTAAGGCATGAGGTTTCCAGTAAAAAGATTTTTAAAAATTGCCTTTTTTACAAATTGAGAGCCCCCAGGGCGGGGCAAATATTGACCCCAGGGCCAACATTTAAACAATGTTGTTAAAGGGTCTCTACACAATACTCAGCACCAAAATATCTAAGATCTAGTCCTATTAGTTTTGGAGAAAAAATGATTTTCATGTTTTTCCTATATATTTATATGTAAACCAAGAGAACCCTAGGGCGTAGCGGATTTTGGCCCAGGGGACATAATGTGAACAAATTTAGTAGACATCCATTAGACAATGCTACTTACCAAATATCTAAGCTGTATGCATTGTGGTTTGTGAGAAGAAGATTTTTAAAGATTTCCTTTATAAGTCTATGTAAAATGAAGTGACCCCTGGGGCGGGGCCAATTTTGACCCCAGGGAAATAATTTGAATAATCTTTGTAGAGTTCCACAAGAGGGTGCTAAATGCCAAATATCTAAGCTCTAGGCCTAGTGGTTTCAGACAAGAAGATTTTTAAAGTTTTTTCTATATGTCTTTGTAAAATGAAGTGACCCCTGGGGCGGGGCCAATTTTGACCCCAGGGAAATAATTTGAACAATCTTTGTAGAGTTCCACTAGTGTGTGCTAAATGCCAAATATCTAAGCTCTAGGCCTTGTGGTTTCTGACAAGAAGATTTTTTAAAGTTTTTCCTATATAAATCTATGTAAAATGAAGTGACCCCTGGGGCGTGGCCAATTTTGACCCCAGGGAAATAATTTGAACAATCTTTGTAGAGTTCCACTAGAGGGTGCTAAATGCCAAATATCTAAACTCTAGGCCTTGTGGTTTCAGACAAGAAGATTTTTAAAGTTTTTCCTATATAAGTCTTTGTAAAATGAAGTGACCCCTGGGATGGGGCCTATTTTGACCCCAGGGAAATAATTTGAACAATCTTTGTAGAGTTCCACTAGAGTGTGCTAAATGCCAAATATCTAAGCTCTAGGCCTTGTGGTTTCAGACAAGAAGATTTTTAAAGTTTTTCCTATATAAGTATGTGAAATGAAGTGACCCCTGGGGCGGGGCCAATTTTGACCCCAGGGAAATAATTTGAACAATCTATGTAGTGTTCCACAAGAGGGTGCTAAATGCCAAATATCTAAGCTCTAGGCCTTGTGGTTTCAGACAAGAAGATTTTTAAAGTTTTTCCTTTATAAGTCTATGTAAAATGAAGTGAACCCTGGGGCGGTGCCAATTTTGACCCCAGGGAAATAATTTGAACAATCTTTGTAGAGTTCCACTAGAGGGTGGTAAATGCCAAATATCTAAGCTCTAGGCCTTGTGGTTTCAGACAAGAAGATTTTTAAAGTTTTTCCTATATAAGTCTATGTAAAATGAAGTGACCCCTGGGGCGGGGTCAATTTTGACCCCTGGGAAATAATTTGAACAATCTTTGAAGAGTTCCACTAGAGGGTGCTAAATGCCAAATATCTAAGCTCTAGGCCTTGTGGTTTCAGACAAGAAGAATTTTAAAGTTTTTCCTATATAAGTCTTTGTTAAATGAAGTGACCCCTGGGGCGGGGCCAATTTTGACCCCAGGGAAATAATTTGAACAATCTTTGTAGAGTTCCACTTGAGGGTGCTAAATGCCAAATATCTAAGCTCTATGCCTTGTGGTTTCAGACAAGAAGATTTTTAAAGTTTTTCCTATATAAGTCTATGCAAAATGAAGTGACCCCTGGGGCGGGGCCAATTTTGACCCCAGGGAAATTATTTGAACAATCTTTGTTGAGTTCCACTAGAGGATGCTAAAAGCCAAATATCTAAGCTTTAGGCCTTGTAGTTTCAGACAAGAAGATTTTTAAAGTTTTTCCTATATAAGTCCATGTAAAATGAAGTGACCCCTGGGGCGTGACCAATTTTGACCCCAGGGAAATAATTTGAACAATCTTTGTAGAGTTCCACTAGAGGATGCTATATGCCAAATATCTAAGCTCTAGGCCTGGTGGTTTCAGACAAGAAGATTTTTAAAGTTTTTCCTATATAAGTCTATGCAAAATGAAGTGACCCCTGGGGCGGGGCCAATTTTGACCCCAGGGAAATTATTTGAACAATCTTTGTAGAGTTCCACTAGAGGGTGCTAAAAGCCAAATATCTAAGCTCTAGGCCTTGTGGTTTCAGACAAGAAGATTTTAAAAAATTTTCCTATATAAGTCTATGCAAAATGAAGTGACCCCTGGGGCGGGGCCAATTTTGACCCCAGGGAAATAATTTGGACAATCTTTGTAGAGTTCCACTAGAGGATGCTAAATGCCAAATATCTAAGCTCTAGGCCTTGTGGTTTCAGACAAGAAGAGTTTTAAAGTTTTTCCTACATAAGTCTATGTAAAATGAAGTGACCCCTGGGGCGGGGCCAATTTTGACCCCAGGGAAATAATTTGAACAATCTTTGTAGAGCTCCACTAGAGGATGCTAAATGCCAAATATCTAAGCTCTAGGCCTTGTGGTTTCAGACAAGAAGATTTTTAAAGTTTTTCCTTTCGGTTGCCATGGCAACCAGAGTTCTGCATGGAATTGATTTCTTTGAACAACTTTGGAAGAGCTTCATGCAAGGAACATCTGTGGCAAGTTTCATCAAAATTGGCCAAGCGGTTTCAGAGAAGAAGTCAATTGAAGCAATTGTTGACGACGGACGACGCACGACAGACATCAGGCGGTCACAAAAGCTCACCCTGTCACTTTGTGACAGGTGAGCTAAAAATGCGTATATATCAAGGAAAGGGTTAAAGACAAACCTGAAGCAATAGTGTTGGTCCAATCCTGGCTTCTAACATGCGTAGGATAAGTAGTGACTTCTTGTTGTACAGCTCGAGGTATGTAGGGGACATGGTCTGGGGTTGGAAACAAGAAAAATACTGGTGATTCTGTCCCTGAGAAGGATCCAGAACAATTCCCCCACTCTGTGCCTCGTACTCTTGTACTTCTTGTAAATACTGGAATAAAAAAAAACACAATTCTAAGATTAATACTGTAAAATGCTTTATTTTTGCAAAGTCAAATTTTAGAGATTATTGTCTAAAATCAGTTATTTTCCTTATTCGGGTATTTATGAATCTCTGACATCGTCTGTCATTTATATGTTTTGCCAAAATTTTTATTAAAATGATGAAACGAAATAAATGAATGGTGGATAAAAAGGAATTATATGTGGTGTTTGAAGTGTTTTACAGTTCTATTTAAATGTAGTGATATACATATTGTCGGATAAATGGAAACTCATTTTAATTATATTCACAGTATTTATGAATTTGCGAGGTGGATGATTCGAGAATAATAGCAACAAGAGGGCCATGATGGCCCTTATATCACTCACCTGAGTACAAAAGTACTCTCAGCTTGTAGTTTCAGACAAGAAGATTTTTAAAGTTTTTCCTATATCAGTCTATATAAAATGAAGTGACCCCTGGGGCGGGGCAAATTTTGACCCCAGGGAAATCATTTGAACAATCTTTGAAGAGTTCCACTACAGGGTGCTAAACGCCAAATATCTTAGCTCTAGGCCTTGTGGTTTCAGACAAGAAGATTTTAAAAGTTTTTCCTATATAAGTCTATGTAAAGTGAAGTGACCCCTGGGGCGGGGCCAATTTTGACCCCAGGGAAATACTTTGAACAATCTTTGTAGAGTTCCACTGGAGGATGCTAAATGCCAAATATCTAAGCTCTAGGCCTTGTGGTTTCAGACAAGAAGATTTTTAAAGTTTTTCCTATACAAGTCTATATAAAATGAAGTGACCCCTGGGGCAGGGCCAGTTTAGACCCCTGGGAAATAATTTGAACAATCTTTGTAGAGTTGCACTAGAGGGTGCTAAATGCCAAATATCTAAGCTCTAGGCCTTGTGGTTTCAGACAAGAAGATTTTTTTATTTGTTTCCTATATAAGTCTATGTCAAATGAAGTGACCCCTGGGGCGGGGCCAATTTTGACCCCAGGGAAATAATTTGAACAATCTTTGTAGAGTTCCACTGGAGGATGCTAAATGCCAAATATCTAAGCTCTAGGCCTTGTGGTTTCAGACAAGAAGATTTTTTAATTCTTTCCTATATAAGTCTATGTCAAATGAAGTGACCCCTGGGGCGGGGCCAATTTTGACCCCAGGGAAATAATTTGAACAATCTTTGTAGAGTTCCATTAGAGGGTGCTAAATGCCAAATATCTAAGCTAAAGGCCTTGTGGTTTCAGTGAAGGTTTTTTTGAAGTTTTTCCTATATAAGTCTATATAAAATGAAGTGACCCCTGGGTCGGGGCAAATTTTGACCCCAGGGAAATACTTTGAACAATCTTTGTAAAGTTCCACTAGAGGGTGCTAAATGCCAAATATCTAAGCTCTACGCCTTGTGGTTTCAGACAAGAAGATTTTTAAAGTTTTTCCTATATAAGTCTATGTAAAATGAAGTGACCCCTGGGGCGGGGCCAATTTTGACCCCAGGGAAATACTTTGAACAATCTTTGTAGAGTTTCACTAGAGGGTGCTAAATGCCAAATATCTAAGCTCTAGGCCTTGTGGTTTCAGACAAGAAGATTTTAAAAGTTTTTCCTATATAAGTCTATGTAAAGTGAAGTGACCCCTGGGGCGGGGCCAATTTTGACCCCAGGGAAATACTTTGAACAATCTTTGTAGAGTTCCACTGGAGGATGCTAAATGCCAAATATCTAAGCTCTAGGCCTTGTGGCTTCAGGCAAGAAGATTTTTAAAGTTTTTCCTATATAAGTCTATGTAACATAAAGTGACCCCTGGGGCGGGGCCAATTTTGACCCCAGGGAAATAATTTGAACAATCTTTGTAGAGCTCCACTAGAGGATGCTTAATGCCAAATATCTAAGCTCTAGGCCTTGTGGTTTCAGACAAGAAGATTTTTAAAGTTTTTCCTTTGGTTGCCATGGCAACCAGAGTTCTGCATGGAATTGATTTCTTTGAACAACTTTGGAAGAGCTTCATGCAAGGAACATCCATGGCAAGTTTCATCAAAATTGGCCAAGCCGTTTCAGAGAAGAAGTCGATTGAAGCAATTGTTGACGACGGACGACGCACGACGGACATCAGGCGGTCACAAAAGCTCACCTTGTCACTTCGTGACAGGTGAGCTAAAAATAAAACTAACGCAAATAAAACCAGGTCTACAGTACTGGAAAATCCAGCTAAAAGATTTTGTTTGGTATTTTTTAACAGTGATGAAGCTTATCTCACAGATTTTTTGCATTCATTTTTTTTTTCGGGCCCCAATTAAGGGTAACACCATTTATTTTTTTCTTTATATTTTACAATATATAAATATATTCATATTATAAAATATGATCAGCAGTATGGTAGTTACAAATTAGTAGCAAAGTCATTATTACAGAAGCTAGCTCAGCAATATTTCAGTAATACAATATAACAAAAATATTGACGACTTATCATTAATATATAGTAGCATTATCAGCAATAAGCAGTACTAAATTAATGAAGTTAAAAAAAAATTCTATTCAAAAGTCTGATTGCTTTTTTGTGTATCATATGCAATAAATCTGTTTTGCATGTATGTTGCTGGACCAATTTAGGGCGGCCTTTTCGAAAACCGAAAGTAAAAGACCGGCTTGTTGGTCTATGAGAATAATGAAAAGGATAAACATCAGTGGCATTGTATTAGCGCCGGGCAGACACATTTTTAGCAATCATAAAAGATTTTTTTTGGAAACCTTCTATCCATTTTTATACTGGAAGAATTAATTTCTCATTTACATCTAATTTAGATTGGAAGAATCAATTTCACATTCATAATTTTGCCAATCATTTTCAGATAATGTAATACCTGTGAGATTTCATGTCTGTATTCATTATTGCCGAATGTTTTCTTCACAAACAGTTGTGTGAGAAATGCGGCTATTCCCTTTATTAGCCAGGCATCAAACCATGATTGCATCACGATAAAACATCCAAAGAACTGCTGAGCTATACCAGAGGCCATGTACTTCCTGGTTATGATTGTCTGGTCTATAATTCTGGGCGAGTGAAGAAGGCTTGTACTGCAAGTTAAATATAATATCAAAGTTTTACATGATTGTGTGAACATCATAATAACTTACGTAGTTAGACAGAAGTTTAATACTACGAATTAATCATGAGGTACTAATTTTTCGTCAGTTTCATGGACAGATTGATTCACAAACAGAACCCACAAACATGCTGTTTTCCCAACCACGATGAAATTTTAACTAGAATTTGGTGTTCCACATGACACGGAAAGCGGAAAGTTGGATTTAAAAGGGGCATAAATCAAAGAGTAGTGAAAGATGATAAATTCCAATTATTAAGTGAACAGGACAAGTTCTTTCAAAGATATAGACAACATTAAGTTCCATATTAAAGTCATTTGAATGGGACATAACTCAAACATCAGTGTAAAAGGAGTTATCATTCTTGTTGTCAGAGATGGCTTCATTTATTCAGATGATATATTCGTAGTATTTAGTTAACATAAAAAGGTATTTTCAAAGTCATAGGCAACATTAAGTTCCATAATAAAATTTGGGGACTATTGGATCCCCCCCCCCCCCCCAAGTGGAAAAGTTTTATATTTGTCTTCGAAAAAAACAACCATTTTGTAGAAAGTGGCAACATGCACACAATATGGGGGATTTTTAAGCTGCTTTTAAAGCTACTTATGAGAAATCATTTGTAAACATAAATGTTACAATGATGTGATTTTGTAAACAGATCATAATCTGTTAAATCACATCATAAATGGCAACTTATTTCAACTTAGGATTGATTGTGATTTGCAACCTGATATCCTAACACTAGCATCTATATTAATTCTACTAAAAATCCAGGTTACCTGAAGATTGTCATGGTAGCAAAGGACTGAGCTTCCTCGTAACTCTCGTCCACAAACACCTGTTTGTAACACGAGAACGGGTACCGGCTTGACATCAACTCTTCATAAAACTCAAAACCCTGAAATCAATCAAATATTTATTTCTTTATTTTTGGACCAAACTTGAAGAACTTTAACCTTTACTAAATTTTACAGTATACGAGCAAAGAGGTTTGATGTCACTGAAATATCATACAAAAGATTGCAAAAATTGTATTTTTGGGAAGGTAGGTACTGCAGTGTTTCTTCCCCTCAAATTGATAACCATGACCATCCCTCATCTCCCCATCCCTCCAAAAAATTGGAAAATAGTTTTTTTACATGTATATAAAATTAGTAAAAATCAAATAATTAACATACAACCATTGTATTGATTTTTTTTATTTAACGTAAATTTTTAAACCCCTCATTAAAATCACCTACATAATGAGGACTACCCCATTATAAGACCACTATTTTAAACTCCTCTTTTTACGATTTTGCTTAAGGATTGAATCGATATTCAATGATCTCCATTTGGGTATGGAAAACAGTTGGGTTGTTTAAAGTGTGTGAAGCCTGAAGGGCTTCACACGTACTTTAAACAATCCAACTGTTTTTTCGAATATCGATTCAATCCTTATATTTACACTCATTAAAAATCTCATTTATACAGAGATAACTAGAAGAATTTGTGATATAACGGCTTTTTCCAATGGCTGTTGGAACAGCTAGGTTGACGACAAAGTGAATGACGGCACACTTTTTCACAGCAACTCGTGGCAAAACGTGCGTGCACGGCGACGTCACACGTCAAAACATTGTGCAACGTCCAATAAATTGTGAACGGTTCTACAATAGCCTTTTAAATTATTACGTCACACTGTTTACCATTGGAAATTATGATTCCTAAAATGAATAAGACTTCATTGTAGAGGACGAAGTTGAAGTTTAAATATACTGGTTTCACCCCTAAATTAAGACCATTCCATTATAAAGACCACTTTAGTCCGGTCCTAGAGGTGGTCTTAGTAGCAGAGATCACCGTCAATGCTTCAAAGAGTATAAGAGCATCATTCAACAAGTTTATGTAATTAACGTCATGTCATTATTTTCAGAACTTTGAATAGGGATTTTATTTTACAAACCATTTGCCGGGAGAAAAGTACCTTTCCCATTGAGAATTAAGCCCATTACTGGCTATCACCCCAAAATAACCACTATACTGCAATAAGTGCTAACAATGAAGACTACCCTTAATTCCTTTTATTATATACCCATGAATGATTTTAGCATAGTGCATCGTTAATCCACAAAATTGATACAACTCATCAGATTAGAAATTCCGTATTGAACAATGTGTGTTCTGTGTGATGTCACACTAGGTTTTCGTAATTTTCCGGCACATAACGAACTCCAAAATAGGCCATCGCAGTTTTACAACCGTTACGATATTTGTATGCCATTCATAAATTTTCTATGCCATTCATAAATTTACTATCGCATTACTAATTTTATTTCTGTAAACCACTTTGTTGACTAAAAGTTTGTTGTTTACTTTATTTAAATCTGTTTTAAGCGAGAAGGGTATACATGTATAATAAAAGGAACATTATGACAGTATGCATTCTATATGTTCGTATTATTTCTTGTTGCATATGTAAACCACATCACTCTCGACCTTCGGTCTCGCGCGATACTGTTCACATACCCAACTCGAAAAATACGAACCTACAGAATGCATACTGTTATAATATTCCATATGCAGAATACATGTATATGCATGTGCAACCAGTGTAGATTCAGATTTGCCAACACATCCTTGCCATATGATCACAAAATACACTGCAGACTCTTTATAACGCGGTATAGCGGGTCCAATTTTTTGTTTCTTCATGAATTGTGCGGATTATGTGATAATTATAGAGACTATTGAATTTAGTAATGGATCAATGATAAACAGTAAGTATGCATTCACAAGTTTGCCTCGGGGTGATATCTGTCACTGGGAAAGGTGTTAAAACACGGTTGTTTTAGGGATAAAATGTGTGCGTCACTTATGTACATGTTACAATTGTGACTTCCAGTTTCGATTTATTTGCCACTTTACGATCAAAAATGACTTCCGGTTTCGATTTTTTGCCGTTTCATGGTAAAAAATGGACTTAAAAAAAAATAGGGGATCCACGGTACGACCGCCTTATAATGGACCGCGGAATTAAATACACCGCGTTATAAAGAGTCCGCAGTGATCAGCCCAAACATTCCATATCTGGAGATTCTTCTGTTCACTTTTTCCTCAGGAATAAACTTTAAAGGGAACAGTGCAGATCCTGATCAGAACGGCATTGATGTTCAGGCAAATCTGGAGCCCCACTGGATTTAAGAAGAATCCTAAGAGAAAATGAATCTTACTTTTATAATCACATGCTTACCTCATGTAGGTAGCTAGTTGTATGCTTAAGGATGGCTTTTAGATGGGGCAGACAGAAATGTGTCACTTCATGCATGTTAGGGTCCACCAGCATCTCAAACGGCCTGAAACAGTCAATGTATGTGATTGAGTTTGAGATTAATACGATAATTCTAACAATCATTTATGATTGGCTGCAGCAAAGTTCATTTGTTCCCAAATCAACATAAAGTGGACAGAGAACCAATCATCAGATGTATTTTTTATCTACCAGAGCCTGTGCTCTAATTTGCTGGGTATTTACTCTAGGTTTGGTAACAAATGTTGTAACAGTTACTTAAATGACAATAGTAGTCTAAAAGTACTACCCCAATAATTAATGTATGCAATAGCCAGGGTTCCACTAACTGCTGAACATCAAGCACATGTATATGACTCATGTATCCACAATCAACTTCATACTTTTCTAAATGTGATTATTGTTTGTTGTTTTTTTAAATTGCTCAGGTAAAATTGACAATAGGTTTGCTTGGGTGTCTCCAAAAGGCTGTCAGGGATACTTAAAGACTTCTTACATTTGTTCCACACTTAAAACAGAGCTTAGCTCTATTGAACAAGTCTGACATTCAAACATGATAAATCTTTAATTTACCCAACAGCCAGTGCTATATTAGGAGCTGACGTCGGTGTACTCAGATAGTAGTGGTATGTCTTTGCTCTCATGTCAGATGTGTACACAACCTCTACAAGGTCACCACAAGACACTGCTGTCATCTCAAGGTCACACGTAAACTCCAGTTTCCATGTACACGGCTCTGCGTAACTATCTATACACGGAAACCATAATCTGCAGGATACAAGATAAACAAATGATAAGAAGATACCATGGAATCACTTATATTCATGGTCAAAACATTTTGTGGTTTAGAAGATACTGTGTGTGATAACTTATATTCGTGGGCAAAAAATATATTGGATTTTCGTTAGACAGCATTTTTGTAGGATAGGTATGTGACAGTTTTAAATTCATGGATTGGTCTTTCCATAAAAAACACGAACATTAGTACCCCATGAAAATTAATGAATTCACAGACTCGGAAGTTTGTGAGCAAAAAGAATAAAGAATAACAAATCTCCATGCCAAGTTTGATGACTTTCAATACATCCATCCTTTTTTTTATTTGAAGTTTACAATGACCTTTCCTTATCCCAAAACCAATAAGGGTCATCTCCTAAGAAACATTCAACATACCAAGTTTGATGAATAGTAAGTCCAACCATTTTTTAATTATTGATCCAGGGCTGGAAAAATATTTTTAAAAGACACTTGTCCGGGACTAATCATCTTACCAAAAATGACTTGTCTGGAAAATCAGATGACCTGTCCTGCAATGAGGTTCACTTGTTTCATACTTAACATTCTGATTTCTAGTACATAATTTTATGTGTCAGTATTTTATCTATGCTAAAATGCATTGTTCTGCATTAAATTTGCTTGAGTTTTATTCTTTTTTAAAATTATGTATTAAATTAAATGTTTTGCTAGCAATTTGCATGCAATTCTGCCACCACCCACACAAACCATATTTCTCTTTGTGATATGTATGTGAATTTTTGGCTGGTGATTATGATAGTCAAAATGTGTAGGTTACTTACAAAAATAATAAAAACCTCAGAACAATTGAGAAAAAACATAACATATCCGAAATTATTGCTGTCCGAAAATGCATACACTTTCACCAGTGGTGATTTCTAGTGAAATTTAGATTGAACATGGACTCCACGGGGGGAGGGGGGGGGACATTTGATGTGCCGCAAATGCTGTTGATTAGGCTATCAACTGTTTATGACTAACAAGCTTTTGACACTGGGTATCTGTTTATTTGTGACTTGTCCAGATATCAATTAATGACTTGTCCAAGACTAGATTTCAGACAAGCATTCAGTAGCCCGAGTTGGCATTTTGACTAGTCCGGGACGTCAGCTACTGTATTTTTCCAGCCCTGTGATCTGGAAAAATTGTTCAACAAGAGGTGTTTGTCAAACACAAATGCCCCCCCTGACGTGCAAGTGATATCTATTAGCATTGAATTTAAATTTTTGGAAATTTAGAGACTTTTGTAAGCTTTAGCAATGAAGGGTACCAGTCATGAAAGCAATTTACAAGACGGTGGAACTCCTATATATCAATAACCAGGTCATCCAATGAGAGGATTACATTTACCTCGACAAACATAAGCGCGTGTAGATTAACCTAGTCTAACACAAAGGATTTTATTGTAATTTAAATCAAATATTCGCTATTGGCGGAGATATAGTAGCTCTAGTGTTATGTCAATTCCGGTAATGTGCAGGCTTTAGTGACCATCCATACGAAACCAAAGCATTTAATAAACACAAGTGAGTGATAATCAGTGCCTATTTATGACACGGCATATATTGAAATAGTTTAAAATTAATGTTATGGATCATTAATATATATCTTTACTTGAAATTGTCATGGGGAAAAATAATCACAACTTTACACTGAGAAGTATTTTATTTTATTATACAAATAAACATAAAAACGTTGTCTAGTTATTGATCGAACAAGGTTTTTTGTTGTCAAGGCCACCGTGACCTTGACCTTTGACCTACTGACCCCAAAACCAATAGGGGTCTTCTACTGGCCACGACCAACTTCCACACCAAATATGAGGTCTGTATCACAAAGCGTTGTCTAGTTATTGATCGGACAACGTTTTTGTATGCAAAGGCCACTGTGACCTTGACCTTTGACCTACTGATCCTAAAATCAATAGGGTTCTTCTATTGGTCATGACCAACCTCCACACCAAATATGAGGACTGTATCACAAAGCGTTGTCTAGTTATTGATCGGACAAGGTTTTTGTGGTCAAGGCCACTGTGACCTTGACCTTTGACCTACTGACCCCAAAATCAATAGGGGTCTTCTACTGGTCATGAACAACCTCCACACCAAATATGAGGACTGTATCACAAAGCGTTGTCTAGTTATTGATCGGACAAGGTTTTTGTGGTCAAGGCCACTGTGACCTTGACCTTTGACCTACTGACCCCAAAATCAATAGGGGTCTTCTACTGGTCATGACCAACCTCCACACCAAATATGAGGACTGTATCACAAAGCGTTGTCTAGTTATTGATTGGACAAGGTTTTTGTGGTCAAGGCCACTGTGACCTTGACCTTTGACCTACTGACCCCAAAATCAATAGGGGTCTTCTACTGGTCATGACCAACCTCCACACCAAATATAAGGACTGTATCACAAAGCGTTGTCTAGTTATTGATCGGACAAGATGTGGTCTACGGACCGACATACCGACCGACATACCGACCGACCGACATGTGCAAAGCAATATACCCCCGCTTCTTCGAAGGGGGGCATAATAAGCCTGTGTCTACATGGATGCACATCAAGGCACTTGCTTTAAATTGGTGAATATTTGTGAAAAAGAAGGGCATTTTGAAAATAAAATTTTCTGGTTGGGCACTTGTTTGGAAACTTTTTGGGCCCATTATGTGCGTCATTCCCTTCTCAAAATAGTATGTTTTTCCCCTATCTCAGAAAAAATTCCCCTCCGAAATCTAAAATAAATTGAAATAGACTCCCTAAAATGCACATAAGTGATAAATTGATTTATTTGTAAGAATAAAGTCACAAAATATACTAGCTAGAAAACAATAGGTGGAAATCAGTGTTTTGAGAAAGTGTGACACTTCAAAGTAAAAAAATACATAAATGACTAAAAATTCTCCTTTTTTGTCTTATTGTCATAAAATGACACAAAATTCCCCTTCCGAAAGGGTGTGGGTACCTGTCCCTTAAAGTTGTCTAGTGCCATGTCTCGACTCTGGGATGCATGTCTCATATTTCCCAGGAAAATCTTTTCCTCAATGATTTTGATGCTCTGGATAAAGCCCTGTTTACAATTTCTCCCAATAATCATTTTGATTGCATTAAAGCAGAATGCTGCTATTTCCATACTACTATACCACTTACTTATAAATTTAAGAAAACTTAATGAATTTTGCACTACAGCTTTTTATCAGTTCATACTAAAATATTTAATTTTCCTTTTTTTAAAAGCTAAAATGTGAAGAAAAAACATGCAAAAAGAGAAACAGTTAAACCCATTTATCCTACTGAAAACAAATTTCTCATTTAACAAGAGGTGTTTGTCAAACACAAATGCCCCCCCTGACGTGCAAGTGATATCTATTAGCATTGAATTTAAATTTTTGGAAATTTAGAGACTTTTGTAAGCTTTAGCAATGAAGGGTACCAGTCATGAAAGCAATTTACAAGACGGTGGAACTCCTATATATCAACAAAGTCAAAAATCTATTTTTAGCTGTTGTGACCTAATTAGGCAGCGGACCGGAACCATTTATATAACTTTTGAAGAGACTCATCCAATGATCAATTGTGTCAAGTTTGGTTGAAATTGGGTTAGCGGTTTGGGTGGAGATGTTGTTTAAAAACTGACAAAGTCAAAAATCTATTTTTAGCTGACGCGACCTAATTAGGCAGCGGACCGGAACCATTTATATAACTTTTGAAGAGACTCATCAAATGATCATTTGTGTGAAGTTTCATCAAAATTGACCCAGTAATATAGGAGGAGATGTCGTTCAAAGATTGACAAAGTCAAAAATCTATTTTTAGCTGTCATGACCTAATTAGGCAGCGGACCGGAACCATTTATATAACTTTTGAAGAGACACATCCAACAATCGTTTAATATGAGGTCTGTATCACAAAGCGTTGTCCAGTTATTGAACGGACAACGTTTTTGTATGCAAAGGCCACTGTGACCTTGACCTTTGACCTACTGATCCTAAAATCAATAGGGTTCTTCTATTGGTCATGACCAACCTCCATACCAAATATGAGGACTGTATCACAAAGCGTTGTCTAGTTATTGATCGGACAAGGTTTTTGTGGTCAAGGCCACTGTGACCTTGACCTTTGACCTACTGACCCCAAAATCAATAGGGGTCTTCTACTGGTCATGACCAACCTCCACACCAAATATGAGGACTGTATCACAAAGCGTTGTCTAGTTATTGATCGGACAAGGTTTTTGTGGTCAAGGCCACTGTGACCTTGACCTTTGACCTACTGACCCCAAAATCAATAGGGGTCTTCTACTGGTCATGACCAACCTCCACACCAAATATGAGGACTGTATCACAAAGCGTTGTCTAGTTATTGATCGGACAAGGTTTTTGTGGTCAAGGCCACTGTGACCTTGACCTTTGACCTACTGACCCCAAAATCAATAGGGGTCTTCTACTGGTCATGACCAACCTCCACACCAAATATGAGGACTGTATCACAAAGCGTTGTCTAGTTATTGATCGGACAAGGTTTTTGTGGTCAAGGCCACTGTGACCTTGACCTTTGACCTACTGACCCCAAAATCAATAGGGGTCTTCTACTGGTCATGACCAACCTCCACACCAAATATGAGGACTGTATCACAAAGCGTTGTCTAGTTATTGATCGGACAAGGTTTTTGTGGTCAAGGCCACTGTGACCTTGACCTTTGACCTACTGACCCCAAAATCAATAGGGGTCTTCTACTGGTCATGACCAACCTCCACACCACATATGAGGACTGTATCACAAAGCGTTGTCTAGTTATTGATCGGACAAGGTTTTTGTGGTCAAGGCCACTGTGACCTTGACCTTTGACCTACTGACCCCAAAATCAATAGGGGTCTTCTACTGGTCATGACCAACCTCCACAACAAATATGAGGACTGTATCACAAAGCGTTGTCTAGTTATTGATCGGACAAGGTTTTTGTGGTCAAGGCCACTGTGACCTTTGACCTACTGACCCCAAAATCAATAGGGGTCTTCTACTGGTCATGACCAACCTCCACACCAAATATGAGGACTGTATCACAAAGCGTTGTCTAGTTATTGATCGGACAAGGTTTTTGTGGTCAAGGCCACTGTGACCTTGACCTTTGACCTACTGACCCCAAAATCAATAGGGGTCTTCTACTGGTCATGACCAACCTCCACACCAAATATAAGGACTGTATCACAAAGCGTTGTCTAGTTATTGATCGGACAAGATGTGGTCTACGGACCGACATACCGACCGACATACCGACCGACATACCGACCGACCGACCGACCGACATGTGCAAAGCAATATACCCCCGCTTCTTCGAAGGGGGGCATAATTAAAGGTCACCATGACATGATACTTTTTTTTTTACCATGAAAGGGGACATCTACTGGTGACTGTCAAACCAACCCTGAATTATTTATCAGAACTGGTTCCAATTTAACGTTCTCATGACCTTGAACTATTGACCCCAAAATTAATTGCTCATTTAAATACCATGAGCAATCTTTAAAAAATGTGTTGACTTAAGGCTACTGACTACACTGCAACTCCATTATATCGCGGACTTCGGGGTCCAAGCCCGCCAACCGCGATATAAACGGAGCGCGATATAAGTACATAATCGCGCTAAAACACGGAGAATGTATTTGTTTTTGCTGTCGGATGCATGTATATCACGGTGTTGCGTAATTAACACGCCGTGAAATCTACGGGTAGTACGTTCCGTGCTGGACAAATGTTTTAAAACAATTGTTTAAATTTAATTTATTATATTAATATTTCTTACAAGACACACAATTACCAAATTTCAAATAAAAAAGCAAAACGGAGACTGACTAATAACACCAAGATCAAAATCTTATAGGCCTTAAATTATTGTAATGGAATTAAAGACCGTATATCTAGTTTGTTTAGATGCTTGCAGAAATTTTAATTATTTTATGACACAAACTCCGACATTTACGAACGTAAATGTAAAATAAATATTAAACCACTAACCATCGTGAACATATTCCATAATTTATCAATTAAATCCTAATTTAGCTCCAGTGTAATATTTCAGTATTGTTGCATCATCAACCAACTTAAACCAGCTATAGAAATGACAAATGTCACGTACACACTTCTTGTAGATCAAACGATTTCATAGCAGAGCCGACAAAACATCACAGTCTCGATACGAGCCGACATTTTTCTTTGAAGTCGCATTTCATTGACAGATATTATCGCTGTTTACCTCTAGTCAAAAATACAACCTCTATGAAATTAACAGGAAGGCGGATCAAAGCAAAATGTACATCAATGAACTACTGACAGGTTTTAAAACATGACTAGGAATAATTTTTTGTTTCTTTCTGAATTGTGCGGATTATGTGATAATTATAGAGACAATCGAATTTAGTAATGGATCAATGATAAAATTAAACAGTAAGTATGCATTCACATGTTTTGCCCCGGGCTGTTAAAGTGTTATCTGTCACTGGGAAAGGTGTTAAAACACGGTTGATTTAGGGGAAACTTGTGTTTAATTCTATCCGGCATATACATGAATAGTTAAAGGTTGAACAGAATTGTAAAAAAAACTTTCATCTATTTTCATGTTTGATGTTAAATAATTTGTATCTGCTGGTGAACGTGTACATCGCCTCTTAAATCCCTGCATACAAAATGTAATAAACAGCTTTCGCCGATAATGACGTAATACGACACGGAAAAAGCGTGCGTTTCGTGAATTACGTTGATTTAGTCATTTGATCTTTTTTACCACCCACGAAGAATGAACAAACATATACATTGTATATGTACAAAAAATTGGGATCCACGGACCAAGCGCGATATATTGGATATCGCGATATAACGGATCGCGATATAACGGAGTTGCAGTGTATACTTTTTGTAGGTTTTATATCTTGGATAGTCATGTGGTACAACTTAAGGGTTAAGTAAACATCAAATTTCCATATAGAACAATATGACATACCTTGAGGAGTTTTCATGTCTGTAGGAGAAACAATGTGCCCCTCTCTCTGCCAGGGTACCTTCTGTGTTAGGGAGAACAAAATGTAGACCCCCCATGCCACCATCTTGCTGCTCCAAAGAAAACTCAATGTTGATTCTCAATGGCTGCATCTCTGGGGACAAATAAACAAATAAGAGGATTCATTATCTTTCAAGGTAAAGGCGGTTAAACAAAAATAGATACCATAACAAATAAACTGTTTAGCATAACCCTTTACTCCACGGGATATAGCTGTTATCCTGTGGGTCAGCAATGTAGATGCAGATCAGTTTGCACATCTGTAGTATCTGATCAGGATCTAAACTGTTTGCTTTTAGATTCATAAGGTTATTTCACACAAATAGGTGACCAGTGCAGATCTAGATCAGACAGCACAGCTGGAAAAGCTGGTCTGGATCTATACTGGTCACACACATGAGTAAAACATGTATATATGCACTTCAGGGTTACAGAAAGGGCCCTTATATTACAGTGTCCAATATGCAATGGTTATTAAATCCCAAAACTTTGCTAACTTCAAGGCTTACCAGCAGTTTTCATCACCAATTATCAATAACTATCCCTTTTGGAAATCATCAAATATAACACTGGCTGTTGGGACCCCAAGACTGCCCCAAATTAACACCTTTTCTAAAAATCTTGCATCAAACTCTGGAAACCAATTATTGGTACCATTGGATAACACTCTGAATGCACTAATGAAAATTGCAATCTGATTAAAATTATCTCCTAAAAACTGCTACCCTATTAGGATCTGTAGACGAGTCACTTAAACATGCTTTTATCAATAACCTCCTAACCAATCAGACTGTCGCCTACAAAATCACAAAAGTACATGATGTTCGTAGTAAATGTCAAAGTGTTCCGAACCTTACATTGTAATAGAAGCCATGTTCACACAGTGTTTTAAACCCTGGAAAGTTAGAAAAGCCATGTTAGACATATTTTACTGAAGATAGATGTATGTTATACAGTATTGCATTCCTTACCACTGAAATGGCACCTTCAGATCATTCATTTGTGACCCTTATAACGACAACGTTATGAATCATGTTTCCTATGTTGACGTTTCTAAAAATAGTTTTTGGGGAAATCCACTATTGCTAATATATGATATATGTGGGCTGTATTCAAGTCTAACATTCTGTTAGATCTGACTTTAGTGAGCTTGTATAAATTGTTACCTGTTATAAAGGGAAAGCACTCCTGTGGTAATCGGATGGTGACCTCCCCATTGCCCATGTCTGGATTGGTCATTTTCACTGCATTATTGTAAGCTTTCTCGTACACATCAAGACTTCTCCTGGAAATAGAAAATGATGTTTTCTACAACGTATTTCCCGTGAGCAAATGGTAGATCCAGATCTGCCTGCAAATTCATTAGCCTGTATATTTGTGCAGTCTGATCAGGTTCTACACCGTTTGCTTATACATCTTTTATACTTTTCATTCCTAAACAAGCAGACTAAGAGTGTAGATCCAAATGAGACTGTACATCTGGCAGTGTACTGTCTTAAAAGTATCTACACTATTTGATTTTGAATTTTTTTAACTCTTTCCTCCATAGACTAGCCTGAATTGCGTGGGCTAACAGCTTAGATCCAGATCAGCCAGCACATCTGTGCCATCTGATCAGGATCTAAACTGTTCGCTATTTGATTTATAAGGTTATTTCTGACCAAAATTTGACCAGTGCAGATCCTGATCAGATGGCATGGATGTGCCAGGTGATCTGGATCTACACTGTTTGCACATGCGTAAAAATTCGTATATATGGAGGAAAGGGTTAATATGTCATTTCTGACAAAGAAGTGAAAAGTTTAATCTTTATAATCTGATGACATGCATGACAGCTGATCTGGAACTGCAGTACAGTGGTTGCCCATGTGATTAAAGGCATACCATGAGTTAAACGTTAACCTTAATGTCACAATTTTAATATCCTATAGTAGTCAATAAGACAAAATAACTAGATTGTAATTATATTACCAGAACCTAGCTCAAGATAAGACAATACATACTGCCTGGCGACTTCGTCATCTTGCACCGCCTCTAGTGTCGGATCGTTGTACCAGAATGGGGCCTCCCATGTGTCATTTACCAGTATACGGTAAATCCCTAACGTCGGTTAAGGTACAACTAATACAAAAATTTTCTCGGCAATCTTCCATGTATCTCTCTTTCCTGAGCTAAATGTCACTCACAGACAGAAGGTAAAAAGGTATGGTTACAACTTCTCTTTTCTGACCATCTATAGCAATATTAAATGTGAGATTTGAATATATTACTTTATTATCAATCATAGGCATACTTTACTTTTCCCTTACTTTGTGTAAACCAACAAATTAAATGGTGTAATTAAATGGCATACATTTTTGTGTCCAAACAAAAATCAACATACTTATTACTATTAACAACAAATGAAAATTCATGTAGGCTAAGAAAAAAAATATTAGTATTTTAACTAATACACATCATTTTTAGGGTGGGGAAATTGGTGTGATCAACATGGACATCATAGCTTTAGTTTAAACAATGTCCAGATGATATCAAAGGATACTACACTGCTTGCAGTTTAGCTTGATCCTCTTTAAATCAGCACGCACTGGATGAATTGTTAATTCCACATATCCCTGTAATAAATATCAACATTCAGCCCAAGAAAAGCTGAATTTGGGCTACAATATTGTCCAAAGAAAGTTCCCTTGTGACAGAGTTTCCTATACAAACAATAGCACATGAAATAGATAACTATCGCCTTTGACAATTTTGCACAGATAAGCTGGGTAGGACTTATGATAGAATGGTGTTTGCCAGTTTGCAATATAGGGATCAATCCATCCATATTATTTTTACATCTTGTGCTTTCTGATAGATGGGTTGGAGTCGACTGACCAAGATAACTTGTGCTTGATTGTTCATATGAGTGAGGTTGTTGCACCATAAGACCATTGTATGAATCCATTTTCTCTTTTCCTTTATACTTCATCAGGTACTTGTATGTTTGGGAAGGCTGTGGATGTGACTATTCCTGATGCACAATAGACAGCACTGTTCACCGGCAAATATACAGAAAACAAAAAAACTTCTTAACATTGAAAAGTTTAACCCTTTCCTCCATAGACACACCTAAATTACTAGGGCCAACAGTTTAGATCCAGATCAGCTGGCACATCTGTGCCGTCTGATCAGGATCTAAAGTGTTCGCTTTTTATTTCATTAGGTTATTTCTGACCAAAATGCGACCAGTGCAGATCCACGGATGTGCCGGCTTATCTGAATCTACACTGGTCGCACATGCGTAAAAATGCCTATATATGGAGGAAAGGTTTAAAACAGATACAATTGTACTTACAATTAATGATTGAGTCTGAAAATTGAAACCTTTCACACACAGAACTTGGTGAGCTGAAAACAGAATAGAATATCATCAAGTCACTAAAATCAAACAAATGGAAGGTTTTGCCTATTTCTGTTCAGAGATTTAAATTATTTTTCTTACAATATACTACAAATTTCGATTTTAGTTAGATTTTGGCTTGCAACCACAACATCAAACACGGAGCACGGCAACTGATATTTTCATGTGGGGAAGTATAATTGACAGAACGTTGTTGATAGCTAATCATGCCTTCAGGTTGCTTTGATGTAAGCCACACCTTTTGTTATTATTTCAACATCCACAATGGGAATGAACCCACAGCGACATAAAATTGATTGACAGCAAAACGTAATTTGGAAGTAAAACACAGCGTCTTTTGATTGGAGCGGCAGTTCTAACAGTCGTCGCATGACAAAAACACGATCGGCGTCTTTTGAAGTGCTGCAGTGCAACAGATGTTTACGGAGGTTGCTCGCTGGGTCAAAATCTAATCGAAATCAAAATTTGTAGTGCCATTCCCTAATCTCCCTACTCAACACTTTACTCTTTAGATACAACTTTTATTCCATATGTGAACAGTGTAGGTCAAGATCAGCAAGCACATATGTGTAGTCTGATAAGGATATTAGATAATACTGTTCGATTTTAGATTCATTAGGGCTACTTCTGACCAGAAAATGACAAGCGAAGATCTTGATCAGAAAGTCAGCATGGATATGCCGGCTGATCTGTATCAACACTGGTCAACCATATGATAAAAGGCTCATCTATAGAGTAAAATGTTTAAGATGTTTCTGGTAGTTTCTGATTTTACAAGGCTATGATTTTTCGGCAAGACACCTTTAACATAGTCATTTGATTTACATATTTTATGCTAAGGCAGGGCACTTGTTTGGCAATTTTTGGGGCCCATGATGGGCCCCATTCCCCTCTCAAAATAGTATGTTTTTTTCTCCTATCCCAAACAAAAATTTCCCTCCAAAATCTAAAATAAATTGAAAAAGACTCCTGAAAATGTACATATTTGATTAATTGATTTATTTGTATTAAAATCTTAAGTCACAAAATATACTAGCTATTATAATCAGTGGTGGAAAACAGTGTTATGAGTGAGCCACTTCAAAGTCAAGACATGCATATATGACTTAAAATTCCCCATTTTTGTCTTAATGCGACACAAAATTCCCATTCTGAAGGGTATGGGTACCTGTCCCCAAAAGTTGTCAAGTGCCCTGTAATGGACCAACACTTAAAATTCAAAATACATTGAAATCAGAAATTATTTTGATACCTGTGTTTTTTTAAAACAATCAAAACAATCTGTACCAATCGATCTAGTGGACATGTGGATTTTTAATGCTAATTGAAGTTGATCAAAGACCTAAATAGATAAATAGATATGCATCATCGCATTTTCTCGCATAAGCGCGCGGCCTGCGCTATCTCTAATCACATGATCGCTGTCTTTGATACCGAAAGCCTTCGTCAATTCTGTCCATCATTAAAACTTTTTTAATGAATGTTTAATAGAAATTCGACTTGCATTAATTTAAAGTAAGATGCATATTCTTCATCATGAAACTAAGGTTTATTATTTATTTATTGATATAACAATCAAAATCACCAAAATTGCACAATACCGTTCAAAGTGCATTGGCCAGCAGAAAGCAAACATACAATGTGAAATTTTATGCCAATCATATCATACCTTACAACGACCTTAAAAAGATTAAATAATTTAATCAATGTGTTCAAGAAATATATCAAAATAACATTAAAGCATGAAGATCGATTAAAAGTGATGTAAACATTTTTAAAATCCAGTCAACACGTAATTATCGCCTATCGAATCGGCTACAAGATGGCGGATTATATAAAGTGAAAATAACGCTTAGTCACGGGACGAGATTCTCGTCCAGTCCAGGTATCAAAACGAGATTTAGTATATCAGTTATAGAGAGATGCGAATCTGTGTAATATATAGGTCTTTGAGTGGACCATATGCCTGATGGTAATTGGACTTTCTTTGAGTGAACCTTTGACCGACTTCCAGAGATCTCTTTACAGACCACTAGTGCATTTCTGTTAATCAGGCAAGTAAACAATTTTTTGGAAAGAATTTGCGAGCCTATATCAGGAAGTCAGAATAGATTGGTTGGAAATGAAAACTAAAATAAAAAAATGTCCCCAGAAACTGGATTCTGGCTAAAATGCAGAAAATTTTTATCTGTCATTATATTATAGAAGTGGGATTTTAATGTGTCTCTAAATTGGTTCTATTCAGAAATGTAAGATTTGAAATGCTATTAATTCAGAATTTGAAATGCTATAGTGGAGGCCTATAGAATTCGAAATTGGTTACATTACAGTAATTTTGGTGGCTCGGGAACCAGTCAATTTTGTCTAGGGTTTGTGCGGACCATTAGATAAAGTAATTCTGTGATTGGTTGAAAATGCAAAAGCAGAATAAAAAATATTAAATAGCTATGTGAAAATGCACAGTGTATAGGAGAAGTTGAAACAAAACATTTGCATTTTTATTTTGAGTGTATGAAAATTTTTATCTTTAAAAATGGGTATTATTTTGGACAAAGTGAAACTGAAAGTGGCGCAAAGCTGAGGGTGGTGGTATTCCAGTGCATGTCGCGAAAAAGTTTACTGGTTACGCTATATTTTTGTTGTGTTTTTATGATGTCTCTAGTTTAGTTTTATTTGCAAAAGTAAGATTTTAAGGCCTTGACCCAATAGCTAATTCAGAATAGGAGATGAAGCTATACTGGGAGTCTATGGAAAATGAATTACTGTAGTCTAACCTAAATATAAAACTGAAAGTCATGGACTGTCTTCTCAAGATGCCAAATTTGAAATAGATATTGCCATCAGTTGGTATGTAGTCAGTTTCAAGACAAATTTGGAGTGTTTCTGAACAATTTTATGGAATCACATAGGTAAATAATTGTCAGAAGTCTTGATTTTGGCCATGGGATACTGAAATAGTTACAGTTTGCATATTCATCCAATGAGAGGTGTTGGTAGCATTTCAGAGAAGCACTTTTATTTTCTTATATTTCAATAACAGCTTGGACATGGAATATTTGTGCATAGAAATATGTCGCGTATTCATATGTATGTTTGTTTTCCTTCGTAACATTGGCAGGTTTTCGCTGAAAGTAGGTTGTCGACTGAAGTTCACCATGTAGTGGTTAGTAAAGAAGTATGGAATTTTTGCCATTATTGCCATTCAAGATGCACATTTTGATGTACCTTATATCTTTTTAAGCATGAAAATCTGCCTTATTCACATACATAATACTGCAATGCCTATGAAAAAGCCAGTTCATAAAGCATAATGCTGCTGATGGGTTCACTATGGCCTTATGGAACTTAAGAGTTGTGTTTCAGAATTATGAATTACAAAAACCTTGAAAGAAAATGTGAATCTTGAGGTCAAAAACTGTCTAACTGATAATCAAATTGGATCATTTTAGTTACAAATCATCATTTTAAACAAAAATCTCAAATCAAAATAATCAAAACCTTGTAAATCACTGTTAGACCCTGTAAAATATGGCAATTCAGTTTTTATGAATTATTTCCCTTTACAATAAACAGTTATCAGTGGACATTCAGACAGCTCTTAGAAGTATTTTGACTACTTTACACTGAAAAATGTCCTATTTATAAGTATTTTATTTTATTTCTAGACATAAATGGCATTTTAACAGGGTTATTAAGCAATAATGGGTACTGTATAAGATTTTGAGTCAAGGATGACTCAAATAAAGCTCATTCCTGAAGGATTTAGTAGACGGTAGTGTGATTATAAGCAAATAGCTGTGTCTGTGGTTGGAGATTTCCTTATTTTCAGTACATATTTAACATTATTTATGCTAAATTGCATATCTTTTGATATTTTAGGATCATAAAATATGCAAATTGAGGTGCCAAAAGTGCCCTATAGGTAAATTTTAGCCTGTTTTTCCTTGGTCTAGCTCTCCATATTTGCTATGACTGTCATCTTGTGTTGCTGATATAGACTTAAACAGTATTCTTTTCACATATAGTTGTGTTTACATGTAATCTTGAAGTCATATTCAGTTGGATAATAACATAAGGCAGTACTACAGGATCAGGAAAAGAGTAAAAATGTTAAAATTCTTGATTTTGAAGAGGGGGTGGGGAAACAAAATTAGCTCTGTGTTAAAGACTATTAAGGCCAAGCAAAAAAATGTTGGTGCATTATGTGACACACATGTTGACATCTTCATTGTAGAAGTTATATAGCATTTGTTTGAAAATTATAATTTTCCTGAATTTTTGTGTACCACTTTTCATAACTAAAATCACAGGAAATTTATTGCAGGAAATTGGGCTTATCAGCTTGTATTTGATTTCAGTTTGTGGGTAAAGTATGGGATAATGAAAGACAAAAAAGTGGTTTCAGTGTTCAGAATAATTTATTTATTTGGATAAAACAGAATAAAGTCATTTAACAAGTAAGCCATGCATCTTTAGGTTACATTACAGTAATTCAGGTGGCTCGGGAACCAGTCAATTTTGTCTAGGGTTTTGTGCGGACCATTAGATAAAGTAATTCTGTGATTGGTTGAAAATGCAAAAGCAGAATAAAAAATATTAAATAGCTATGTGAAAATGCACAGTGTATAGAAGAAGTTGAAACAAAACATTTGCATTTTTATTTTGAGTGTATGAAAATTTTTATCTTTAAAAATGGGTATTATTTTGGACAAAGTGAAACTGAAAGTGGCGCAAAGCTGAGGGTGGTGGTATTCCAGTGCATGTCGCGAAAAAGTTTACTGGTTACGCTATATTTTTGTTGTGTTTTTATGATGTCTCTAGTTTAGTTTTATTTGCAAAAGTAAGATTTTAAGGCCTTGACCCAATAGCTAATTCAGAATAGGAGATGAAGCTATACTGGGAGTCGATGGAAAATGAATTACTGTAGTCTAACAAATTCTAGAATCTGAACAAGATATTTAGCGTCGCGAAAATAGATGACATATAGGTCAGTTAGCATAATTACCAAGCTTATATGCTTTTAACGTCTCCATAATTGATTTTTGATTTTGTTTCTTCTTTCTGCAATCGAAAGAACTTGCATTTTGTTTTTAATGATGGCAAATTTTACATTTATTGCACCAACGACAATCAAAACAAAATATTCTCAGATTCATATCGTTGTTTTCGAAATAAAATAAATCAATAATACATTTGAAATAATAAAAAGAAAATCATTAATAAATAATATTTTTCGTTTATATATTTGATTTATTTAATTCTGATTTAAATTATTTTGTTAAATGAATTCGAACACAACGCTCAGTCAAAGTTTTTGACAGGTGACACCTCAGCACTAATTTTGAGTTTTCATTCATTCGTTACATATTTAGAACAAGTATGGCTAGTCCAAGAACACGTAGAGTTCTCAAAGATTTGAAGATAAAAGAAGACAACAATGTAAGTTTAGTATACAACATGATACGTTAAAATCTAACAACAAGAAACATTCAAATTATCCATGTTGTCCAACATGTGTCCAATTTCTGTTTAGGATTGAGTGATTTTAGTCAAAATGAATGGCCGGCAGACTAGAAAAGTATATGTTTAACAGGTGTGATTAGAACACGTAACAATCAACACCAGTGCTAGTAATTCGACTCCTGACAGACCAATTTTACATTCTGATATTTTCTCAATATCTGCCCATTATTCCCTGAGGATATGTTTCAAACAGTTATGATCAAAACTGTGGTTGAAATCCCACCCATTTTTATTCCTCGTTTTCACCGTCACATGAAATTTTCCAACTGGTATGTTTATGGTGTTATAGTGCATCAAGTAGCATTAAAATGACAAGTTTTCCCAAACAAAAATTAAGCCTTATTTACACATATCGAATCATTGCTAAATAAATATTATTTTTTATCATTTTAGAAATGTTTTGAGTGTGGTGTGCTCAATCCACAATGGGTCAGTGTTACATATGGTGTGTGGATCTGCCTCGAGTGTTCTGGAAAACACAGAGGATTGGGTGTCCATCTGAGGTAAATCAGGACAAAAATAGAGATTTTTGATAGACATAATTATTCAGTATGAAACATGATGTTCGAAGCAGTTCTCTTATTATGTAATGAGTAACTAGGCATCTTATCTGGATTTACACCCTTTGCGTGTTGGTCAGAAATATTTTAATGAATCTGGTAGTGAACAGTTGTAGATTCTGATCATGGATGAGCTTGCTGATATGGATCTTTGCTGTTCACCTGTGGATAAGAGACATCCCATTGGGTAAAGGGTTAAATGGCATCACAACAATAGATATGAATTTCTTTTACTCAGTAGAACTGATACCCTTTGTTCCATAGATAAATGTACACTATTAATCATATGGGTGGCCAGAAACAGAATCTGCACTGGTCAAAGGGATGATTCCTGAGCAAGAAGCAAACAGTGTTGTGCCCAGGATCATAAAACTAAGTTTTGAGATCAGTCTCAAATCTCAAGGATCTGATTGGCTGAAATGGCGACAAGTCGCCATTTCAGCCAATCAGATCCTTGAGATTTGAGACTGATCTCAAAACTTAGTTTTATGATCTTGGACCCTGATCCAGTTCAGATGGCACAGATGTGCAGTGTTTAATTTATATGAATCTACTAGTACTACACTGGTAGCACGTGTTATACATGTGATTAAAAGGTATATCCATGAAGTAAATAGATTAATACAAGGTCAGCATCTGAATGTTTTATTTTTGTTTCATTGCATTATTAGACTTTAGAGGGAGAAGAATAGACATTTCTGACTTTCAAACCATAGCCATGCTTACTATTGTTACTGTTGATCGGTCAGACACCATAAAAGCTCTATGGTTGTGTTTGATTTCGATGTTAATATAGTTTGTCCTTCATTTTGTTGCAGTTTTGTTAGATCAGTGAGTATGGACAAATGGAAAGATCTGGAGTTAGAAAAGATGAAAGCTGGTGGGAACAGGAAGGCAAAGGAATTCTTTGAATCTCAATCTGACTACAACCCAGGAATGTCTCTACAGGAGAAATATAACTCCAGAGCTGCTGCTTTATATAGAGACAAGGTAAAGATTTACACACTGGGGATGGTTGTTTGAAAACTTTATCAACAGCAGGGCCCTAGTGGATTTCAGAGAGCTGTGTAGAAGTTGCTTTATATAATATCCCTTTCCTCCATAAAAAATCATTTTTACATGTGGGTGACCAGTGTAGATCCAGATCAGCTAGCACATCTGTGCCATCTGACCTGGATCTGCACTGGTCACATATGTCAGAAATAACCTATTGAATCTCAAAATGAACTGTGTAGATCCTGATAAGATGGCACGGATGTTTCAGCTGATCTGGATTTACAATGTTCACCTTTGCAATAAAGGTATACATGTCTTTGGAGTAAAGGGTTATTTCAAGATCTGACCATGTGATTGTGCAACAGATCTTTAGTAAAGACATACATGTTCACTGTATTTGTTTATATGATTCTCATTTAATCCAATTTATGTCATTATCAACTGTTTTTATCAATGACCATCATACTAAATGATAATGAAACATAGCAAGTAACTGATAAAAAATATCAACTTGCTCATATTTGGAATTTCTTATCGACAGTTTGGGAATAAAACATTTGACATGTTTTGCTGTTGGGAATGAGGCAAGATTTCAGAACCAAATCAAAAATTCCAAAATTTAAATATCATGAAACTGTCTGAAAAGATGTGATTTAAGTTTTGATTTAACCCTTTCCTCCATATATACACATTTTTACGCAGATGCAACCAGTGTAGATCCAGATCAGCCAGCACATGTGAGCCATCTGATCAGGATCTGCACTGGTCACATTTTGGTCAAAATTAACAAATCAAAAAGCGAACAGTTTAGATATTGATCAGACGGCACAGCAATAAACCTGTACATATGGAGGAAAGGGTTAAAGCAGGCTTCTGACTGAATTCTGAATTACAGATATCCACGTTGGCAGAAGGAAAACCTTGGAGCATAGAGACCTCTTCTGCACGTAATCATAAACCATTACTTGCAAAGCCTGCTGGTCTGACTACATCGGCTAGCTACCCAAGGATGAGTCAACATTCCGGTAGTGTTGGTGGTTCTGGTTTTTCTGGTGGTGGATACCAGGAGTCTTTTTCTACGTAAGCTTTTAGAAGCAATTCTTTTCTTAATGTTTGATGAATTTGAAAGGTCAAGTTATTTACATGGAGTTAAATCCAAGTTTTGTTTTTTCTGAATAAACTTTTGAGATTTGAGATATGAAGAATTTATGATCTGTCACATGTGATATATTGGTATATAAAAATCAAAATCAGCAGTCATGCTACATTTTTATTTATTTAAAAGAAAGTTGTGACGTTCTACAATGATGGCACCTCTTAAAAATATTTGATTTTTTTCATCAGAGATTAAGAGATTTTCATTTGTACCATTCGATGCACTTTAACAAACACAACACATAATGTTGTTTTTTTGCATCTGTGTATAAGAAGTAATGGTTATTTAAATTCTGTCAATTTCATGTCTTATTTAAGCTGCTTAAACAGCACTTTTTAATTTTTCGAAAATGCATCTCCTGTGACTTGCATTTCTAGTCCAATTCATTGATGTCACATTTTATTTGCTATTTTGCAGGGATGATATTAAGAAACATAAAGAGGATTTCTTTGGTAGAAAGCAAATGGAAAATGCTTCAAGACCAGAGTAAGTGGGGACCAGTTTTTTATCTGGTTTGTGGTTGTGGCAATGGGTGGCTTAGTATGCTGTGAAATGAAGAAAAACTGCTATAATAGGAAAATTTCAATCTTAGCCATTTAGTTACCCCTCTTCCAGTGGATGTGGCTGTTAACCACTGGCAAAAAGTGTAGATGTAAAATTTCTTAATCAGCCGGCACATCTTATATATTTATGCCATCTGATCAGGATCTACACTATTTGCCTTGATCTTAACAACTGTGTACAAATCCTTTATGTATGGAATCAACACTTTAAAATAGCTTTGATGCAAAAAAGAACTTCAGACAAACTTCCAATTAAAGTGTCACATGCAACAATATAGTTATTGTTTTAAAATATTAAACTTAAAGGGAATTAACTCAGGTTATTCTCTATAAATAAAACTCTTACAATTATTTTCACTTTTTCCATTTTTAATTATATTTCAGTGATCTACCACCAAGTCAAGGGGGAAGATACACTGGATTTGGAAACACAGTAGAAAAGAAACAAGAAGATGCTTTCTTCGATAATACTTTATCCACTTTATCTTCGGTAAGTAGGTCCTTGAGGTAAAGGCACTTTAACCCTTTCCTCCAAATATACGCATTTTAACGCATGTGCGACATATGTAGATGCAGATCAGCCGGTACATCTGGGCCGTCTGATCAGGATCTGCACCGGTGGCATTTTGGTCAGAATAACCTAATGAATCAAAAAGCGAAAAGTTTAGATCCTGATCAGACAGCACGGATGTGCTGGCTGATCTGGATCTAAACTGTTCGCACATGCAATAAAGGTTTGTCTGGAAAGGGTTAAAGTACTAAGCATTTCTGGCTACATATTTTTAGCTCGACTATTCGAAGAATAGGGGAGCTATCCTACTCGCCTCGGCGTCGGCGTCCGTTAAACAAAAAATGCACTTTGGTCCATTACTTGAAAACTACTTATGATATCAACTCGAAACTTGGAATATATATTCACCATCAAATTCTACATCATTACCAACAAGACCCATAACTCTGCTTCCAATATTTTTCAAGTTATGCCCCTTTTTCACTTAAATTTGCGTTAAGGAAAATATGCACTTTGGTCCATAACTTATAAACTACTTGAGATATCAACTTGAAACTTGGAATATATATTCACCATCAAATTCTACATCATTACCAACAAGACCCATAACTCTGCTGTCAATATATTTCAAGTTATGCCCCTTTTTTCTTATATTTTGTGTCAAGCAAAATATGCATTTTGCCTCTAACTTTAAAACTAATTGAGATATTGCCTTGAAACTTGAAATATATTTTCACCATCAAAATCTACATCATAACCAACAAGACCCATAACCCTTCTTCCAATATTTTTCAAATTATGCCCCTTTTTCGCTTACATTTTGTGTTAAGCAAAATATACAGTTGGCCCTTAACTTCGTTATGAATGGAGGGATTTCAAAATAACTTGGCACAAATGTTCACCATGACAAGGCGGTGTGTCGCGTACAATACCCATGCCTGTAGGTCCAAAGTCAAGGTCACTGTTACTAAAAATAGAATTTTCTTGCAAAATCGTGTCCGCTCTGTAACTTTGTTATTTTTTATTGGGTTTTTAAATAACTTGGTATAATTGTTCACCATATCAAGACGGTGTGTCACGTACATGCCCAAGCCTGTATGTCAATGGTCAAGGTCACTGTTGCTAAAAATAGAATTTTCTTGTCTAGGCTGTTACTTTGTTATGAATGGAGGGATTTCAAAATATCTTGGCACAAATGTTCACCATGACAAGGCGGTGTGTCCGCACAATACCCATGCCTGTAGATCCAAGGTCAAGGTCACTGTTACTAAAAATAGAATTTTCTTGTCCAGGCTGTAACTTTGTTATGAATGGAAGGATTTCAAAATAATTTGACACAAATGTTCACCATGACAGGGCGGTGTGTCACGTACCATGCCCATGCCTGTAGGTCAAAGGTCAAGGTCACTGTTACTAAAAATAGAATTATCTTGTCCTGGCTGTTACTTTGTTATAAATGGAGGGATTTTAAAATAACTTTGCACAAATGTTCATGAAAAGGCAGTGTGTCCGCACAATACCCAAGCCTGAAGGTCCAAGGTCAAGGTCACTGTTACCAAAAATAGAATTTTCTTGTCCAGGCTGTAACTTCATTATAAATGGAGGGATTTCAAAAAAACTTGACACAAATGTTCACCATGAAAGGGCAGTGTATCGCGTATTATTCCCATCATTGCACTTGAGTGTCTGAAAATGATGCATAGCGGGGCATCCGTGTCCTATGGACACATTTCTAGTTTCACTTATATTTTCACTTAAGTGCACTTCATCGATAACTTTGCAAATACTTAAGGTATCAACTTCAAACTACCATTATATTTTCATTTCAGTTCTTTTTCTGTAACATTACTGAAGTGATTGATATTTGACTAAAAGTAAATGTCTCTAATAAAAAATTACTAACAAGTTTTCTAACAAATTCAGAAATATTTCATAGTTATTCCCCAATTCAGTTTAATATTTATGGTACATTTAGGAATTATTTCTGTTATTTGAAAAGAATTTCTCCCGTACCATTCACTTGTAAATATTTTTCCTGATTGCACATGAATGTATGGCCATAGTTGTTATTGTTTTAATCTTCAAATTGCATTTGTTTCAAATGATTCGAATAGTCGAGCATGCTGTCTCCTCTGACAGCTCTTGTTATGTCTCCCACCACGTAGTGGTGTGGGAGACATTTTGATTTGCTCCTGTCTGTCCGTCTGTCTGTCCGTCCGTCTGTCTGTCACACTTGTCCGCTCTCTAAGTCAAACAGTTTTCATCGGATCATCACCAAACTTCATCAAAATGTTAGTGGCCATAATATCTCGATCAAGTTCGATAACCAGCCATATTGCCCAAGGAATCTCAGAATTATGGCCCTTGAATTATCAAAAATAAGTTGTTTGAGGCTTGTCCACTCTGTAACTTGAACAGTTATCATCTGATCTTCACCATACTTTATGAAAATGTTTGTGGCCATAATATCTCGGCCAAGTTCGATAACCAGCCGTATTGCCCCAGTCATGTCGGATTTATGGCCCTTGAATTATCCAAAATTGGCTGTTTAAGCCTTGTCTGCTATGTAACTGAAATATTCATCAACTGATTTTCAATAAACATTATGCTAATGTGTGTGGCCTTAATATCTTGGCCAAGTTCGAAAACCAGCCACTTTGCACCAGGCATATCAGATTTATGGCCCTTTGATTTATCCGAAATTAGCCTTTTAAACATGTCACTAACCTGGTTCATCTCTCAAAGTCAGATAGTTTTCATTGTATCTTCACCAAAGTTTATCAAAATGTTGATGGCTATAATATCTTAACCAGGCTATAAAGTCATCGATATTGCTTGAGGCACTTCAGGATTATGGCCCTTGAATTTTTTAAAAAAAAATCTTCACTTGCTGTCGCTTATAGCCATGAATAAATTACCAATTCACCAAAGATGTTGCAATTTATTCATGGGTAAGCAGCTATAAAGGTATTTCTTACACTGTTTAAGTTTTCATTTTACAATATCTGTTCCATACTCATGATTTGGTTCTTCTCTCATTTTCTGCTATTTTTATTATATGATGTTCACCAAATGCTATAATTATCTGTGTAATAAAAAAACAGCCGCTTTGACCCCGGCACATAAGACTTATGGCCCATTTATTTATTTACAATTGGCCTTGATAGCCTTGTACACTCACTCTCATGGTCTTTTTTCAGTGCATCTTCACTGATATATCAAAATGTTAATGACAACAAGTTTGACAACCAGCCACATTCACCCTGGCACTTCAGGATTATGGCCCATCAGAAATTGTAACTTATGTTTTTCCTGATCCTCCAAAAATTTGTGACATTGTTTATGACTAATATTGCACAGAACTTCCGTATGCCCTTTTAATAAATTGCCATCTTTATATTCACTTCACCAGTTTTATCCTGTGCATCATCAAAGATGATGCCTTTGTGGGAGACATGTGCTTTTCCCAAAAGCAGTTCTAGTTATATGGGGCAAGCCATGGAAGAAGTTGCCTTTAGCCATATTTTTGGACATGTTGATTCTTTATATTTTAGGAAAGAAGTAGAATCTAACAATATTCTAATTACTATTATTTTCTCATTACTAAAACACGTAATTACACTTTTTGGCAATATAATGACATTTTTACCAGAAAATGCTTAATAATTAATGTTGTCTGGTCAATGTTATAACCTCATTTCAAGTATTGACGTTAAATGTTCAAAAACGCCATTTTCCATGACGCACCCCTTATTTACTACTAAGCATACATCTCCAGTTTCATTGGTACTACCAATGAAATGAGATGTGTAAATTCCAGTGTGTTAGGCATGTTAGGTGCATTTGGGAATTAAAGATTTAATAACAAGGTAGGAGATGTCTTAAATGTAAGACTTAAATGATTATCATATAATTATCCCTCCACAGATACACCTTATTGCAAGGTCGAACAGTTTAGATCCAGATCGTGCTGTCTGATCAGGATCTAAACTGTTCACTTCTTGATTCATTAGGTTATTTCTGACCAAAATGTGATCAGTGCAGATCCTGATCAGACGGCACAGATGTGCCAGCTGATCTGGATCTACACTGGTTGACATGCCTAAAAATGTGTATTTATTGAGGAAAGGGTTATACTTGTTGCCAAAATTATTAAAACATATTTCAACCCTGATTAGAATAAACTTTGTGTGTGCAAAGCAGTCTGATTTGTGTAGTGAAATTGTCTGATTGTTAAAATATCCTCATTCTCCCTTGGGTGCTAAATAGAGGTAGCCTAAGCTGCAAACCTGCTCTGTTCTTAAGTCTATGCTGGTCATGTCTTGTTCTTTACTGAACTTATCTTAACCCTCTTTGTGAAGTTTTGGTCTAACATGGTCACATTTTTATGATTTTTTCATCCAAACATTTACAAATTAATGTTGTACTTGTTAGTAGAATATATAAGCCTGTGAAAAAGTTATGTGGTTCCACTAGCTGCTGAATCTCAAGGGTCATTTTGACCATTATTAAGGGGATTCTGCCAATTATTAGCCAACATACCCCTTATTTAAGGATGAAAGGACCGTATAGCTAAAATTTTAGGGCTTTTTGGAAATTTAAAGAGTCAAAGGGTATCTCCTGAGTCAAAAACACCTAAGTGACTGGGGGAAAGTGTCCTTAATAACAGGTTGTCCTTAATTGTGGGTTTGAATTAGGAAGAAGAGACAATGTCTTCTGTTCTTTAAAAAATCGCACGCAATACAGGGGTGCCCATAATATCGAGTGTCTGTAAAGGGGGGTTTTACTGTACGTTGTTACAGTACTACTTTGCTGAGTAGGTTTGTCAAACAATTTATAATGTCAAAAATGACATATGAGTATGAATCTGAAAAGAAAAAGCAGTGATATTTCCAAGAATTAAAATCACTTTTGCTTTTATACATTGCCTATGGGCAATCTCGGCTGTCTTGTTAGAATAATGTATGTATTTCAGGGTTGGTCAGTGTTCACAGCCAGTGCTTCCAAGTTTGCATCAGTAGCTACAGAAAAGGTAACTTTACACATTATGTTAGACCTTTACTCTGGGGATATGGTTTTTATCACATGTGCAAACAGTGTAGATCCAGATTAGCATGCATATGCGTGCAGCCAGACAAGGGTCTACACTATTAACTTGTACTATTAACTTGTTTGATTTCTTATAGATTATTTCTGAATAAAAGGTACCAGTGTAGATTGACACGATACTGCATAGATGTGCAGTCTGACCTGGATCTACACTGTTTGTCCTGGATTGTCAGTCATATTCAAAGGAGTTAACCTTTTCCTGCATATATACACATTTTTACGCATGTGCGACAGTGTAGATCCAGATCAGCTGGCACATCCATGCCGTCTGATCAGGATCTGCACTTGTTGCATTTTGGTCAGAATTGACCCAACAAATCAAAAAGGGAATGGTGCAGATCCTGATCAGATGGCACGGATGTGCTTGCTGATCTGGATCTACACTGTTTGCCCACGCAATAAAGGTTTATCTATGGTGGAAAGGGTTAACGGTTAATTCTGATTTATTATTGTATGTAGTTATGCTGCATAATGAGCAGGTTGGTCGTATGTCACATTTTTGTTATTTCACTCTGCAGATTTTGTTATTTCAGTCTGCTATTTGCAGGTCAAGAAAAAAAAATCCTTTTTTGCATACAAAATAACTGTTTCTACAATTGCAATGGATTTTAAGTATTTTCTTACATAGTAAGGGTCCTACCCCTTCTTTTGAGATGATTTTGAAATTTTAAGTTTCAATTTGTTAAAATTAAGAAAAAGGTGTGCAATTTTATTTAAATGACAGCTTTAAAGGTAAGTGTGACAGGGGGAAGACGAGAATTTTTTTTTTCAGTTTTGCTTTCACACAAACTGGTTAAAAACAGTAAAAAGCAAGGAATTGAAAAGCTCTTTTGGCGTAAAATATATGCATATAAGTGTTCATGTTGGGATGCAAGATTTTGAGAAATGGGTTCATTTTGGCAGGCTTTATATATATTAACGTGATATATTTCAACTTTCTGTCCAAAATACCCATAAAAATTAAATATCACTGCTCCAAAAGGTTGGGCAACCTCTTTAAACCCCTCTAGATCTGCCCCTTGTGTTCATTCTGCCATTGTATTGTTCCATGCTTGGCTCAGGTGCAGGGTTGGACCCAGGTATGATATGTGTAGTACGCACCTGTAACATGTTACTCTATGGATACAGCTTACATTGCATGTGCGACCAGCTTAGATCCAGATCAGCCAGTATATCCGTGAAAGCTACCCAGGATCTACACTGTTAGCTAATCCTGATACACTGTTTGCTATTGGATTCTTTACATTATTTTTGACCAAGAATCAACCAGTATAGAATCTAATCAGACACCATTGCCCAAGGTTATAAAACTGAGCATGGAAACCAGTCTCAAATCTCAAGCATCTGATTGGCTGAAATGGCGACCAGTCACCATTTCAGCCAATCAGATGCTTGAGATTTGAGACTGGTTTCCAATCTCAGTTTTATAACCTTCAGACCATGGCATGGATGGGCGCATTGATCTGGATCTACACTGTTCGCACATGGGATACAAAGCTGTATTCGTGGAGGAAAGGATTAAATGTTGTAAGTTCAAAGTGTTGTGACATGTGTGTAACTTTATTTTGAAAGTTATCATTTTCTCTTTGTGCAGTTTTTTGTAACAGTTGCAATTACTGTGGTTTCATCATATTTCGCGATGGTTAAATTTTCATGTATATCACGCTGGGGAAAGTGTGCGAAATCAAACCAAAGTGAAATCAAAACATTGAAGATCTAGTCTTATGAGAATAATACAAGTGTCCAAATTAAATGTTTGCCTGCATGAAAATATAATTAATGTTGTGTGTAAAATATATTTTGTACAATATTTCAGTCTTGGTCTTGTTGCAACTTCAGTTTATCATCCGATTTATGCCATTGAATATCACTAGCCTTTTCAAATACAAAATACAACTTTGACTGGACAGAATCAGTCCAACAGACTGGATGCTTTAATATAAGTTTTGAGATCAGTCTCAAATTTCAAGGATCTGATTGGCTGAAATGGTGATCAGTTGCCATTTCAGCCAATCAGATCCTTGAAATTTGAGACTGATCTCCAGATTTAGCTTTATGATCTTGGGCACAGTTTTGTGAAAAAGAGTAAAACTTGAATACAGACCGATGGAAAACAAAACAAGCATCAGAGTACTTAGCAAGTTTTTAATGATTTTATAAAAAAGTAAAGGAGAGTTGTTTGGAAGGGTAATTTACCCACCTACCCTATTGATCTGAGTCTGTTTTTTGTTTTCGTAGACTTAGACTAATGTTTATTATCTACAATAGAACCTCACTGTAAAGACCACCTTTAAGACTGGGCAAAATTTGGTCTTAATAGTGGGGTGGTCTTAATTTTGGGGTTGAAATTTGTGCTTAACTTTTAACCCTTTCCTGTACAGATACGCATTTTAACGCATGTGCGACCAGTGTAGATCCAGATCAGCCGGCACATCCGTGCCGTCTGATCAGGATCTGCACTGGTCGCATTTTGGTCAGAAATAACCTAATGAATCAAAAAGCAAACAGTTTAGATCCTGATCAGACGGCACGGATGTGCCGGCTGATCTGGATCTAAACTGTTCGCCCTAGCATTAAAGGTGTATCTATACAGGAATGGGTTAAAAGGCAAATCAAAGTTATAAAGGTTGTGGTCTTTATATAATAATCAGGTTTGTCTTAAATTTGGGGTGGTTTTTTAAGGGGTTTTAATGTAGGGCATAAGCTTGTACACTTTGATTAGTTGAAAGCTGTGATCAGTTTAATATGTGGACGTTAATGTTGACTGCTTTAATCTGCCTAAGTCTAGATTATACTGTTTTCTGGTATACTGCATTAATTTGTTAATTCCTATTCAGTGAAAACCATTAATTCTAGTATTAAACCCAGAAATGCAATTAATTAATTGACTTCCCGGCATATTGTAATCAACAAAATGAAAAAAGAATATGCTTTTAGTTTTTTGTGTGAATGCTTTCCGTAAGGATAAGAATTCTTTGGGCTATTTTCTCTAGTGGATTTTCTAAAGCATTTCGGCAAATAATTGCTAAGTGTATCCGGAATTTAGAATATTTTTTTTTTCTAGAAAATTTAATTAAAGCCATGGGAAACACTCGTGTGATTTATTGTTATTTTCATTGTACAGAAGAGTTTCAACCACACAGTTTTATAGCTGCTGCTACCTAGTGTACCCTTGTGCATATACAGTCAAACCTGTCTTTAAATACCATTCAAGGACAAAGCCAAGTGGTATTTCAAGGCAGGTCACAGGTCTTTGTCACAGGTGAATTAGTTCTTAAAATTAGTCATTGGATCAAATAAAGTGTGGTCTTTATCCACAGGTGGTCTTTGTTTACAGGACCTGGTGGCTTTTAACACTGGTTGGACTGTACTGGATTTTCCCTTTTACTCCGTAGATAACTGTTTTATTTTAATAACAATCAGTGTTCAGAGATCAGAGATCAGCCAGGCACATCTGTGCCCTCTGATCAGGGCTCTGCAATGTTCACTTTTAAATTCCTTAGGTTTCTACTTACCAAGAAGTGACTGGTGTAGATCCAGATCAGATTGCATGAATATGCCAGCTGATCTTGATCTACATTGGTCATCTATCTGTTACAAGGTGTATAGTATTAAACAGTCCTCAACTTGCAAACAATGACATAATCTTTTACCTTAGTACAATAACATTGTAACTCATTCTAATTTCAATTGTACTTGAACGGTTTTTGCATTAAGGGGACAGTATTTGCTAATCTCTCCAGATGTATTTGTTTTGTCCCATCAGCATACCAGATTTGCTTGACGTACACAACATCATGAAGACATTAATAAGACTGCTATTAAGTGTTATCCTAAAATCCAATATTGTAAGACATAATCACAAAGCATCAATCAAATTGGTAGAGGAAGGGCCGTAATTTAGTTAGTGAGAGTCTAGAATTCAGCATAGCAATTGTATATTAACCCTTTACTTGATAATTTGTCACTGTAGAGCAATAACAATATATTAAGTACCATTAAATAAAAAAGATTTGGATCTAAAATGGTTGCCTCTTGATCAGAAATAACCTTATGAGTCCAAATGCGAACAGTTCTGGATTGAAGGTTATAAAACTGAGCATGGAAACCAGTCTCAAATCTCAAGCATCTGATTGGCTGAAATGGCGACCAGTCTGGTGCTCATATTGAGGGTTTTGTGCCGTACTGGGTTAACTCATTAAATTTGGAGAATCTGGTGCTCATATTGAGGGTTTTGTGCCGTAATGGGTTAACTTGATAAATTTGGAGAATCTGGTGCTCATATTGAGGGTTTTGTGCTGTACTGGGTTAACTCATTAAATTTGGAGAATCTGGTGCTCATATTTTGGGTTTTGGGCCGTACTGGGCTAACTTAATAAATTTGGAGAATCTGGTGCTCATATTGAGGGTTTTGTGCTTTACTGGGTTAACTTGATAAATTTGGAGAATCTGGTGCTCATATTTTGGGTTTTGGGCCGTACTGGGCTAACTTAATAAATTTGGAGAATCTGGTGCTCATATTGAGGGTTTTGTGCTTTACTGGGTTAACTTGATAAATTTGGAGAATCTGGTGCTCATATTTTGGGTTTTGTGCCATACTGGGTTAACTCATTAAATTTGGAGAATCTGGTGCACATATTTTGGGTTTTGTGCCGTACTGGGTTAACTCATTAAATTTAGAGAATCTGGTGCTCATATTTTGGGTTTTGTGCCATACTGGGTTAACTCATTAAATTTGGAGAATCTGGTGCACATATTTTGGGTTTTGTGCCGTACTGGGTTAACTCATTTAATTTAGAGAATCTGGTGCTCATATTTTGGGTTTTGTGCCGTACTGGGTTAACTCATTAAATTTGGAGAATCTGGTGCTTATATTGAGGGTTTTGTGCCGTACTGGGTTAACTCGTTAAATTTGGAGAATCTGAAGCTCATATTGAGGGTTTTGTGTCGTACTGGGCTAACTCATTTAATTGGAGAATCTGGAGCTCATATTGAGGGGTTTGTGTCATACTGGGTTAACTCATTTAATTGGAGAATCTGGAGCTCATATTGAGGGTTTTGTGCCGTACTGGGTTAACTAATTAAATTTGGAGAATCTGTTGCTTGTATTGAGGGTTTTGTGCCGTACTGGGTTAACTTACTAAATTTAGAGAATCTGGTGCTCATATTTTGGGTTTTGTGCCGTACTGGTTTAACTCATTTAATTGGAGAGTCTGGAGCTCATATTGAGGGTTTTGTGCCATACTGGGTTAACTTATTAAATTTGGAGAATCTGGAGCTCATATTGAGGGTTTTGTGCATTACTGGGTTAACTCATTAGTATAAACAAAGGAAATATTGTAGTTTTGTGCTTTGCCCTAGATGTTTTATGAATAAGATCAGCTGCATGGAAAAAATGGTTTTCGGAATAGCTATATCATGCCAGTGAACTATAATAATACTGTCAGAGGTTGGGCTCTTGTATTGATATTGATCTAGAGCGTCTGATCATCCTGTCCAATATCTTTTATTCTGGCTGTCAGTAGAGAAAAATTCTGAAGCTTAAGACATGGCAGGCTGCAGCCAACTTCATGTATTTTGACACATTTTGATAAATTGAACTATAATTAAACTAAAGAAATAAGTTATTTTATATTAATTATATTATTATATTAATTAAGGATTGATTCTGTATTTTATTATGTTCATCTGGGTATGGAGAACTTTTGGTTGTTTGAAGTATGGCTGTTGTCTCATATATGAACAATATAGATCCAGATCAGTTTGCTCATCCATCAGCCTACATTGTTTCTTTCTTGGTCAGAAAAAGCCTGGCATCAGCTAGATGGTTTACTAAAAAAAAAACCACTGATCAGAAATACTTATTATCTCTATTTTTTATTTCGTTTTATTTTCTTTTTTTCTGATATGCTGAACCACCTAAAGTAAGTATGTTCTGGGAGATAAGGGAAATAAAATGCATATCAGTAAGGTACCTGCAGGAGTTGCTTTTCTTGGAGGTATTGATTATTGTATAAGTGACATGAGAATATATAACAGAACATTATAGGGACGGGAGCCAGTCTTGCTCAGAAATAACAAAATGAATTTTAAAGCAACCTTTGTAGCTCCAGAACTGACCGCATATCTGGATTAACACTGCTCCCATATAGAATATAAGCTCTGATCATAGAGTAAAGGAATAATCTGTGATAAGGAACATAGCATGATTGAGAACATACAGTCCAACCTCTGCTTAAGACTGCCTGCATACAAAGACCTTTTGAGATTAAGACCACATTTTATTTTTGTCCTCTTGACTTATTAAAACTGGGTCTATTGATTGTATTAAAAACAAATTATGACATTTGAATAATTGAATTAAAATGACCTGCTTTCAAAGACCATTATCCCCTTAGTGGTTTTTGAAGTCAGAGGTTTGACTGTACTTTAAAATATGCTCTGGTATACAACCCAATGTCACAAATGCTGTGCTAACATTGGAAAATCTCATAATGCAGTAAAGATTGGATTCTAGAATCTTTAAGCGAATCTGCCTCTTCCCGTGCATCACAGATGAAATAAAGTTAGGAACCGATGAAATTATTGGATTTTCTTGGAAAACTAATTCGTCTGGATGGTAACTTTGGTTTAATTATATAAGGTGAGAAAATTTTGTCATTACTTTTATCCAATACATCATCTACAGAGGATCAGTTTATTTAATAAGTAAACTTAAATTATAGTAATTTTCATTATGTGTGTTCATTTATTTTACTTTTTGGATTATGCCTTTACCCTTTCCTGTATAGATACACCTTTATTTCTAGGGCGAACGGTTTAGATCCAGATCAGCTGGCACATCCGTGCCATCTGATCAGGATCTAAACTGTTCGCTTTTTGATTCATTAGGTTATTTCAGACCAAAATGCGACCAGTGCAGATCCTCATCAGACAGCACGGATGTGCCAGCTGATCTGCATCTACACTGGTCACACATGCGTAAAAATGCGTATATGTCAAGGAAAGGGCTATTAAATCACTTTGTGGAACTGTGTAGATCCTCAGAGCTTTTACATTCATGCTGTCTGATCAGGATCTTCACTAGTCACTAAAATTTATATTTTATTATTAGGTTATTTCTCATATAAATTTTGTGGGTTTTATTGCATATGCAAACAGTGTAGATCTAGATCAGCGAGGGCATTCTTGTCTTCTAATCAGAATCTACACTGTTCGCTTTTTGGTCAGAAATAACCAAAATGAATCAAAACTCAAGAAGTCTAGATCCTTATCAGTTTTAAAGGATGTGCTTTCTAATCTGGATCTACACTTTTATTCCATGGATAACAGTCAACTATCCCATGAAGTTGTAAAAGGGTTAAAATAATTCTATAATGACTTTTTTGAGTGGCAGTTGAACAGCCACATTTAAAATTGAGAAAATGCTGGGTGTCATTTTGCAGCATCTTGTGGCAAAAACTGTGTGTGAAATGACATCCTTTTCAAGTCCAGTCTATGTGCATCTTCTAATAGGGTGTTGACAATTTGTATTGTAGCCACACCCAGGAGCAAATGTTACTGTAAAACTGGTTTTATTCGCGTTAGTTTTATTTTCACTAATATTCACGAATCGCTTACCTCACGATTTCATAAATACCGCGAATATATTATGAGTTTCCGTATATCCGAAAATAAGTTTATCTGAAAATATGCATCTTAAAATAAAACTGACGACGTCGCGAATTCATAAATATGTGAATAAAGAAACTAGCTGATGTTATGACAAAATCGCAAAATTTTGACCTCCCGAAATTAATGCGTTTTACAGTATTCATTGTAAAATGAAATTTATCTACTAGTAGGAAAAAAAAAATATCATAGCAAAATTCAAGAGGAGTGTAAATACAGTCAAACCTGTCTTCAAATACCACTAAGAGGAAAACCCAAAAGTGGTTTTTGAAGGCAGGTGGTTTTTTGTGACAAAAATTGCCTATATTCACAGGTTGTCTTTGTTTACAGTTGGTCTTTAGGCACGTGACAGACTGTATAGAGTTAAAAGTTATAATAATTAGCATTTTCCCCGAGACCCAAGATCATAAACCTAAGATTGGAGACCAGTCTCAAATCTCAAGCATCTGTTTGGCTTAAATTCAGATACTTGAGATTTAAGACTGGTTTCCAGATTTAGTTTTATGATTCTGAGTCCTGCTCCCGGAAATGTCACCATTTTGAAAGTTATGTTTTCCCATACAAGGAAATAATACTTGCAGTGCCGAAACGCATTAGTGTAATTAACTAGAACTGCTGTAAAATGTCAGAGTGTGCCGAGGGAAATTCCACGAAATACAAATATGGCAAGTGCGGCTGTAATTTATTAGTGTGATCTTTTGATGAAAAATATAGGTGGCTGATAGCACAATGGTTAGCATGTAGTCTGGAAATCTGGCAGTCCATGTTCTGTCCCATAGGTAATTCTTGTAGAAGCTTGTTTATAGAATCTCTCTGTATAAAGGGTTCTGCATGAGCCCTTTTGTCCATATAATTTATCACCTTAGTGCAAAAAGGGTATAAGTTCTATTAAAATATGAAAGAGATATTCCATTATTGCACTTAATGGTGAGGATATATTGGTTAAATTGTGTGTGTGACCAGTGTAGATTCAGATCAGCCAGAACATCTGTGACATGTCTGATCTGGATCTACACTGGTGGCTTTTAGCTTAGAAATAACCTATAAATCCAAACACTGTAGATCGTGTTCCGAAGGCACACATGTGCCAGCCATAGAGGCTGATCTGTATCTAATGTCTGTTTAGCCATTGGATAGCATCCATATTCCATAGACTAAAGGGTTAACCCTTTCCTGTATAGGTACACCTTTATTGCTAGGGCAACAGTTTAGATCCAGATCAGCCGGCACATCCGTGCCGTCTGATCAGGATCTAAACTGTACGCTTTTTGATTCATTAGGTTATTTCTGACCAAATTGCAACCAGTGCAGATCCTGATCAGACGGCACGGATGTGCCGGGTGATCTGGATCTACACTGGTCGCATATGCGTTAAAATGCATATTTATACAGGAAAGGGTTAAGCAAAGAAATAGACTAGGTTTCACCAACTGAGCTAACTGGAATTGTTTCATTATTAATTTTATTTCAAAATTCAAAATTCTTTTAGTTTGCATGGATGTGCCAGCTGATCTGAATCTACACTGGTCACACATGCGTAAAAATGCATATTTATGGAGGAAAGGGACTTGAGGGGCCATCTACATTTGTCATGGCAACATTGTTAATAAAACAAAAAGTTATGAAAATTAATCTAATAGCAAAATGCAGCTTGGTAAAACTTTGCATAATATATGTTTTTATGTATCTTTTTTTTCTATATAAAATGTAAGAAAAGTTAGAGCAGTAATTTAACTTCCTTAAAATTCTGTTAAAAACTAAACAACACAAAACATCATTTTAAATGACATATGTGGTCAGAGATAACCAAATTAACCTAAAGTGAACAATGTAGATCCTGATCTGATGGCAAATATGTCCTGGCTTATCTGGATCTATACTGTTTGCCCATAATATAAAGGTGCAACTATAATGGAGTAACGAGCTATAGAATATTTCTAAAAAAAACAAGTTTAAAACTGTTTAAATTTTTGTTGAAGATACTTTTTAGAAAACGCTGCACAATAATTGTTCTAATGTTTTTTAATGTTTAAATGGACTTCATTTCTGAGATATTATTTAACAAAACATCCATACGCAGACACACTAATGCTGTGTAAGCCTTGTCATTTTCAGATTGAACAAATCTGCATGGCCTTAATGGTTTTTCTATTAGTGATCAAATTATATTTAATTCAGATTTTGTGCTTGATCAGATGTGCCAAATGTCTGTAATTATTAAAAAGTGTTTTGTCTGATGAAAAATACTTGATTTTTTTTTTATTTTAGACAGCTATTCGTTGATTAAACTGTTTATTCTGACTAAATTTAATTAGATTATTTATATTTTTTTACCAAAAACACTTAGCAGTTAGATCTTTGTAGATAAAGTGTAATTGGCTTTTGTAATTGAAATATCTTTTAAATTACTAACATTGTTGCGATAGAATTAAATGCAATTATTACCAGTAGGTAAAGAAAAACTAATTGGCAAGCCTATTATTTGTTGATCTTTTGTAAAGCTTTTGATGTATGAAACATTAAAGATGTCAGAACAAAAATATATTAAAGTTTTTGAAATATCAAAATATATAATATAAACTGTTAAGATCACACAGCATATCTGAATATTTCATTAGAAAAAAGTCCTTTTAAGAATTGCAATCCGAATTGCACACAGGCAGTTTGCCATCTGAACAGAATCAAATCTGTTCTTTTTGCTTATTCTAAGATTATTAGTAATTTATTTCTAACCAAGAAAGTCTAGTCGCACACAGCAATAAAACCTATATATGTAGGGCTAGTAAAGGGTTAATGGGAAAATGCAGCTTTCGTTAGGACAATTCTTAATCCTTTAATCATTATACTGTCATGTTACCATGGCAACAGTTGTTAATATGACGTATTAACATCACAATCCTTTGTATTGATGTTGGGCGTTATGGATTATCGAATGTAAATGTTGTTATTTTGTTTTGTGAGGTTTTTTTTTTTAACCCTTTCCTCCATACATTGTATATACACATTTTTACGCATGTGCGACCAGTGTAGATCCAGATCAGTTTGCACATCCCTGCCGTCTGATCGGGATCTGCACTGTTCGCATTTTGGTCAGAAATAACCTAATGAATAAAAAAGCAAACAGTGCAGATCCTGATCAGACTGCATGGATGTGCTGTATGATCTGGATCTAAACTGTTCGCCCAAGCAATTAAAGTGTCTCTATGCAGGAAAGGGTTAAGATAAATTGTACCTCTTTAATAATGCCTATAAATGATTGAACAGTAGCAAATTTTGCTGAAATTTTGGAATAATCAGTGCATTTTAGGATCTGTTGTGAATGAATTTTACTGTGTTAGTAATGCTATTATAAACAATGGAAATTCAGCTTTAAATATACAATGTATTTTTCATGTACATTGTGTGTGTGGGAATATTACATCACATTTAATTCATTTATAGGTCTTCGCCAGTTTATATTACAAATTTTATTGCTTGAAAACACTTAATATTTTCATCCCTGATATCCTTTCCGCGCCTGACCCTGTTTTCCGGACGGACGTTTGTAACGTATTTAAACGTGACAAAATTTTGACTTCCCAAAACCCGACCCTGTTTTACTGGAGGTCGCCCGAAACGTATTTAAACGTGTACTTTTTTCCCGATTTTAAAAACCAAAACGTAAATCTGCGTAAATTTTAATTTAATGCCCGATGAAAAGTGTATGTTTGAATAAAGCATATACGCTTTTGTCCGTTACCGGTATTCTACCCTTTAAAGAAATTCGGAATTTTCAACATGGTAAGAAACCCGTGTAAAACACAATAGTGTGTTAAAATCCCGAATTTCAACGCTCTTTTACGTAATTTTTGAAAATTTCGGTTTATCGCAGGAAGACTGTAACGTAAAATTCCGTAAATTAATTAATCTAATTAAAAGTAATTAATTTTTATGCCATTGCACAAAATGTCATTTTTAAGTTATTACTAGGTAGATATAGGATTTTTTAAAATAAAGAATAACTGTTTTGGAGCCGCTTTTTTATTTTGACAATGAAAGATGAAGAAACAGCAACACATGTAATTAGATTTTTTTTCTTAAAATTTAACTTTTTAAAATTACTAATTTTTTTATTAGATTATCTAGGTCAAATGTATTCAATTTCTTGCTAAATTATATTTGAGAGAAAATATGCGATGCATCCAAAGGACTAATAGTTTTAAAATACTGATCGATGATTCCGCGTTCTTTTAAATAGCCACCAAAGTAAGGACTTTTTTAAAAATGAAAAATAAATCGACGGGTTTCCGACGAAAAAACTGGGTCGGGTTTTGAAAAGCGATTTTTTTGATACGTTTAAATACGTTTCGTGCGTCTTCCCGTAAAACAGGGTCAGGTTTTGGGAAGTCAAAATTTTGTCACGTTTAAATACGTTATGGTCTCGGAAAGGATATGTGACCAGGCATGATAAAGACAAAATTGATTTTGTTGATTTGCTGAAGCCATTTTGAAAAATTAATACAGTCATGTAAACATCATACAATTTTAGAAAACCTGCTACTTTCTTAAAACAAAAGATAGCCAACCCAGCAAGTAGGTATATTTTCTCCTTGGAATTGCTGTGCATCAGCTCGGGATTTTCTGGGCCGCCACATTGAGATGCTATATTGCCATGAAAATCAGAGTTAATTCATGCAAATTGGCTAATAGAAATTCTCCAAGAGCATTTTCTCATATAAGCGCTTTCAGATTTAGGAAATTGTTTTTCCGCCAATGATTAAATTAGTATTCCCATAACATCAACCATTTGCCAGTGTTTCTGATCAGAATAGCATGCAGGGGCCAGTTTTTCCAAGCATTATCTACGGGTTTATTTTGAATCTATGGGTTAAGCTTAGACAATTTTAGTTTCCAAAAGAAACAAGGACATTTTTATCATGTGTTTATGCCATCAGAAATTTGTTATCCATGTGTACAAATGTATAAAAAAAATAAAAGTGAAGAGAAATAAATTTTATTAGTAAAAATTACTTAGTTGAAATTTTTACCCTTACTTTAAATTAGTTTAATCTGCGTATAAAGTTTCGGAGAAGCGGCTCCAGTAGCATAACCATCACAGCTGTGACCTTTTTAGTGTATTTAGCCTTAAAACTGCATATATTCTGGTTTTATTCCATGTGTGAAGAGTGTAGATCCACGTCAGCTGGCACATCTGTGTCGTCTAATAAGGATCTTCACTGTGAGCTCCTTGGTCAGAAATATCCAGTAATGAATATAAAAGTGCAGTGTAGATCCTGATCAGACAGCATGGATGTGCAGGATGATGAATCTCTGAGTATCATGTGACTGTCAACAAGTAATCTTCAATCAATATAAACTGAAGATCAAAACCAATCAGGATCTAAACTGATCGCCTTTTAAATAAACATTAAATAACGAGTTAAACTAAAGTACATAATACTAAAGGTTTGTCTTTTAACAATGCATAGTCCTTTTGTGATAAAGTTGGTGTTCTTTAGAGTGAGATGTTTGGTGAACAGTCACCAGGTTTTCTATTTCAAAAAGCCCACATTTTGTTATAAATGGACAGAACATAAATTAAGGTATCACATTTCTTTGATTGTTAATTATGTTTAACTGTGACCCCCTACCAGTGGAGCAGACCAGCGGTATGCTAATGTGTGTCTTCATTTCACTTTAACCTCACTTAAAATGGATCAAACATGAGCCCCATTAAAGTTTTTCAGTCTGGACAAATTGAACTTTTGAAACTTGTTGATTTTATCAAAACTTGCAATCTGTCCAAACCCTTTGGCTAAATGCACCGGTTCATTTCCTTATAACAATCAGTGTTTTAATCATCAAGGTACATGCTTAATTTGTCAAACATAATTATTTCTAACCCTAAAATTGGTAATTTGATCACTATGGAAACGGTATACAACAAAATTAAGTAAGATGACTTTGATCGTTGACGCTTTGTGTGTTTCGTTGTAACCGTAGTAGATTTTCTATTAATGTTGCCACTGTAAAACACGTGGAAACCGTCACTGGAGACCCCATGTTACATAAAATGCTGTCATCGTTTGTGCACTAAGATTTTCAAGTTTTAAGTTCAGTTTGTTGACCTTTGCTCCTAAATAAATGAAGATTATAGTGTAGCGATTTTATTTCTTTGACTTTAAATTATTGTGTTGAAGTGCAGTGATTCAGAAAATAATGTTCTTCAAAAAGAAACAATATGTGGACTTAAGACAGGTAAATTAAATGATTTCCACAGTTTTATGGGATTTTATTCTCGACTTGAATGTAATGGATTAAAGGTAATTTAAGATTTCACTGCGATAGCAGTTGATGCAGTCTTTTGCATTTAAAATTTGATGCAAATTAAATTGTACCACTTTTGACCTGACCTAATTTTGAGCTTGGGGTCATTTTGATGCAGTGTAATTTAAAGGAAAAAGAAAACAGATAATTATTTCATCTTTTGCATTTTAAGCAATAAGTATGCAGTAAAAATACATTTGACTTGAAAATAAATTAAAATAAATTTTAATGTAATTTTCATAAGAATTAATATTCACTGAATACCGCATAATTGTCTTGCAATAGTCTGAACATTTTCGAAAAGGGAACAATGACCTTGATTTTCAAATTTTAAACCAATTATTTGAAATTGTTCTGAAATAATTAAGGTAAACAGCTTGTGTATATATTTTACCTTCTTGTACTTTGATCACAGAGTCGTTGACTCATCCAAACACCTACTGAGTGTCTGTTAACGGGATCAGTGTTTATTTTGATTTTATGAAAAGCTATAAATATAAAATTTAATACTGTTGATTCGGGATAAATAGAAAATTATCTGAAACACAGTGTTATAGACACATGAATGATTTTAGACCAGATATGGGGGAGTTTAATATATTTTCAGAGAGCAGTTATCATAAAGAAAACATGACATTATCACATTTAAAAAAAACTTAATGCCGATAAATTATATTTTAATTTAATTGCCTGTCACATGACTGTCAGTTTGTGAGTTACGTACTGTAAAATTTTTATGTTCACAGCAACATTTAGAGTGAAACTAATCACATGATCGATTGAAGATTTGGGTTGTCTGCGTTTTAAGTCTGCAGCTATTGAATACCCCTCTCCTGGTTTATTCCTGTTTTGTTTGGTTCCTAAATTGTGGTATTCCGAAATTGTCGTATTCGGATGTAAAATTGTGCAGTCGCTTAATTGAACTTTTTTGTATCTTTCGGAAAATCAATAACACAGCTTAGGACTTGAGTCAAATTTTATGACTTGCGATTGGATATTATTATTGTTTATATGTAAGTGAAGCAAATTGGATTTTTTGTGAATCTGTTAAATGTACTTGTGATGATGTTAGATAGCATCTTAACTAATGCATTAATTGTGTGAATTTTTGTGTTGGGTCTATATGGATGTACAGCAAGGAATGTAGGAACTGTAATTGACAGATTTTGCAGGGTATTATTAAGCAGTCTAGCACATTAGATAAGGTTGCAGATGTAGTGCAGAAATTTAAAATAGACATGATTTTAAGGAACAAGTTATACATATTTGCTGATTTTTACCACTTTGTTCAATATAAATTGTATGAGTTATATCACATGTGTGACCAGTGTAGATCCAGATCAGCTGGCACATCCTTGCAAACATGTGTGACCAGTGTAGATCCAGATCAGCTGGCACATCCTTGCAAACATGTGTGACCAGTGTAGATCCAGATCAGCTGGCACATCCTTGCAAACATGTGTGACCAGTGTAGATCCAGATCAGCTGGCACATCCTTGCAAACATGTGTGACCAGTGTAGATCCAGATCAGCTGGCACATCCTTGCAAACATGTGTGACCAGTGTAGATCCAGATCAGCTGGCACATCCTTGCAAACATGTGTGACCAGTGTAGATCCAGATCAGCTGGCACATCCTTGCAAACATGTGTGACCAGTGTAGATCCAGATCAGCTGGCACATCCTTGCAAACATGTGTGACCAGTGTAGATCCAGATCAGCTGGCACATCCTTGCAAACATGTGTGACCAGTGTAGATCCAGATCAGCTGGCACATCCTTGCAAACATGTGTGACCAGTGTAGATCCAGATCAGCTGGCACATCCTTGCAAACATGTGTGACCAGTGTAGATCCAGATCAGCTGGCACATCCTTGCAAACATGTGTGACCAGTGTAGATCCAGATCAGCTGGCACATCCTTGCAAACATGTGTGACCAGTGTAGATCCAGATCAGCTGGCACATCCTTGCAATCTGATCTGGCTCTACACTGTTCTCTTCTTCATTGGAAATAAATTTATGAATATAAAAGTAAACAGTGTAGATCCTGATCAGATGGCACAGATGTGCCACAGATGATCTGGATCTATACTTTTTAACCATGTGATACAAGGTGCATCCATGGAGTAAAGGGTTTAAATCAGTGTTACCCAGTTATTTTTGAGTAGACCCATGCCATAAGTTAATACTATTTGCCGAAGCCATAGAATTTGCTATTCAGTTATTGAAATACTCGCTTCGACTAAAGCGAACAATTTCTAAGTCAGGCCTCGTACTTTGCCCCCAAATTCAGTGAGTTTTCTATGTAGACCCATTTATAAGACGGGGTGAAATTTCAGTTAGTTTGAAGCAGCATTTTGTGAAGTCGCAAAAAAACCTGCAATAAATTAATGCATCCCTGCCCTGGCAAGAAGAACCATGAATGGACAGAGTCCAGGGCTGAAGGTTATAAAGCTGAGATTGGAAACCAGTCTCAAATCTCAAGTATCTGATTGGCTGAAATGGCGATTTCAGCCAATCAGATGCTTGAGATTTGAGACTGGTTTCCATGCTCAGTTTTATAACGGTTACCTTGGAACCTGTTGTGACCAAGCATTATTCAAAGAATGACAATCCATCACAGTTAGCTATGTTGATGGGAAACTTTATCACAAACAGTTTATTTTTGATGCTGAAAACCCCCTATAGTTATTGCTTTTACATAATTGATAGGTTTTGTAAGCAGTTATAATTGAACTCTCTTGTCATGACTATTCCTGGTTGTTCCACATAGCACACATTCACCTAATGCTGTCGCATTTTTAGTGATAAAAATAATTTGGTCAACAGAATAACAATTTAAAATATAAATCATCTAAGAACAGGAATATAAATTTAAATGTGTATGCCATGTGAAATGGGTCGCATTAAAAATGTTTACATGGAAAGAAGACAGAAAATTTAATATATATAAAAAATTAATATATGTTGGTATCATTATATTTATAGGCTTTAATTTTCATGTACTATCACAGTCTGCACAAAACTGTCATTTGCAGTTAATGTGTGAAAAATCGTGCCTGCAAAATGAAAGGATAACCACAGTAGTTAAAAAATTAGAAGTTTGTTTGCAACCATGTCTCCCTTCAAAGTTTTGTCTGTTTTGAAAATTAAGAACTTAATTAGCCACCTTTATGAAGTTACCTAGATTTTGCCCTTCGAGAGGACACCATACTCTCTGAATAAGTCAAGTATTGGGCCATGAGAGATTTGATTGAATCACTGCCAAGTTCTATTTCTTGTCCAAATATAGAAAGAAGACAGTGCTGTTAGTTGGCAATTTTCTGGTGAATTCACTTACAAGGATTCATTTGCAGAACATTTTTGTGAAAAACTATTCTTCTGGAAGAAAATTACAGTATTATTGGCATAGCTTCAGATTGATCTGTCACGTCTTGTGAAACACTGATGGCACATTAATAATTATTTGCCTTGTTTTCTGTAAAAGGGTAGATAAAATTACCAGTACACTGTCGAACATTTGTTTTAACTTTGCAAGTTCCTAATACTTCTTTATCAAACTTTTGCCATATGTTTCATAGAATAGAATAACAAATATGATCATGATTATGCAAAATATTTAGGTCATTGTCACATTTGATAGAGTTATGCCCCATTTTGTACTTAGATTTTTGCTCTGACAAAGAACCAGAGGGCGACACAAGTGATCAACTGAACACAGGTCTATTGTGTACAGTTGCAAGGTTGCTAAAAATAGAAATTCAGTTTCTGTGTAATAACTGAGTTTGGTTTGACCTATTAATAATCGACACAAAACTTGTGTATGTAGCTTATATCAAGTTGTGTAGAAATTGAAGTTAAATGATGTTTTTCTCAGTTTACGTTTTCTCTGGGAGACATCATTAGGCATTTGTTGTCTATACAGTAACCATTTAACCTAGAGTCTCAGTTGTTGCTTGACCGATTTTCTTTGCTTTTGACAAATGTATTTGCAAGATATTGCAAATAATGTCAACCAGCTTTTCCTTATCCCTTGTGTATAATACTTAAAGAAATAAGAAATGTAACTTTTTAAAACATGGAATATATTTTGTGTTTAAAAAATAGCGTTTCTTATTTCTTCAAGTATGTTGTAAATAGATCAAGAAATAAGAAATGCAACTTTTTTAAACGTGAAATATATTTCATGTTTAAAGAAGTTGCGTTTCTAATTTCTTTAAGTATAATTATAAATTATCAAGATACATTGGACCTATTAGAGTTGCAGCTTGTACCAAAACACCCGAGTCATTTGTTACAATTAATGGCAAGGAATATATCGTAGAATTCTATGTTTTAACATTGAATAAATATTTGTTTGCAGGCTACGAAGGCGGCCCATGCAGCTAAAGAGAAGACCCTAGAGCTGAGTAGTACCGTTAATGAGTCAGTCATCAAACCCACTACAGAAAAGGTATGCTGTTTAAAACTACCTAATAAAAAGTTGTTGTATAAAAACCCACCAAAGATAATGTATGCCATTCAAAACTACCTATTATACGAACCAACCAAATTTAAAACCACCTAAAAACCCAGATTTCTTGTTTCAATCCATTAAAGGTAAGTTATGTTGTTCCAATTCAACTAAGGTGTTGTGTGGCTCTTATCCACTACAGATAAACTACCAAAACTATCTGTTGTACAAACCCACCAATTTCAAAACAACCTAATGAAAAGTTGTGGTGTACAAACCCAGATTTGTTGTTACAATACAACTAGAGAGAAGTTGTGTCGTTCTAATCCACCAAAGATATGGTTTGTTGTTCCAATCCTCCGAAGATACGTTGTTCCAATCCACCAGAGAAGTTATGTTGTTCCAATCCACCAGAGGAGTTATGTTGTTCCAATCCACAAGAGAAGTTATGTTGTTTCAATCCACCAGAGAAGTTATGTTGTTCCAATCCACCAGAGAAGTTATGTTGTTCCAATCCACCAGTGAAATTATGTTGTTCCAATCCACCAATGAAGTTATGTTGTTCCAATCCACCAGAGATGTTATGTTGTTCCAATCCACCAGAGAAGTTATGTTGTTCCAATCCTCCAAAGATATGTTGTTCCAATCCATCCAATGATAGGTTATGTTGTTCCAATCCTTCAAAGATATGTTTTGTTGTCCCAACCCTCCAATGATAGGTTATGTTGTTCCAATCCTTCAAAGATATGTTTTGTTGTCCCAACCTCTCAATGATAGGTTATGTTGTTCCAATCCTTCAAAGATATGTTTTGTTGTCCCAACCCTCCAATGATTGGTTATGTTGTTCCAATGCACCAAAAATATGTTGTTCCAGTCCACCAGAGAGAAGTTATGTTGTTCCAATCCTTCAAAGATATGTTGTTCCAATTCAAGAGATAAGTTATGTTGTTCCAATCCTCATAAAAAAAGATGTGTTGTTCCAATCCCCCAAAGATATGTTTTGTTGTTCCAATCCTCCAAAGATATGTTATGTTGTTCCAATGCACCAAAAATATGTTGTTCCAGTCCACCCGAGAGAAGTTATGTTGTTCCAATCCTCCAAAGATATGTTTTTTTCAATCCACCAGAGAGAGGTTATGTTGTTGCAATTCTTTAAAGATATGTTGTTCCAATCCACCAGAGAGAGGTTATGTTGTTGCAATCCTTCAAAGATATGTTGTTCCAATCCACCAGAGAGAAGTTGTGTTGTGTCAAATTTTAGTTATGTTGTTCCAGTTCACCAGAAATAAGTTATGTTGTTGCAATCCTCCAATGATAATGTTGTTTCAATCCACCAAAGATAAGTTATGTTGTTCCAGTCTTCCAAAGATATGTTGTTCCAATCCTCCAAAGATAATTATGTTGGTCCAATGCACCAAAGACGTGTTTAATAATGTTGTTCCAATCCACCAGAAATAAGTTATGTTGTTGCAATATTTCCAAAGATATGTTGGTCTAATCCACCAATGATAAGTTTTGTTGTTCCAGTCATCCAAAGATATGTTGTTTCAATCCTCCAAAGATATGTTGGTCCAATCCTCCAAAGATATGTTGTTCCTATGGACCAAAGATGTGTTATGTTGTTCTAATCCACCAATGATGTTGTGTTTTTTCCAAATCACCAGAATTGCCGTAATTTTGCTCCATCCTTGATAGAAAAGGTTTATTTTAAGTTTTGTTGTTCAGATCCACCTAAAATCAGGTAATATGCTGTGAGGAGTCTTCTATAAGCCAAAAAATCTAACTTAGAGGCAACTGGCAACAAATGCCCACAGCAGAGCTATAGGTCTGATATTTATTTAAACCAACATCAGAACTACAGTTCTGATATTTATTTATACCAACAGCAGGGCTACAGGCATGATATTTACTTAAACCAACAGCAGAACTACAGGTATGATATTTACTTAAACCAACAGCAGAACTACAGGCATGATATTTACTTAAACTAACAGCAGAGCTACATGCCTGATATACCTTAGCACAAAACAAAATGAACATATTTCAGTGGTTAGGGTTGTATGTATGGCAAAAAAAAATCCTTATTCAGCTGTTTTTAATCAGTAATATAGCATTTATAACAGCATAATCCTGATAGCCAAGTTGATCTGGATCTACACTAGTCACAGATGTGACAATAGCCAAGTTGTATTGGATCTACACTAGTCACAGATGTGACAATAGCCAAGTTGTATTGGATCTACACTAGTCACAGATGTGACAATAGCCAAGTTGTATTGGATCTACACTAGTCACAGATGTGACAATAGCCAAGTTGATCTGGCTCTACACTAGTCACAGATGTGACAATAGCCAAGTTGTATTGGATCTACACTAGTCACAAATGTGACAATAGCCAAGTTGATCTGGCTCTACACTAGTCACAGATGTGACAATAGCCAAGTTGATCTGGATCTACACTAGTCACAAATGTGACAATAGCCAAGTTGATCTGGATCTACACTAGTCACAGATGTGACAATAGCCAAGTTGATCTGGATCTACACTAGTCACAGATGTGACAATAGCCAAGTTGATCTGGATCTACACTAGTCACAGATGTGACAATAGCCAAGTTGATCTGGATCTACACTAGTCACAGATGTGACAATAGCCAAGTTGATCTGGATCTACACTTGTCACAGATGTGACAATAGCCCAGTTGATCTGGATCTACACTTGTCACAGATGTGACAATAGCCCAGTTGATCTGGATCTACACTTGTCACAGATGTGACAATAGCCAAGTTGATCTTGATCTACACTAGTCACAGATGTGACAATAGCCAAGTTGATCTGGATCTACACTAGTCACAGATGTGACAATAGCCAAGTTGTATTGGATCTACACTAGTCACAGATGTGACAATAGCCAAGTTGTATTGGATCTACACTAGTCACAGATGTGACAACTGCAGTGCAAGTAAAGGGTTAATAAGGGGTAATAGATAAATTTAGTCACTGGTCCAATTAGGGATACGCAAGCCAAAAAGCGGACATATTGTTTAGATGATTGATTCTCCAACATTATCAGTTATCAAGACAAATCATCTTTTCAAGAAAACATCATTTATATCCAATGCAAATTTTATTTGCAAATTTGATATTTTGAATATTGTCAGAGTTGTAAACTAACACGAAAGAGATGCAATATATAGATACATGGAGAGAGTTTACGCAAACAGCCAGTATTGATCTTGGACACGTTTGAGGCTGCTTTTTATTACTGTTTCCTCATGTGCATTAGTCAGTCTCGTACTGGAAAGTTTGTTGGTGTGTGGTAATGAGGAATATTGATGTATAAGTGACTAATTGAGTGACAATGAGACGTCAATAAAATAATTTGAGAAAATCGAAGGTTAGTTGTTATTTTAATAAAGTTTGGATTTAATGATTTTACTATATGAACTTTCCAATTATGTGGAAGAATATTAAGTTTTAGAAAGGTAGAAAAACTAAGGTCTTACAAAAGCAATTTTTTAGTTTTGTGTCTAAAATATGTTGAAAGTGATCAAAATTCATGTTAAACTACATTTGTAAAGAAACATTAAAATTAATTAACTTCAAAAAATAGTGTGCAGTGAATGTAGCAAAATAAACTGATGTTCAGTATGTTCTAGGGTCCTACATGGTACCAACTGCTCAAATGTCTGATGTTAATTGTTAAGCTGTACATTTCGGAGTTTTGAAAGATTTATTAAGGGAAAGAATAGTAAACTGAGTGTAGACCCTGATCATACTGTGCTAATCTACAGTCTGATTAGGATCAGAACTTGTGTAAACTTGTTCAGGTCAATTTTGTCTAATTTTTATTAGATCTAGATCAACCTACTCATCCATACAGTCTGATCAGGTTCTACAATCTTTGCTAGTGCACCAATACAGTCTGATCAGGGTCTATACTGTTTGCTATCCAGTCAGAAAATAATAGCAGTTGTTGCATAAATGAATAACAATTAACCTTCAAAGCGGCATTACTTCAATTTAACCCGCTCTTGTATGAAATATTACATGTATTTGGAACTATAGGCACAAATTTGCAGCATTTGTTCAGGCTAATAAAATTTTAATTTACTAAAATAAATTTGGTCCGTGCCACTAAAAGCAAAAGTAGGATTTCCGAAACATCACAAGAAGCGAGATTGCGCATGAAGTGGTCTGTTCGTCAGTGCTAAATATAGCTCCATTATATCTAGCTTCATAAAAGTTTGTTAACTATAATTTAACAATATCATTGTAAATCCCATCTATAAGAAAGAATTCGATCGGACATTTTGTGTTTTGTTAGAGAGTTTATATATTGGACTCATTATGGACAAATATGATTTTTCAGTAGTATATTCTTACTTAAGTTTAGGGCTGGGGCTTTAAGTGCTGAGTACAGCATTTGTCACATTTGCGACCAGTGCCCAAGGTTATAAAGCTGAGCATGGAAACCAGTCTCAAATCTCAAGCATCTGATTGGCTGAAATGGCGACCAGTCGCCATTTCAGCCAATCAGATGCTTGAGATTTGAGACTGGTTTCCATGCTCAGTTTTATAACCTTCAGACCAGTGTAGATCTAAATCAGCTCCGGCATCTATTGCATTGTTAAGCATTTAGATTATAATGAACTTCTTTAAAACACTGCTATAAATAATCAAGTGGTTCTAATTGATAGTCAGGTTAGTGCATGACAATAATCAGAATGTAAAGAATATTGTTTTTAATTTTGTGGCTTATCAGTGTAGATCTAGATCAGCCAGTACATCCTTGCAGTCTCTGATTAGATCTACACTGTTCACTTTTAGAGTCATTAGAATCTCTCTTACCAAGAAGCAACCCAGGGCTTTTTTTCAGTTGATTTTATAGCCGTTATTCGGTCATGTTCTCAATGGCAAAACATATACTTTTTTCCCAATTTGAGAAGAAAAATTCCCAATTGAATCAAAACAAACGTTTCTGATGAAAAACAACAGCATCATCACTGCATCTTTTGCTCTTTAAGCCAGGAATTATTGACAATATTAAATAATGGATGGCAATTATTAAAAAAACAGCAGATAACAGTAACACTTCTTATTACCCAATGATGCTAAAAAAATTACTAATTTCTGGCAAAACGACATTAAATTTCCCAATTCCAGGGGTATGGGTCATATTCCCAAAATTGTGAAAAAAAGCCCTGCAACCAGTGTAGATCCAGATCAGACTGCAAGGATTTGCATGCTGATCTGGATCTACACTTGTCATACATGGAATATAGTGATCTAAATTAGATCAAGTTCAAAGCCAGACAAATCAAGATTGTAAAGGGTTAAAATGTGAGATAACCATTTTCGTCATATATATAGAGGATATTTGTTTGTTTTGAGTGGATATGGAATATATCACATCGAGAAGTGATACAATTAAATATTTTCATGAGCGCATAGCGCGAGTGAAAATATAAAAATTGTATCACTTCTCGATGTGATATATTCCATATCCACTCAAAACAAACAAATTTTCTATTTATTTTATGCTAACTTCAATAAAAATAATAGTACTATTTTTTTACCTACTAATATGTCGTGTATGAATACATTGACAGTTGTGTCAGGCCAATCTCCATACAGAGTTGTCGTTCCTTGCAGTCTGAGTTACTGTCAATCTCCATACAGAGTTGTCGTTCCTTGAGTCTGAGTTACTGTCAATCTCCATACAGAGTTGTCGTTCCTTGCAGTCTGAGTTAGTGTCAATCTCCATACAGAGTTGTCGTTCCTTGCAGTCTGAGTTACTGTCAATCTCCATACAGAGTTGTCGTTCCTTGCAGTCTGAGTTACTGTCAATCTCCATACAGAGTTGTTGTTCCTTGCAGTCCGAGTAAAAAACCAGGTTCTGATGTAAATCAAACTTCACAAAAAATAGTTCGGCACAGTGACTGATATAGAAAGTAGTTCGGCACAGTGACTGATATAGAAAGTAGTTCGGCACAGTGACTGATATAAAAAGTAGTTCGGCACATTGGCTGATATAGAATCTATATCAGTCACACTGTGAGTGATATAGAATATATTTCACTGATAGAACTCAGTATTTCATTGGTTAGCATAAAATAAATACCTTTTATCACATGAGCAAGCAGTGTAGATTCCTTATCATCCAGCACATCTGTGCCATCTGATCAGGATCTGCACTGTTCGCTTTGTAGTCAGATGTAACCTAATAAATCAAAAACCAAAGAGTGTAGATCCTGATCAGATGGCACAATTGTGCAAGCTGATCTGATCTACACTGGTCTCATATGCGTTAAAATTTATTTATAAAGGGTTAACAAGCCTGATGAGAACAAATTTACCTACAAAGAATTCTAACTGTGAATATCATGATGCTTGTAAACATCAAATTTGATCAAAAGATTAGCGTTTGAAATATAAAACTTTAACAGTGCTTATTTAATAGTGTATCACATTTATCAAGATAGGAGTTAGGATTTGTAACAGATAACAATATCTATTTTCTGTGAAGAACAAATTAAAACCTACACACAGGTTGTAAAATGTTATCTCAACTTTAAAGTGCTTCTTTCTGGAGTTGTAAATATTGTTATGTAACATGCAAGATTTTATTGATTTTATCTTTAATTTTGGTAAGAATTTAATCAAACACAGGTGAAGGTTTTGATTAAAATGAACTTTACCTTAATTACCGTAATCATGTTCTCATGAAAAAGTTATTTTACATTTACATGATTTACCAGCAAATTGAAACAAAATTAATGGAATGTGAAAATATGTTTCATTGGAGTGTGTACTGCAGAAAGGAAGTTTAACTCTTTTACATTGTGGGATTGCGGCTGTTACCATTGATGGACAATGTAGATCCAGATCAACCAGCACATCTGTGCCATCTGATTAGGATATAAACTGTTTAGATTTATTATATTATTTCTGACTTTTTTAGATCTAGATCAGATGGCAAGGATATGCCATTTAGTCTGGATCTAAACAGACTTCCCGAAAGTTGCCAGACCGAAGGACCTGTCTGGTAAAATTTCAGCCGGTCAGACATGTTTTCTAATGTTATCTGACCGAATGTCTGACACAAATTTGAACTCCTAATACTTTATTATACCCTTTTAACATGTTTCGGTCGGACAGAATTTGTTTTGGTCAGACAGTTTTTCACATCTTGTCTGACCGAATGTCTGACACTTTTTTTCAACTTTCGGGAAGTCTGTCTAAACATGTTTGAATATGCAATTAAAACCATATATGTAGAGTAAAGGGTTAAGACTAAGTAGAACTGTACAAAAACAAATCTTATTGGTATGATTTTACTCTATTCTATTTATACAATTGGCTCCAAGGTTATAAAACTAAGCATGGAAACCAGTCTCAAATTTCAAGCATCTGATTGGCTGAAATGGCAACTGGTCGCCATTTCAGCCAATCAGATGCTTGAGATTTGAGACTGGTTTCCATGCTCAGTTTTATAACCTTGGGCACTGAACTCCTGTTTTTACAACTAAAATCTGTTCAAAGGGGTTGCTTAAACACCCTTTTTGGGCAGGAATATTTAATTTTCTGGATTATGGCCAGAAAGTTGCACATAATCTTGTTACTTAACAGTAACTGTAAGAGTGTCCGAAACGAACCGCCCGTCCTGGAAATCTTCCATTCCTGGTGACCCTGTAAGCTGTGTCCAAAGATGAAATGGCTGGTTCAACATTCCTTCAGGTCCAGGAGGTTGTATTTGTCTCAAGAGGACACTGGTTGGATCTATCAATAATTGTTCGTAGCAAGAGTTTGATCCCTACACCCTGGACAGTGAATACTGCTAGCTGGATTGAATTAATGACCTTTTTATCCTATATCCTATTCTTCAAAAGTAAACATTATTCTTAATTGGTTATTAAGATATTTTTAAATTAGCATTATATTTACATCCTCTAATAAAAGTGTTAAACCTGCAAAATACTTTCAGATGGGTTATAGTCACCTGGTAAAAGTCATCAGTTTTTCCTGCAAAATATTTCAGGTAAAACAAAAATCTCTGGTAGAACCAAAATCAGTTTCAAATTGGTATTATTTTAGGTATAATACAAAACTTTCAGGTATAACAAAAATCAGTTTGGTATTATTTCAGGTATAAAACATCTCAGGTATAATAATAATAATAATAACTAGAATGTTGTGTTCTGCGGAACACGTGTCGCCTGCATGGAAAATGTTGACATGTGGGCCTATGTTTAATCATATATAATAAAAATATTTTATTGAAGTTGATTTCAATACTACACAGCAGAACACATGTGTCATCTAAATTGCATTTAAAAGGGGAATAACTATAATAATGGTGAAACCCGGGTTATCATTTTCAAAAATTGGTTTGTAAATTAATGCAGATGAGTTATTCAAAGTATTAAGTGAATTAATTGAACAAGTAATTTCCATTTTACAGGCAACACTAAGTTTCATGTTAAAGTTGCATTTGAAAGGGATATAACTCATAAAATATTGAAACTGGAGTTATCATTCTTGTCGTCACAGATGGCATTGTTAGTGCTGATAATATATTCCAAGTATGAAGTGAATAGGACAAGTACTTTCAAAGTTATTGGCAACATTAAGTTTCAGGTTTAAGTTGTATTTGAAAGGGGCATAACTCAAAAAATATTGAAACTGGAGTTATCATTATTGTCGTCACTGATGGCATTGTTCATTCTGGTGATATTTTCCAAGTATGAAGTGAATATGACAAGTAACTTTCAAAGTTAAAGTCAACATTAAGTTTCATGTTAAAGTTGCATTTGAAAGGGGCATAACTCAAAAAATTTTGAAATTGGTCTTATCATTCTTGTTGTCACAGATGGCATTGTTAGTGCTGATGATATATTCCAAGTATGAAGTCTAAGGACAAGTACTTTCAAAGTTATAGGCAACATTAAGTTTCAGGTTAAGTTGCATTTGAAAGGGGCATAACTTAAAAAAATATTGAAACTGGAGTTATCATTCTTGTTGTCACAGATGGCATTGTTCATGCTGATGATATATTCCAAGTATGAAGTGAATAGGACAAGTACTTTCAAAGTTATAGGCAACATTAAGTTTCAGGTTAAGTTGCATTTGAAAGGGGCATAACTCAAAACATTTTGAAACTGGATTTATCATTCTTGTCGTCACAGATGGCATTGTTCATGCTGATCATATATTCCAAGTATGAAGTCTAAGGAGAAGTACTTTCAAAGTTATAGGCAACATTAGGTTTCAGGTTAAAGTTGCATTTGAAAGGGGCATAACTCACAAAATATTGAAACTGGAGTTATCATTCTTGTCGTCACAGATGGCATTGTTCATGCTGATGATATATTCCAAGTATGAAGTGAATAGGACAAGTACTTTAAAAGTTATAGGCAAAATTAAGTTTCAGGTTAAAGTTGGGGGACTACCGGACGCCGACAACGCCGACGGACAATAGGATCCCTATGTGTCTACCTGCTATCGCAGGCGACACAAAAAATCAGGTATTATAATAATAAAAATCAGTTTAGTATTATTTCAGGATAAAAATATATCATTTTTAAGTTAGTATTATTTTTCATGTAAACAATAATTTTTTTGAATTGTTTCAGGTAAAAGAAGGGACATTGTTGAATGAGGTTGGAGAATCCATGAGTGGATTTGCATCAAAGGTATTGGTATTGTTTTCATGTAAAAATTGACTTGAATGATAGAATTACATTCAAACAATATAAGGGAAACACCTTACTCTATATAATTATGCATATTTTAACTTGTGTTAGCCTGTATTACCAGTGTAAATCCAGCTCAGCTGGCACATTCCATGTTGTCTGATCCAGATCTACACTAGTAGCATCTTTATCGGAAATAACCTAAGAAATGTAAAGTCAAACAGTGTAGAATCTGTTTAGATTGCACAGATGTGCCAGCTGATCTGGATCTATACTGTTCTTCCTTCCAATAAAAGTGTATCTTTGGGGATGAAGGTTTTATATTTGCATTTAATTAAATCTGCAGTCTTCCTAAACAAATGCATAAGTATGACGCAACACTGGTAGCATCTTTATCAGAAATAACCTAAGAAATGTAAAGTCAAAGAGTGTAGAACCTGTTTAGATTGCACAGATGTGCCAGCTGATCTGGATCTATACTGTTCTTCCTTCCAATAAAAGTGTATCTTTGGGGTAAAGGTTTTATTTTTGCAAAATCTGCAGTCTTCCAAGTATGACGCAACACTGGTAGCATCTTTATCAGAAATAACCTAAGAAATGTAAAGTCAAAGAGTGTAGAACCTGTTTAGATTGCACAGATGTGCCAGCTGATCTGGATCTATACTGTTCTCCCTTCTAATAAAAGTGTACCTATGGAGTAAAGGTTTAATATGTGCATAAATCTGCACTCTTCCTAAACAAGTGCACAAGTATGACGCAACATGATCAAACTGGCTTTAACATTTGCATAATGATTTCTCAGTAAGCTTGTTTTCCCAAGATAGAAACTGCATCTTGTGTCCCAGAACAAGTGACGCCTGGGCCCAAGATCATGGCTGAAGGTCTCAAATCTCAAGCATCTGATTGGCTGAAATGGCGACTAGTCGCCATTTCCGCCAATCAGCCAGTCTTAAATCTCAAGCCTCTGATCTGATTTCCGCCAATCAGCCAATCAGATCCTTGAGATTTGAGATTGGTTTCCATGCTCCGTTTTATAACCTTGGGCACAGAATGCTAAATCAGAAGACCAGTCTAAGTCAGAATGTCACAACTGTTACTGTTCTAACAGCTGTTCACAAAACGTCATGTTATCTTGTAATTCCTATTGGGAACTTATTGATATATCTACTCAGCTGTTGGGGGAAAAGATTGTTTGTTCAGGAGTCCTTGACAGGGAAAAACATACTTTTATTTTGGGCATATTAATCAGTTTTATAGGAAATGACTGTACTCAGTATTATGGCAAACATGTCACTTCCATTGAGTCTTTTACAACAGGCAAACAAAGATTATTGCATCTAACTCAATCATTGCACCGCTTTCATTGTGTTCTTTTTTTACGGTATTTAGGAAGACATCAATGCACAAGAATCTGAAAATACATGTATTAAAGCTGGAAAATTGCATTTCTGGAAATTTCACAGATACTTAAAAAATGATTTCAATTTAACCCTTTCCTGGATATTACGCATTTTTACGCATGTGCGACCAGTGTAGGTCCACATCTGTGCCGTCTGATCAGGATCTGCACTGGTCGCATTTTTGTCTGAAATAACCTAATGAATCAAAAAGCTAACTGTTTAGATCCTGATCAGATGGCACGGATATGCTGGCTGATCTGGATCTAAACTGTTCGCCCTGGCAATAAAGGTGTATCTATACAGGAAAGGGTTAATAGTTATGAATTTGAATAAAGACATATCCTTGGAGTTGATGGTTAAATATCATTGTATACTGTACTTTTAGCTCTCAAGTGTAGGGGCCAAAGGCTGGGGTAATCTACAGAGCCTATGGGGAGAGCCCAAGACAACCCTGGGCACAGTGGACACAAGCCCGGGGGAGAAATCATCACTACTAGGGGGCGGAACACCAACCCACCAAAAGTAAGTATAAGCTGGAAGCATCCAATTAGGAAAAAGGAATTTCAAAGATAAAGATTTTGAAGGGGACTGAGGGGGCTATATATGATTGTAATTTATTTTGAGGCACAAGAATAGACCAACTAATCAAGATGATTTAGAAGATGAAGGGTAGGGCCAGGAAAAAGTGCAGTTTCTGACACCAGGGAGGGACAGTAAAGTGGGGGGCATGTAGTAGATTTCATACCAGCAGCCTTGGTACCTCAATCAGTGGAGCCTCTACACGTGTTGGGAGGTTCCTGGTCAAGGCAACTCTTTCCAACCCCAAATTGCTACAGTTTATAGAATGTGTGCCAATATTGCTTGGCTTTGCTTCAATGAATGATGCATATTACTTGTTATGTAATTGCGGAGTGTTGATAATATTATTCTCGATCAATACTGTTATTTGATATTGGCCAGACTTGCACCCAAGGTTATAAAACTAAGCATGTAAACCAGTCTCATATCGCAAGAATCTGATTGGCAGAAATGGAGACTGGTTGCCATTTCAGCCAATCAGATGCTTGAGATATGAGACTGGTTTACAATCGCAGTTTTTTAACCTTCAGCCTTGATTGCTTGATGTCTTTCTATAATGATTAAGTGATACCATAAATGCAATTAATCAAACAGAGTAATTTGTTGGATGTATAGGCTAAGAAAATTGCCAGTCTTCCTGTGTTTTCTGTTACATTCAATGTTGCATTTTGTATTCAGTAATTAAACATGTTTTAAGTGGTTTAAGTGCTTGATAGCACATGAATATTTCACTCTTGATGGATTTATCTGAAAATATACTTTACCCGAATGAGTTCATTATTTGTTGAGCTTTTTTGAAAGTCACTTTAATTTAGCCAATGTCTATCAAATCATTTGCAACACTTTTTTCCCTTTGGTGCTTTTTCTGGAGCAGGGAAGGGGGTGGGGGTTAGAGTGTCGATTCATGCAAGTATTCCTAAGTACAATGGTATAAACAAATAGCTACGATAACGGGTAGTAGGCTGAGTGTAGGGTAGAGTATATGTATGTATTTCTAAGATTATATAACAGCTTGTTTGTGGAAACCAGACACAACGGTTACAAAACTGAGACCCATTTAGTTAAATAAGCTAATGGATCTAAAAGCCAACAATTTAGATCCTGATTGGATGGTACAAATCTAGATCCACACTGATAGACCATGAGATACAGGTAACACTGTATCTATGAAACAATGGCCAGGGTTAATAAGACCATGAGATACAGGTAACACTGTATCTATGAAACAATGGCCAGGGTTAATAAGACCATGAGATACAGGTAACACTGTATCTATGTAACAATGCCCAGGGTTAATAAGACCATGAGATACAGGTAACACTGTATCTATGTAACAATGCCCAGGGTTAATAAGACCATGAGATACAGGTAACACTGTATCTATGAAACAATGGCCAGGTTTAATAAGACCATGAGATACAGGTAACACTGTATCTATGAAACAATGGCCAGGGTTAATAAGACCATGAGATACAGGTAACACTGTATCTATGAAACAATGCCCAGGGTTAATTAGACCATGAGATACAGGTAACACTGTATCTATGAAACAATGCCCAGGGTTAATAAGACCATGAGATACAGGTAACACTGTATCTATGTAACAATGCCCAGGGTTAATAAGACCATGAGATACAGGTAACACTGTATCTATGAAACAATGCCCAGGGTTAATAAGACCATGAGATACAGGTAACACTGTATCTATGTAACAATGCCCAGGGTTAATAAGACCATGAGATACAGGTAACACTGTATCTATGTAACAATGCCCAGGGTTAATAAGACCATGAGATACAGGTAACACTGTATCTATGAAACAATGCCCAGGGTTAATAAGACCATGAGATACAGGTAACACTGTATCTATGAAACAATGCCCAGGGTTAATAAGACCATGAGATACAGGTAACACTGTATCTATGAAACAATGCTCAGGGTTAATAAGACCATGAGATACAGGTAACACTGTATCTATGTAACAATGCCCAGGGTTAATAAGACCATGAGATACAGGTAACACTGTATCTATGAAACAATGGCCAGGGTTAATAAGACCATGAGATACAGGTAACACTGTATCTATGTAACAATGCCCAGGGTTAATAAGACCATGAGATACAGGTAACACTGTATCTATGTAACAATGCCCAGGGTTAATATGAAATTGGCATTTTTAGTCAAACTCTGATTGATTCTGGAACTAATTTGTAAAAACTGACAGTTATATATATTGGTTCATATTGATGGATGTGATTTAATTTGATACACGTCTAGACTGTAATAGATACACTGCGCTCATCCTAAATAATACCACACAAGAGCGAATATTGGATGATGATGGTAGTAATTTGAGACCGAAACAAGCCCAAAATGTCAACATATTGTCACTTTAGTGCAATACAGTATAACTTCTTCTTATTTTGATAGTATTTTTACCATTTTTGCTCTAAGGCGACGAATTATATTTATATTTCATCTAATTTATAATCTTAAATAGGAGTACTTGATGTTCAAACATTCTAATATTATTAATAAGTTTATTTGAAGCCAATTATGTGTAAACAAGATGAAAAGTGGATTTAGAGGGAAAAGGACAGCCTGATCAATTTAATATAGTGTATAATTATAAACACTTGAAGTTCCAAGCTTTCCATGTGAATCTGTTCTTTTGACAGTACACAGTCAATGGGCGTGCTCGATTGGAAATTCTGACTGTTAGAACAGGGAGAACTTCAATCGAGTGCATCGGAACTGTGTTCTGGCAGCGTTCTACCCGTTCCATCGAAAAAGGTGGTGTGAATGGAATCGGTCAGTGTTTTATACTGCACCAAACTGAAATATTTTTTTAGATACCATTTTGTTGCCGTTAAATAAGATAATGGTTACATTTCAGTACTCTGCCAAATATTTCACCAACAGAAATACCAGAAAACGTGTTATTTTTCAGTAAATTATAAAAATTGCTTTGTTGTTGACTGATCTAAAAACTAATAAAACTTAGTTAAACTATAAAGTATGGCTTATTAACAGGGATTCTAAAATCGTCGGCAGATCGGTCTTTGACCGATTTTCGGTAAAAATGTCCGATTGAAATTTCAAAATTGGTAAGAAAAATCGGTCATGAAAATTTCAAAGTCATTATAAGTTTTACCTTAGTGGCCCATAACTTGTTAAGGAAATTACCTACATGTACATTTTTTCACGCTTAATCCGCTATAAACCTGTCAATTACCGACTGTACAACTCTGCTACCATGACTACAGTCACTACACGCCGCTAGAATAGCCTGCGGCATAGATGAAACAGGAAATGGTCGGTCTCATTTTAACAACGGACGAGTTCATTTAATTTGCAATCGAACTGCGGCTAGTCAAAGGCGGGTAATTGACGAACTATATGTTTGATGACCGAATTAAAAGACTCTGTATTTGTGATTGTCATAATTTACGAAAACAATATAACAGTTTGCAGTTAAAGACAGATGAGTTTGTTCGATGTGCGTAATTCTAATTGACCGACGACGGAATAAAATAAAAAGGACGTTTAAAATTGCTGTTACTCAAATTTCAAGAAACGTATATAATGCAGATTTTACTAAAAATTTTGCCTTTCACAAAAAAGTTGACTACTTTGTTAATTCCCGTAGTGACTAGCAGCAGCACAACGCATTTTCCTTACGAGTGACGTAAACGGTGCATATGTAACTTTTTACTTTCGGTTTCGTTTTTAGCTTTCCGATTTATTCAGACTTTGATGACGGTAAAAATGTGTGGGACGTAGAAAATTATTTAATAAAGATCGAACAATTGATCGGCGTCGGTGTGATTGCGGATGATATTGGGGGGAGGGGGATAATTTTGGCTGGGGTGGGTGGGGGTCGGGTCGTAATGGCGGGAATTTCGGCGGCAAATGTCCGATTGGGATTTGGAAATTTTAGAATCCCTGCTTATTAAGACTATTCAGAGTTCTTTAGACTTCAAAAGATATAATTAACATGCCATTTTGTGACACTTTTTATATAGACCTAACATGATTCAGTTCCGACAGACAATTTCACTCGTTCAATGGCAGATTCTGTAGAAGAGTCGAAATTTGATTCTGGCACAGTTCCGACAGCCCAATCGAGCACACCCAAAGATTTATATAAATACAATAATGAAATAATTATATAGGCCTTTGATCTAGCTGTCATACACTAGGTATACTTTAATGAGACCCATCAGATTGTTAAAACACATGCAAGTATAAATGCAGTTATGTAAATGTTTCGCCATCTAATTATCACTAATCATAATGCTCATATCCATTGCTGTTTAAATGTCCATGCTCATGTTAGAAACCTGGTTATTTATAAGTAACCAATTGCCATATTCAATGCCCAAGATTATAAAACTGAACATGGAAACCATTCTCAATCTCAAGCATCTGATTGGCTGAAATGGCGACCATTTGCCATTTCAACCAATCAGATCCTTGATACTTAAGACTGGTTTCCATGCTCAGTTTTATAACCTTCAGCCTAGTATGTGATTACCAGTACAGATTTAGCATTTGGCCCTCTACTGCAACACTTTAGTGAATACAGTAACAGCTGTTTTACAGTTATTAATCTAGCATAATATTTTATGCCTAGTCCACCATAGTAATTCTGTTGATTATCGTCATTGTCTGAATATAAGCCGCACTTTTTTCCAGAATTTGGCAGTAAAAAGTTGTGGGTGCGGCAAATACACAGGTTTGACTGCTTATACATTGCATTAAGCCATTTTCATCTGTTCCATCAGGTTTAGGGGATGCGGCTTATACATGAGTGCGGCTTATATTCGAACAATGACGGTATCAACACATTTCCCTATTTAATGTTTTTAATGCAAATTGCATAATAAGCAATGTTATTTGCTTTGCTATATTACCATTCTCTCACCAGAGGGCATGCTACACAAGTTTCGCTTACACCTCTGTCAACGCTGGGAAAAGTAGTTCTCATACACGTGATATATCTCATACACTCCGCAAAATAGTTCCCCGAAAATTTGGGTTAAAATATATCTTAAACATTGTTCTAAAAAAAATAAAAATACCCATTTTCATTTTAAGTAAAATATACAGAGATCAAAATAATCTCACGAGCATTTTATTCATTATTTATATTTTGTACAAGAATCTTGTACATTGGGCGTTGACAGAGGTGTAAGCGAAACTTGTGTAGCACGCCCTCTGGTGAGAGAATGCTATATTACATCAATTCAAGAAATCATCAATTTTATCTTTTTACCTTGTTGTATCTCTTTTTTTTTGTTGCACTTTCGATATGTGTGACCCCCCCCCCCTGTGTCTGTCTGTCCATACATCAGTTGTCCGTCACGGAAACTTAATGTTTGCTATAACTTTGCCATTTCTTAATATTTCATCATCAAACTTTCAAAATATTTTGCTTTTGAAAACAGGGTCATGATGATGCCAAATTCTCGGTCAAGTTCATATTTGATGGAGTTATGCTCCTTTCTGTATTTGGAATTTGTCATGAAAACTTGATGCCAATGCTATGTCTTTGCCATCTCTTAATATTTCTTAATAAAACTTTCCAATTATATTGCTTATGAAACTATGGTCATGATGATGAAACCATCCTTAAGGTCAAGGTAACATTTGTTGTAGTTGTGCCCCTTTTTGTACTTGGATTTTTTATTCTGACAAAAGTACCTGAGGGCGACACAAGTGTTCAACTGAACACCCATCTAGTATTCAGAAAGTTCTGTTCTTGTATTTTGTCATCATGCCATAACCCATTGCCCCATAGATACGCCTTATCACATGTGTCAACAGTGTCGAGCAAGATTATCTGGCACATCCACGCTATCTGATCAGGATCTACACTGTTATTGCTTTTTAATTCTTTCTGTTATTTCTTACCAAGATGCAACAAGTGCAGATCCAAATTAGATGGCAAGGATATGCTGGCTAATCTGAATTTACACAGATCACACATGATCCAGGAAATCCACATAAAAATGTGTATACATGTATTACTGTAAAATGCATTAATTTCGTGAGGTCAAATTTTCGCGATTTTCGTAAAAAATCAGCAATTTTCTTTATTTGCGTATTTATAAATTCGCGATGTCAGACTCGAAAACGAAAATATAAAAGAATAATTTATAACCCTGATCACGATTTCATCGTTAAACACTTGCAAACGGTACAGATAAATACCATTGTCCTTACTGAGATTTAGGGCAATTAACTATCAATAAACATAATTTTGTTATGCAAGCTGCCTTCTGTTTAGGTGTGAAATATAATAAACAGCGCTGACAATAGCTATATTGTTTCCTGTTTCAGAATAAATTACTAAAACTTTACATAGTTTAATGAAATAATCGTTTATATTATTTGCCAATTTTATTTAAATTTTATTTAAATATTTAAATCAAATAAATGAATGGTGGCAAAAAGGAATTATATGTGGCGTTTGAAGTGATTAACAGTTCTTTTTTAAGTTGCCTCTTTTCGGATTATTATTATCGGATATATCAAAACTCATCATATATTCGCGATATTTATGAATTCGCGAGGCAAGCGATTCGTGAATATTAGCGAAAATAAAACCAAGGCGAATAAAACCAGTTCTACAGTATGGAGTAAAGGTTTTACATCACATGTCCACCAGTGAAATTACAGTAATTGTGCGTGGTTGTAATGCAGTATAATTGTATTATTATATAGATTTTGTTGTAACACTGGCACATTAAATAGATGTCCAAACTAATAATTCCCTCACAGAAATCTTCTACAGAATAATAGAGTCCAACAAACAAGCCAGACTTGGCGGAAAATTGTTTCTGTTTTGTTATGACAAAGCATCATTACCTATTGAAATGAATTCCCGAAGGTCAAATCCCATTAGGTGCCTGAGAGAAACATATTCTTAAAATGTTCATTGCTTCCACAGAATGTTGCATGTTATGTCTGGTATTGTTTTTATGTAGACTAGACCAGAAGTGGTTTCTCTACACCAGACCATAATGCACACATATTTATTATCTCGGCAGAAATTCCTTTTGGATGTGAGATCATTATTGTTGATTCGGACGATGTTTTATCTGGAATGCAGAAATAGAATAATTATCCTTATAAAGGATGGTTGTTCTGTTTGAAATGTTATACAGAACCATGTGTTACATATCATGAGAAAAAAAGATTTTCATTGTTAATACAGTCATGTTTTATAAATTCAACATTTTTAGAACACCGAGTTATGGTGGTAACATTTAATTTTGCTGGGTCAATTTTGCACATTGACACTTCAAATGATAACTTTGCGAGGATATAAATTCTCACAGTTCTACTATTCTTATATGATATAAACTATTTTATGTTCAAATTTAAACATATGCATTTAATCTTGCACAAAATATGCAAAAATTAAACTCTCGTAAAATAAAATAATACCACAGTACTTCATTTGGTATAGTTTGACGATATTGTACGGAGTTTTTGTTAGTCTGACTATCTGTCTATATTAAAAAAAAAATTTTGTACCTCAATAGCATTCTGACATATTTTCAATGTTCCTTTGATGGAAATCAAATACTGTATTATACAGTAAAATCCCTTATTAAGATCACCCTAAAATTAAGACCAACCCTCATAATAACACCATTTAATAGTCCCTTTTTTAGCTCGACTATTCGAAGAATATGTCGAGCTATTGTACTCACTTGGGCGTCGGCGTCGCCGTCGCCGTCCCGCTTTGGTTAAAGTTTACGTGCAACCTACCCATATCTTAAAAACTACTATAGCTACAGCTTTTAAACTTGGCACACTTATTCATCATCATGTCCCAAGTGTGTATGCCAAGAACCATAACTCTAACTTTCATTTTGATCAAATTATGGCCCTTTTTTGACTTAGAATTTCAGGTTAAAGTTTGCGTGCAAGCTACTGTACAAACTCATAACTTCAATACTACTTATACTACAGCTTTAAAACTTGGCACACTTGTTCATCATCATGTCCCAAGTGTGTATGCCAAGAACCATAACTCTAACTTTCATTTTGATCAAATTATGGCCCTCTTTCGACTTAGAATTTCAGGTTAAAGTTTGCGTGCAAGCTACTGTACAAACACATAACTTCAATACTACTTATACTACAGCTTTGAAACTTGACACACTTGTTCATCATCATGTCCCGAGTGTGTATGCCAAGAACCATAACTCTAACTTTCATTTTGATCAAATTATGGCCCTTTTTTTACTTAGAATTTCAGGTTAAAGTTTGCGTGCAAGCTACTGTACGAACACATAACTTCAATACTACTTATACTACAGCTTTAACACTTGACACACTTGTTCATCATCATGTCCCGAGTGTGTATGCCAAGAACCATAACTCTATCTTTCATTTTGATCAAATTATGGCCCTTTTTCGACTTAGAATTTAAGGTTAAAGTTTGCGTGCAAGCTACTGTACAAACCCATAACTTCAATACTACTTATACTACAGCTTTGAAACTTTCAGCACTTGTTCATTATCATATCCCGAGTGTGTATGCCAAGAACCATAACTCTAACTTTCATTTTGCTCAAATTATTGCCCTTTTTCGACTTAGAATTCAGGTTAATTTTTGCGTGCAAGCTAGTTTCTTTGATACTTCTTGTTCTATAGCTTTGAAACTTTCAACACTTGTTTACCATCATGACCCTGACTATGTATGCCAAGAACCATAACTCTTTCTTTCACTGTTTAGCTCACCTGAGCCATAGGCTCATGGTGAGCTTTTGTGACCCGTCTTTGTCCGGCGTCCGTCAACAATTTCCTTTAAACAACATCTCCTCTGAAACCACTTGATGGATTTTAACCAAATTTGTCCTGAAGCATCCTGGCACTGATGTCTACAAAAGTTGTTCAAATCATGACCACAGGGTCAAGGTCAAGGTCACTGCTGCTAAAAATAGAAATTCAGTCTTTGCTCAATTACTTGAGTTTGCTTAGGCCTATTGACTCCAAACTTGGTTTATGGGTAGCTTATATCAAATGGCAGCTTGAGGTTGCTACCCAGGTGTCTGTGATCAAGGTCAAGGTCACTGTTACTAAAAATAGAAATTCAGTCTTTGCTCAATTACTTGAGTTTGCTTAGGCCTATTGACTCCAAACTTGGTTTATGGGTAGCTTATATCAAAAGGCAGCTTGTAGTTGCTACCCAGGTGTCTGTGATCAAGGTCAAGGTCACTGTTGCTAAAAATAGAAATTCAGTCTTTGCTCAATTACTTGAGTTTGCTTAGGCCTATTGACTCTAAACTTAGTGTATGGGTTGCTTATATCAAAAGGCAGCTTGGGGTTGCTACCCAGGTGTCTGTGATAAAGGTCAAGGTCACTGTTGCTAAAAATAGAAATTCAGTCTTTGCTCAATTACTTGAGTTTGCTTATATCAAAAGGCAGCTTGGGGTTGCTACCCAGGTGTCTGTGATAAAGGTCAAGGTCACTGTTGCTAAAAATAGAAATTCAGTCTTTGCTCAATTACTTGAGTTTGCTTAGGCCTATTGACTCCAAATTTGGTGTATGGGTAGCTTATATCAAATGGCAGCTTGGGGTTGCTACCCAGGTGTCTGTGATCAAGGTCAAGGTCACTGTTGCTAAAAAAAGAAATTCAGTCTTTGCTCAATTACTTGAGTTTGCTTAGGCCTATTGACTCCAAACTTGGTTTATGGGTAGCTTATATCAAATGGCAGCTTGGGGTTGCTACCCATATGTCTGTGATTAAGGTCAAGGTCACTGTTGCTAAAAATAGAAATTCAGTTTCTGATTAATAACTTGAGTTTGCTTTGGCATATTGACTCCAAACTTGATGTATGGGTAGCTTATATCAAATGGCAGCTTGGGGTTGCAACCCAGGTGTCTGTGATTAAGGTCAAGGTCACTGTTCTTAAAAATATAAATGCAGTTTCTACTTAATTACTTGAGATTGCTTTGGCCTATTGACTCCAAACTTGGTATATGGATAGCTTATATCCAGAGGCAGCTTGGGGTTGCTACCCAGGTGTCTGTGATTAAGGTCAAGGTCACTGTTACTAAAAATAGAAATTCAGTTTCTACTTAATTACTTGAGATTGCTTTGGCCTATTGACTCCAAACTTGGTATATGGATAGCTTTAATTAAGAGGCAACTTGGGAAAGCTACCTACGTGTCTGTGATCAAGGTCAATGTCACTGTTGCTTAAAATAGAAATTCAGTTTCCACTTAATAACTTGAGTTTGCTTTGGTTTTTTGACTCCACACTTGGTGTATGAGTAGCTTATATTAAGAGGCAGCTTGGGATTGCTACCCAGGTGTCTCTGATCAAGGTAAAGGTCACTGTTGCTAAAAATAGAAATTCAGTTTCGACTTAATAACTTGAGTTTGCTTTGGCATATTGACTCCAAACTTGGTATATGGGTAGCTTATAACAAGAGACAAATTGGGATTGCTACCCACGTGTCTGTGATCAAGGTCAAGGTCACTGTTGTTTAAAAATAAAAATTCAGTTTCTGGTTAATAACTTGAGTTTCATACTCAGGTGAGCGATTCAGGGCCATCATGGCCCTCTTGTTTATCAAATTATGGCCCTTTTTCAACTTAGAATTTCTGGTTAAAGTTTGCATGCAAGCTAGTTACTTTCATACTTCTTGTACTATAGCTTTGAAACTAAATACACTTGTTCACCATCATGACCCTGACTATGTATGCCAAGAACCATAACTCTTTCTTTGATTTTTATCAAATTATTGCCATTTTTTTAAGTAGAATTTCAGGTTAAAGTTTGCGTGAAAGCTAGTTACTTTGATACTTCTTGTACTATAGCTTTTGAAAGTTGTTCACTATCATGACCCTGACTATGTATGCCAAGAACCATAACTCTTCCTTTGATTTTTATCAAATTATTGCCCTTTGTAGACTTAGAAATTAGGGTTAAAGTTTGCATGCAAGCTGGTGAAACCTCATAACTTTCATTCCATAACTTTCATTCCAACACCTCTACTACCCCCACCCACCCACCCATCCAACCACCCACCCATGACCACCCACCACCACCACCACCGACAACCACCACCACCACCACCCTCCACCAACCATCACTACCCACCACCACCATCCACCCACCACCACCCAACACAACCACCACCAACCATCATTACCCATCACCACCCCCCACCACCACCACCACGCACCCTCCACCACCCACCGCCCATTACCACCACCCACCACCTATTACCACCACCCACCACCACCACCACCCACACACCACCAGCCACCACCACTGCCCACCACCACCGCCCACCACCCACCACCACCGCCCACCACCACTGCCCACCACCACCCACCACCATCACCCACCCCCACCACCACCCACACCACCACCCACCACCACCACCGCCCACCACCACCAACCACCACCCACCACACTCACTACCACCCACCACCACCACTCACCACCACCACCACCACCACCCACCACATCCACCTCCCACCACCACCACCCCCTCCCACCCACCCATCACCACGCACCCACCCACCACCACTACCACCCACCACCACCACCCACCACCATCACCCACCACCACCAACCACTACCATCACCAACCACCACCACCCACCACCACCACCCACCATCACCTACTACCACCCACCACCACCACCACCCACCCACCACCCATCACCACCCACCACCACCCACCACCACCACCAACCACCACCCACCACAACCACAACGTAAAATTTATTGATTTCATATCTTGGATTATGAAACTTTTGTTCATGTGTGTGTTGGGTGTCATAAACTCCTGAATCACTCTCCAGTTTGAATGAAGCCCAGTTTAAAATGTGCTTAAATATGTCTGACTTCGAATAGTCGAGCTTGCAGTCGTTTTCGACTGGCTCTTGTTTCAGTTTTGCACTGTTTTCCATTCCAAAAGACACCCCTCTATAAAGATCACTCAAGTTCAGTCATGGAGGGAATCTTTATTGTGAGGTTTCACTGTACATACAGGGGCTTCTTGATTTGGTATTTTTTTATTCTTTAAGTAATTTGTTGTTGTTGTTTCAGTGATCAAAGTAGAAACAAACTGCTGAAGGACGATGATGAATGGGGCGGTTGGTCGGATGATAAAAACGCTGGTTGGAATAACGCGGACGAGCATACAGAGGACCAGGCGTTAGAGGATTGGTTAAACGACGATGAATCACAGTCTTCCAAAAATAAACTATCTAAAAATAGTAACAATGAGGAGAATTGGGATGATTGGGGCCATAACGATGGAAAAGACAAAAAATCGTTGAAATCTAGTCAAAATATGAAAAAGAAGGAAAGTTTAAAGACAAAGAAAGGTGATGAAGATGGATGGAATGTGGAAGACTGGGGCGGACAAGTTTCTTCCAATAAAAATGTGTCCAAAAAGTCAAAAGATCCGTTAGTTGGAAATTTATTAGACTTGGATATCAATGAATCTGGCAATACGGAAACAGGGGCCAATAACTCTGGATGGGACAATGAAGTGTGGGCGGACGGTGACGATGATGATTGGCAGAGTCTAGAAATTGAAAGTAAAAAGAAATAAGAAGTGCTTCCATGATAACTTTATGCTTATTTATAAAAATGTTACTGTGGTATCGTATTTTGCGCAGGATTAAATTTTAAGTATTTCATGCTTGGGCTAAAGTGCAAATTTTCAGTATTGTTCTCTTTGTTAAAAGTGCAAATTTTAACTTAGCAAAATTACACTACGTGTTGATATGTCCTAACAGAAACAGTTTAATTAATGCTAATTTATGCCCTGGTGCATGATTTGTGACTTTTGCACAAAAATTTTTTTCTGCGAAATTAGATGATTCCACAGTAAAAGCTTGAATTAGAATTTAATTTCGCAATTTTAAATTCATCAGTATTTATGTACATAAAATTTCACGGCTATCTTGAAATTCTGTTCAACTTGCATTTGTAAGTGATGGTTGTTGATATGTGATCATTGTTTGAGCCATCACCGGGCCCAGTAGTGATAGCCCTTACCTCCATAGACACCTTTTTTGCGTGGGCGAACTGTGTAGATCCAGTGCCCAAGGTTATAAAGCTGAGCATGGAAACCAGTCTCAAATCTCAAGCATCTGATTGGCTGAAATGGCGACTGGTCGCCATTTCAGCCAATCAGATGCTTGAGATTTGAGACTGGTTTCCATGCTCAGCTTTATAACCTTCAGGCCAGATCAGCTGGCACATCCATGCCATCTGATCAGAATCTGCACTATTGGCATTTTGATTCGTGATTTCTGACCAAAATGCGATCAGTGCAGATCCTGATCAAACGGCACAGATGTGCTGGCTGATCTAGATCTACACTGGTTGCACACGCATAAAAATGCATATATATGGAGTAAAAGGATAGAGTCGTCCTGTCAGAAAGATGGAAAATTGTTGTCCATTTCACCATTCTCTTTTTGAGATTGGAGTCTCATCAATAATCGTTCCAATCCCAATTATGTTTGACCCTTGTGATACCAAAATGTCCGAGAAGTGTCTGTGAAAATTAATATTACCATATAGTGGGTTATTTCTGCAGTCATAAATTTCTGCGTTTTGCCCCCCAAAATGGATGCAAAAATTTCTGTGTTTTTTATTTCTGCGTTTTCGGTTCCCTTGAAGGATAAACCGTTCATATTGGGTTAGGTGTCATAAGAATAACACGACTGTGAGATAAGCATACTAAGGGAGACAGTCATCTGGGTGCTGTATACAGATATTTACTGTCTCTGTTACTGTTACTTGTGAAATAATATACAAACTGCATATAACTCAATATTTTTATTCATGGGTCAATACCCGTTACTCAATTTATTTTATCAAAACATTAAAAAGATATTATTTATCGATGAATAACAACTCACAAACAACTTTTCTATTACAATGTAAATTGAATGTTTGAGCAATGTTTGAGAAATGTTTGAGCAAATATAGCGTTTATACTATGCCTATACATTGTACCATAACGATTTTCATTAATTGATCATAATTATTTTAAACTGTCTGTATTGTGAAACGGATTATCTCGGTCATGGCGACTCCGGTCATTTTCTCTTGAAAACGAGACAATATTTTATGATTTAAATTTCTGCTGGTGCATTTTTTCTGCTGGATATAATTCTGCGATTTCATCCAAAGACTGCAGAAACGCTGAAATTTGGCACCCACAGAAATAACCTGCTATACGGTACATATATAATAAAACCAACATGAAGACAGACACGGCATATTTAAAACTTTTTACTCCATAGATACACATTTATTGCATGGACAATATTGTTTATCCAGAACAGTGGGCACATTCCTGCCACTGATCAGGATCTAAATTGTTAGCTTTGCTATTCATTAGGTTATTTTCTGACCAAGATGGGACCTTTGCTGAAGATTATAAAACTGAGATGGGAAACCAGTCTCAAATCTCAAGCATCTGATTGGTTGAAATGGCAACCTATCACCATTCAGCCAATCATATCTTTGAGATTTGAGACTGGTTTCCATTCTCAGGTTTATGATTTTGAGACTGGTGCAGATCAATATTTACACATGCATTGATACGTGTATATATGGAGTAAAATGTGACGGCCACAGTAGATAAATTATCATTTTATTTGCATTTGATAAAAATTTACATACAGAAAGAAAATATAATCCTACTTTATTTGCAAACAGTTTTAAACAAATTTTGAAACATTAGAAGACACATTTTAAAAATATGTCACATTTGTCAGTGTGTGTTCATTTTCAACATAAATGGTAGATATTGTTTGTAAGGTCCATTCCGATTGAATGCTTTTGATTTGTGAATATTCGTGATATTGCAAAATATACCTACACTTGCCAGATAGCAACTCGTTATAAAGAGTGTCATTAATACTTTTTAGCTACCATGAGAAATGTTCAGTTTTAGTTTTACCAGTGTTTGTAAACAACTTCCATTTTTATGGTGTCTTATTTGAAATTGATATTCTTATCAACAAATGCTCTCTTTCCCTGTCCTCAATTTCGCTGCGTGGGGAGACCGTGTTTTCTGAGTGTGGCGAGTCCTGATACATGTATGCATATTTCACTTTGGATAAAGTAGGCCTAGACAGCAACGTGATATTTAGACAATTATGAATATACAGCATATTTGAGGGATATTGAATTTGTAAAACTTTTGGCTGATGACCTGTATTTTAATTAGTGATGTTCCAATTGTCACCGATGATCCAGTTATTGTTGCCGAAGCTTTAAAGTTGGCGACATTGACTCTAACTACAGAGAATCGATTCTACTTGCTTATTCTGTAATTTAACAAACAAGTACAATTTTCTAATGTCTCCGACTGCGCAGTGTGTATCTTTTCTCACCGAAAACGTCCTTGTTTACTTTTTTTAAAGGAAAGTAAAAATGGAACACAATAAATGATTCCACTTCTACCATCTAATTCTTATTACTAATTTTAATTTTACTTCTCATAAAGCTGTTTTAGTCACTTGCTAACCTACTTTATATTTTATATGAATTTTTCTCAATGTTTCTCATGCATTTACCTGGTTTTCTTTATTTTGTAAAATCTGATTCTGTTGGAATTTGAATATGATACAATTTGAATTTGAAATTACTAACAGTGGACACATGGTGGAAGCCCTTCAATAAACTTGCTACTGGAATTATTATTGCTTAGCTTCTTGTGAAAATACGAATTCCAGAGCTCGCTCAGTGAAATATATTTCTATCTTACACTCGTAAAAACAAATATCCTATATAAGTTTTTTTGTTTATTTCTGTAAAATAACCAAGTAACAATAAATACTGGTAAATGTTGATAGAAAGATAAATAAGTAAACTAAATAAAAGGTTGAGAAATTGTTTTTGTCTCATTATGTTATGGTTTAAGTCAGAAATATTACATGTGTATCATAATTATAGAAAAGTTGAATAAAAAATGTTAAACATATTGTCTGTAATGTGCAATTAGTAAAGATGAAAGTACAAACGTGTTGCTTTTTTATTAGCACACCTGAGCTGGCTCAGGGTGAGCTATTTGGATCTATGAATGACCGCCGTCCGTCCACACTTAGTTTGTTAACACTCTAGCGGTCACATTTTTGCCTCGATTGTTTTGAAACTTGCATACCTGTGAACCCTCTCGACTTAGGCGGGAGACTCCCGATTTTTAAGTCCAATCTCCTGCCTCCCACATATTATACTATTTCTCCCGACTTTTGACATTTCCATGTAACATTTACAAAATCTTCCCATTAAAACACATTTGCGATCATGCTTTCATCATGTGAGTACAAATTAGACTGGTTTACGATATTTGGCGCCTTTTTAAATGACAGGAAGTCGTAAATGGATTACCAGTCAATGAAATGTCATGCATGGCCTTGAACTTCAGACAGGTTAATGTTTTGATAACAATTATTGATTTTCTCACGTGTGCACAAATGAAATTACCGAGTTGGTTAGCATTAGGGTACTGGTGGACATCAAAGACACCACATGCACTTTAGTTTGATGCTCGTGATAAATTTCAAAGTGCTTATAAGAAAGCGTGTTTACTTTACAAATAAACTGTAAAAGTGAAGATTTTTAACAGTAATGGTCACTAACGAATACACTGTTTGATATGACAAATAAAAGGGGTGGATCTAGAGGGGGTTCAGTGGGGTTGATTGATCCCACTTCTTGGGCCAGAATGTATGAAATTATCATATGACTGACACAAACAACCCCTTTCCTGGAAATTTTCTGTCCAATCCTGAGTAAGATGGTGATTGTTTAACTTTTTGGCTGTCAATTTTTTATGACAAATAAATTATTTATAAAATTTATTTTAAAAAATATTTTATTTATGTTAAGTAGTGTTTGTAAACTAGATGTCTTAGAATAATAGTATATCTGACAAGAAAAACAAGAGTAAATTTGATATATTCTCACTATCCAGAGCTAAAATGTTCCACTGTTTACCATAAAACAATGCTTCGTAAAATCTCCCACTTTTTTACCCTGATCTCCCACTTTTTTGGAGTCAATCTCCCACATGAGCATGTTCACAGGTATGAACTTGGTCAGGATGTTTGTCCCAATGATTTCTTGGACGAGTTCGAATATGGGTCATCTGGGTCCAAAATCTAGGTCACGTTTACTAAAAAAAGAATTTTCTCGTTAACACTCTAGCTATCACATTTTTGCTCCGATTTTCATGAAACTTGGTAAGGATGTATGTCCCAGTAATTTTTCTGACAAGTTCGAATATGACCACTTCGTACAACTAAAATATGCATAGTGATCATTTCAACAGAATTCTTTCAAGGACCAATGTTCTAAAATATAGTTTCATTCCAAATACGGTATGTGATTGGGACTCTCCCACCGGTCTTGATCCTGAAATACATGTCAGATACCAGTGACCCAGTTTCTACTTTTATCACATTGGTAAGAGGGGCCAAACAATTTGAGTAATTCAGCAACTTGACACAAGCGCGGTGAGTAAATGTTTGTTAAAAATAGTTCACCGTACACTATCAAGATCAAGGGTCATCTGGGTCCAAAAACTAGGTCACTGTTACTAAAAATAAAATTATCTTGTCTTGGCTGTAAATCTGTTATTTCTCATTGGATTTTAAAATATGATACTTGGCACCAGTGTTCACCATGACAAGGCGGTGTGTTGAGTACAATACCAATGTTTGTTGGGTCAAGGTCACTGCTACTAAAAGTGGAATTTTCTTGTTTACACTCTAGCAATCACATTTTTGCTCTGATTGCCATGAAACTTGGTCAGAATGTCTCTCGCAGTAATTTCTTGGACAAGTTCGAATATGGGTCATCTGGGTCCAAAAACTAGGTCACTGTTACCCTTGTCTTGGCTGTAAAATTATTATTTCTCATTGGATTTCAAAATAACTTGGCACAAATGTTCACCATGACAAGGGGCTGTGTCTAGTACAATACCTATGCCTGTTGGTCACATGTCAAGGTCACTGTTACTAAAAATAGAATTTTCTTGTTAACACTCTAGTGGTCGCATTTTTGCTCATATTGTCACGAAACTTGGTCAGGGCGTATGTCATAGTAATTACTTGGAACAGTTCGAATATGGGTGATCTGGGATCAAAAACTAGGTCACTGATACTAAAAATAGAAAAATCTTGCCTTGGCTGTAAAATTATTATTTCTCATTGGATTTCAAATTAACTTGGCACAAATGTTAACTATGACAAGGCAGTGTGTAGAGAACAATGTTGGTCCAAGGTCAAGGTTACTGTTACTAAAAATAATATTTTCTTGTTAACACTTTACTGGTCACAATTTTGCTCTGATTGTCCGATTGTAAAGAAACTTGGTCATGACATATATCCCAGTTATTAATTGGACGTGTTTGAATATGGGTCATCTAGGGTCAAAAACTAGGTCACTGTTACTAAAAATAGAAAAATCTTGTCCAGGCTGTAAATTTGTTCTTTACCATTGGATTTTAAAATAACTTGGCTCAAATGTTTACCATGACAAGGTGTTGTTTCGCGTACAATACCCATGCCTGTTTGTCTAAGGTCAAGGTCACTGCTACTAAAAATAAATTTTTTTTGTCTGGGCTGTAATTTCTTAATGAATGGAGTGATTAAAAATAACTTTACATAAATGTTCACCATGACAAATGGGTATGTTGCGTACAATACCCATGCCGGTAGGTCCAAGGTCAAGGTCACTGTTACTAAAATAGCATTTTCTTTTATAAGCTGTAATTTTTTTGTTTCTTATTGGATTTTAAAATAACTTGGTGTAAATGTTCACCATATCGAGACGTTGGGTCACGTACAACACAGCTCTGTTGTATTCAGGTGAGCGATAAAGGGCCATCATGGCCCTCTTGTATTCTGTAACTGAAGCCAGCAAGGAAATAATAGTGTGTTCAACAGATCAGGGCTTTGATAGTTTACATGTTAATTGCCTCAACAAGTTGGATAGCAAGAAAGCAAACTTTTTAAGTAACCCACTTAAAGAAGACTTTTAAATTAGCTCATGCTGAGCTATTGAATTCTGAACAAAGTTAGCCTGAAGCATCCTGGCACTGACCTCTTCAAAAGTTACCATAGGGCCAACTGTTGCCTGGCATGGGACTCATAAGCCAACATCTTTAAAAAAAATCTCAAAAACAACCACAGGTGTCCGTATTATTGTTAAAAAATTCCAATAGAGAAAAAAAAAACGTTTTTGTTTTTTGATATATATAAATATATATAACGACCCTGCGGTTAACCATTCTTCATCCACAGGGCCTAAGGGTCGTTTAGAATCCTCACAGCCCGTTCTCCGATAAAAAAGAAAATTATCAAAAACCTCAATAACGACAAAATTCCATTCATTGAAACTTTGCAGAATGTATCTTTCGTTTGCCTATGGTAAGACAGATCAGAACAGTAAAGAAAATAACTAGATCTAAAAATCCCCTTAACTTCTATTTACATAAATTCAAAAAACTAAACAACACACAACATCATTTGAAATGCTCATATGAGTAAATAATTACAACGATACCTTGTGTCCGCTTGACTAACATATGCAAACTATATAAGATATTTGTAAAAGTGAGTTTGATTCTCAATTCCCTGGTCGCTTCCTTGTCTCGAAAATGGGTGACGAACGTTGTTTTCTCTCCTCATGATGAAATTTTTCTAAAAAGGACACCACAATTTTTGGTCATGATCATTATGCTCATGTAGGGATTTAAAACACAATGTTTTTTGTTTGTTTCTTAGTTTTTGTTAATTTACGTTAAAAGAATTTTATGGAATTTTTAGTTCCAGCCTTTTCTCTTCTGTTCTAACTTTTCTTAATAAATGTAATTGAAGAGAAACTAATATCAATCATTTGGTTAATTTATATTGAAGTGGATTTTGCCGTTACCAAGATTTTGATATTTTTAATTATTACCGTGCTGTCAATGCAATAACGACTGAACACGGGCGTTAAAAGCAAATCTTTAAAAAATCGTCTGTCAGACCAGTGTATAGATTTTAAACAAATTTGGCCGCAAAAATCGTAGCAATGACCTCTTCATAAATGCTTCAAGTAATGACCATATTTTCAAACGTTTGATGCTAGCTGACGTAGGCCTATTTAGCCTGAAGTATCCGTGTGTTTCAAGCTTCAAAACTGTTCAAACAATGATTATGGGGTCACCTATTTTCCAGCCATGGGGTTTATAACCATTTTTTAAAACAGTTAACTCATGAACTTTCCCATGGGTCTGTTACATAAATCGGTCCTCTTGTTTTGGTCGTCTTTTAATATACTAAACAAAAATGTTTTGCAACTTTTGCATTTTTTAACAGTTAAAAACAACGAAAGTTAACAAGTGATACAAAACCAACCTAATATGAAAGAACTATTGTCCCAGCATAATATCCTTTATGCAAATTGAAGGTTTCATCAATAATGATTGAAAAAGAATGAAGAAAATGATTGGATAAAGGCTGTATTTTTTCACAAATCAGCAGATTTTTTCCCAAATGAGTGAGAAGTGTCACCCCACGGACGGCGTACGAACATTCGAAGTTGTCAAAAACACATTAGAAATCTGTCTTACTACATAATATTATGTTAACATTGTGTCTCTGTTATGAATTTAATAAAAACATATGTTTTTGTACCATTTGTCTTTTTTATTTCGCTTCCATGCAAAACATAGAGAAAGTTGCAAAACATTTTTTGTTGACTATATGTGACTTAGATCATATCTTTGCACCCCTTTAAGGAATGTACACCAAATATATAGCACACACGTGTTTGACTCCGTTCGGCAAAAAATCGCGTCCGTAGACTATGGTTCTACCTCGACTTACGAAAGTTTTTCTGCCAAAATCAAAGCGAAGGCAACACGTGACTAAAGGGTTCCATTTTTGCAAAATGCTAGTATCCGGTCCGGGAGCATTTACAAGAAATATAGAGAAGATCATCATAAGTATCTTATTTTTATTTTCTTTGCAATAAGATAGTATTTGTCTCACAACGGTGACACTTTCTGTTGCATTAGTCAACATTTTCGTTGAAAACATGATACGACAAAATAATAACGTATAGTTAATTTTAGTCTTTTATAAAGTCACTTCTAATACATTATCGCCTGTTTTCTGGAGACTGTTGATTGTCAAAAGACCGGTGTGAACTGGATGACACGTAACACCTCTTTTTAACCAGGAATCTTTGATAAAGATTCCTGTTTTAACCCTTTCCGCATTTTTACGCGTGTGCGACCAGTGAAGCACTGGTCGCCTTTGGTCAGAAAAAACCTAACACATCAAAAAAGCGACCAGTGCAGATCCTGATCAGACGGTACATATGTGGTGCAAAAGAAATCTCAGTGTCTGCTATACCGCCTCCACCTTTAAAGGAGCACCTAAATAACAGTGTGCACTTTAATGTAGATAGTAATTATCATTTGAACCTAATTTTGTAAGTCAGTAATCCAGTCAGTGTTTAATATAAGTGAACCAGTCTAGTTTATTCCCTCGGGCTAGTATTGGTACGCAACAAGTTATGGAGCCATGGAGGAGCCAATCGTATCAACCCGGCGATCTCCGGCAAGCTTCGGATATTACGTAGAATCACCGAAGTGTGATCCGAGTGATGGAGGAGCATGTATATTATTGGTTAATTGGTATACTCTATTTTTTTAATTTAATGAATTATGTAAAAAAGTGAGGACGTTCTTACTTAAAAAAACAACAACAAACTTTAAAAGAATTTATATATATTGAAAAAAATATAAAATTTACATTTTCTCTTTCAATGTCCAACAGAAGTTTAGATTGTCTCTGTTCATACAATCGAAAGGGAAAAATAACAGAAAAGAGAAGTACATGAACTTAGTTGTTATCAGTAGAGAGACGATTGATGTAAACCAAAATGAGAGGTTGTTGAGTGACGTCATACTTGCTGTCTGTATTTACATGCATTTTTATTTTTTTCTCTCCAGCTTCTTATCAACTAGGTCTATTGTTCAACACGATGTTCATGATAAAACACGACATGGATAAAGACTGCACTTTAACTATGAAATAGTTGCTATTTGCACTATGATTTGAAACAATATTTTATTGACTAAAAGGAAAAAAAAGAAGATATGCAAAAATAAAAATAATATGGCTATAAAGCTATTTGTTTATGAAAAATAGTCAGAGCACTGCACCAAGTATAAATTAATTTAAACGCTTTAAAGTTTAGCCTAAAGTTACACGTCAGAGCCGTCTGTCTGTTAGAATGTCATGCTAATGACCGACTTTCTTTTTTGGAAACTAAAACTTGTTTGAAAACGGTATGTGCAAAAAAGTTGTATCGTGGTTAATGGATGATTTTACTTATTTATTTTTTGTTCTTTTCGAATTATATGACTATAAAGCAATTTTATAAATAGATGAAAAGGAAGCTTTGAAAGCCACCGAACACGACAAATATGAAAATACTGCAGGCTCGGTTTGATTGAGCCTGTTCATGGGCAGTAATGGGAATGCATTTTACTGCCCACACGCCTAGCCCCGGGCTGAGCGCAACTCAATATTTACACCAATAAACAGTACAATTTCGATCCATCCCAAATGATGGTATGCATATGGCGGTGAACATGGAACCTTCAATGAGGTATTTTCAGATTAATACCATTTTATGTTCAGCGGCGTATGGTCCCCGGATAAAAGAATGGGTTTGCCCTAAACGAGAAAACAATGGGCGGAACTAAACAGAATAGAAATTTATAAATTAAGTTTTATAAATATGAGTCAGAGCACTGCATCATATCTTATTAAATTTAATCGCTTAAAACGTTTTAAAGTTTCGCCTAAAGTTTACACTTCAGAGCCGTATTTTTGTTAAACCCCCAACTTGATTATTTAAGCCATTAGATTGCGCTGGGGCAGGTTTTCATGGTATTTTTGACATATTGAAAGGAAACATGATTATGAATGGCAGATTCTGTGGCGAAGGAAATAATTTAGGCAACATAGAGCACAGAAGATAAAAAGCTTAACATTTCATAACTCTGAGATTAAGCTTCAGTCTTATTGTACATGGTTTCTTGCTGCTGAATGTAAACATTAACACGTGCTTGTGTTTACAAACACAGTGTTTTATCGCTTAGACAATTCTCCCAGGAAATTCAAATTCAAAATTGCCTGTCTGACAGGTTTGAACATTTTCTGAGAGTCACCTTAATAATTAATTTTTCACTCATTTTTTTACATGAAATGTTTAAAAAGCTTTTAGTGTACATAAGTGAAAATTTTCAAAATAATTTGTGCAGTAGTTTTTTTCAAATTTTGTAAAAATGGCTCCTTGATGTGTAACATGCATAAAATTAGAAAAGGCTGCCCGGCGCAATCTTGAGGTTGCCCCTTTAAAATGTAAAACCACATATATGTCGCAGATTATTTCAATTTCCCCTTTAAAATGTTGCTTAGTGTTTATTACACAACTTAATTCATTTCATAGTGAATTACAAGTGTGGATTGTTATTAAATTGTGTCATTATTTCACCTTTATTTAGTAGATAGTGTAAACATTATTATTTTTATTTTATGATGTTTATTTCTTACTGCCTTTTAGCAATCATTTGAACAATATATTTCATTAATATCCATGCTTCTTGTATAATCCAATTTCCATCAAAGTCTGCATGAATGAAATGCCACACAAAGTCTGAGATAATCTATCATCACCCCATTATTATTCTTGCTTTTATCACTGGTAAATGTCCAACTGGCCTACTAGATTGTGCAAAACAATGGATTAAGGTTTAAAACAAGTATGAATTATACACGCTCCTAATTCTCGCTGAAAAGTGACACAGCTCTTGAAATTTCATTTAATTTTTAAATACATACAAATACAGGATTGGCTTGGCCATATTAGACTGGATTGAAAGATTTAATAGGGATTTTACATTTGAAAGAATTGTTAGAAGAAATTTAAAAATTAGAAATTCCTGGTGAGTAAATGATATCGTCTGCTCTGGTTTTTGTTTACTTCAGCTATATTTAGCACAGGTACAGCACCGTCTACCGTCTCACAAAATCATTGAACCTAAATATACGGTATACCTTATTCAAGGGCACTGATCCACTGGAGGTAAATTGATCGAAATTCACATATGTAATCACATTGGGTGGTGTTAAACGTCACCCAAAAAATGTTCTCTGCATGTATCGCTTTCCGATACACCTATTGCGTATTAAGGTTAGCCTGTGTGCCCCTACAAACGTTTGTCACCATAGCTTTACTACTCAATGCATCACAATACTTCTGCGACTTCAAAACTTCCTTATTTTACCAAATCCATCATTTCTGTCAGTTCATTTCATTACTATCAAAACTTTAAAATCTGTTCCCACAGGAAACATTTTCACTTGTAGATAATATACCTGTGTCTGGTTTATACAAACTGTGAACCCAACAACTGTTACATTATATATAATTATATATTTAGATTCAAGGTGAATGACATATCATTGTTGTACGTGGTAAATTTCCACTCATACCAAGTTATTTAATAAGTAACAGTGAATAAAGCCTATAAATTCTAACTAACTGGTGAAGGATTTATCAGTGTCGATATAAATTATAAAACCTAAGCTAGAATAATTTAAATCTTTCATCCTCAAACGAAGAGAAGAGCTCCTGCGATTCAGAATATGAATGCAGGAAACTACAAAACAACATGCTAACAAAATTTTCTGAACGTATTTCAGCCATTATTCGAGTGAAGGTCACACTTAGGATTACAGTGTTCCATTTGACAATGTGTAAAATACCAGTATATCTATCGGGAGCATATTTGCATCGAATATAAGGAAGATCATCGAAACGCGTATGCATGTTAATCAAAATGAATCAGTAAAAACTTGCCTTTGAGAACCGAAGTCATGCATAGAAAGGAAAGGTAAACGATTCGGAACCATCTAGTTTTTGGATAATAACATAACGACTTTGATACAAATTCAGAAAAAAATAATTGAGTAAGTAAGGTGTCATGCACAAGAGTCACGATCTTAGATGAATCATATAACACATGTGCCGTCCTAGTGTTATAATTTTCCAGTGAATAGCCTCTACGTGCCACCATTTTCCATCGATTTATTTCCCGTTAAAAGTAAAATTCTGGATCCGCTACTGTTACGAGTTCGAGTTACTCCACTTTCTAAAGATAACATGCAGAGTGGGAAAATCCCAACTTTCTGTTTTAATTATGTATTCAAGTTAATCGTCTTTGCTTAAAAAGTATTATTAAGGTATCGCAAACATTGCAAATGGCAAAAATAGGCTAAATTTTCAAGAATGAATTTTGGGGGAAAAACTTATTGCCACCTAGATTTTATTTATTAAATGTATTTAGCTATGGATGTAGTAAATGTTTGCAAGCTCAATTTAGTCTAATTCATATTCTAATTACCAAGCACATACTAAAACAAAAGAAAAAACATTTGCATGAGAACTCTGAAATTCATGAACAATATACCAAAGCAACTCATACCTGAAATAAGTATATGCTGGTCTACAATGTTTAGTGCCAATTCGTCAAAATAATGTTAGGGTTTTCAAGAAATTCAAGGAAACCTTACTTCCTGGTTCAAAGTGAAAGTAGAAAGTGAAAGTAGGAAGTAAGTTTTCCTTGAATTTCTTCAAAACCCTAACATTATTTTGACGAATTGGCTCTAAACATTGTAGACCAGCATATACTTATTTCAGGTATTAGTTGCTTTGGTATATTGTCCATGAATTTCAGAGTTCTCATGCAAATGGTTTTTCTTTTGTTTTAGTATGTGCTTGGTAATTAGAACATGAATTAGACTAAATTGAGCTTGCAAACATTTACTACATCCATAGCTAAACACATTTATTTACTAAAATCTAGGTGGCAATAAGTATTTTCCCCCAAAATTCAATTTTTGAAATTTTAGCATGTTTTCGCCATTTGCAATGTTTGCGACCTCTTAAGAATATTATGTACTTATTATGCTTAATTTCACATAATCTCATTCGAGGGCACTGGTGTTAATATAAATTTGTTACCAGAGGAAAACTCTGTGTATGTGTGTCTGTCTGTCAGTTTGTCTGTCTGTCCGTCCGTTCATCCGTCCCTCTGTCTGCCTGTCTGTCCAGGGACAGAACCTTCATGTATACTAAAAATGTATGAATTTTTAAAACAAACCATCGTCATTAATTTGCACGTGCGATTGTTCAAAATTAACAAATATGCTAATTTGTACTTTGTAGAATGTTCCGTGTGCCGATCTCCTCGCACAATAACTCTCTGAATCTTGCTAGTGTGTTAGAAGACATCGGTGTGAATGAAAGTATGGTCATGAAGAGGAGGAGGGCCATGCAGATAAGAGAAACAATGAGAACAATCACAAATAAGATTACAGGCGTCGACGTCTCTTGCTATTACTTGGGCAGTCAGTCCGAGGGCACCACGACATTAGGACTGAAATCAGACGTTGATTTACTAAGCTGTACTAATAATGCTAATGTGATGCAGAGGTGGGATGAATGGAAACCTGGTGCCCTCAACTTAATGATGATCCAAGACGAGAATACGACACCAGGTTATTGCTTCCTGCAGCAGCTCTATCGTGATGAGCCGCTGCCTGTGACGGTAAATGACGATGTGGACGAACGTTATGCCGTATATAAGAGAGATAAGGTGATTGTGAAGAATTCGTTGTTAAACAGAATCAAACATGAGGGAGACACTAAAGAAGGCCCTGCCTTTACAACATCACAAATAGGATATGCCGATATTGATACAGTTGCTGCTTTTCCCTGCAAATCCTTTCCCAGATCAGTTACTGCATGGATATATACACAATCACAAATGGGAAACATTTCAAGTCGAATGAAAAAGTATATTGATAGTTATCCTTGTGTAGTTGTTCAGACTGGCTGTAAAGGAAGTCCATATGAAGAATTTGAGTGGAGAATATCAACTTCATTCATAGAAAGATACCTTATGTTCCAGTTAAACATTACTCAGTTACAGTGTTACGTTATGATGAAATTGACTTTAAAGACTTACTTAAATGCCAGAGGTAAATTGCTATCAAGTTTTGTGTGCAAAAACATTCTTTTACTGTGTATCCAGCGTATACCATATGAAGCATGGCAACCAAACAAATTATTATATCTGTTTACTTTTTGTTTACTGAGACTCAAACAGTGCGTTCTTAATGGCGAGTGTCCACATTTTATTATACACGAAAATAACTTGTTACGAAGAAAACTGACTACTGAAAGTAAAGTTTGGTTGGTAGATAGAATAGACTTTGTCATTCAGTCAAATGGCTGTGCGTTTCTGTGGGTCACAATCGATGATTTTGATAAAAGACTGAAATCCAAATCCGACATTGTTAATGAAACACTGTCTGTCATAGATTCGTCTGAAGATTTGTCAATGCGAATTTCCGTTGCTTTACTACGCGTTGTTGCGTTGGAGATTTCGGAACTTCATAAGAAATTTCTTGATGCAGTCAAGTCCAGGAAATCAGACTTACGCAACAATCTGCGAACGATTGAAGAGTTCTGCTTGCAAGGAAGTTATTTAGAACAATGTGCCTGTCGCCTTATTAAACCACCATTGTGTTCCACTTTTGGCTGTATTAAAGCATCTGATGACATTCACAGAGGCAATGCTATCTCAACTGAAGCTTTGACGTGGGTTGATGCTGGTTTAAAATCTGATGTTGCCTCCGGTAGACTGAAACTTGCCTCATTGCTCTATTGTGCCGGTGATTTGAACAGAGCAGAAACAATAATGAGACAAGCAGAGGAGCAGTATCACCTGGAAACGGTTGAAGCATTATGTAAGTGTTTTTTGGGACCCGGAGGGTATACAATATCACGCCAGTTCGCGGAGTTTGCTGCAACCCACGATGAAGATGCCATTCAGCATATCATAGCGTTTTGTGTCAGATTTCTACCCAGTGAAATTAACTGTATACCACATGAGCTACGCTACGAGATGTTCCGAACAACCCCTGAAGACATCAGTCACAGAACAAAACAAGACACCTGGATGGACTGGGCAGTGGTAGATTCCCTCCCATATCTCTATTTTCTCCAGTACAAGACCTACAGCCGGCTTCATAGAGACGACGATAAGGGTCGGGCTCTATCTTACCTTGCAAACTCAATATTTTTAACAAGAAACCTTTGTCACAGCGAAACAGCCATGAATCTACTGGGACAATGCATGGAGCAGGAGAACCGATATCAAGATGCTTTATCTTGCTATGTGATGTCACTTCGTGTAAGACAACGGAACAATGTCGCGAAAATTCATATCTGCAGACTTCTTAGTTCATTGCTTCGGTCGTATCTTTGATGATGCGCAGGAACGATACAGTTTGTTTCCTTGTGAGTTTGAAAATAACTTCACTGTGAACAACTTTCGGTTATTTTTAAAATGAAAAGAAATCTATGGCATGTTCCTTGTAACAATATAGGTCAGAGACCACTAAATAGTTTCCCATAGACTTACATTATAAGATTTGGTCCTCCTGTGATTTTATTTACACGACTTGTTCCAAAACTACCCCAGATTTGCATAGTGGCACTCTTGAGAAATGCAAATATGACAAAGAATCGGTGCCTTCACCGACTCATTCTCTCAGCATTTTAAACCGAAAGTAATCACCCCCAGAATGTAAACAAATCTCTAACCCAAAACAAGGAAAGTACCAACTTCTTTAAAGTGACACAAATCACCTTTCAAACAGTGTTTTAAATAATCATTTTTATTTTTAAGTATATAATTAAAGTCATTTTACATTTTTGAAAACAAAAAATTATTTCTATTCTCTATAGTTTTGGCCAATGAATCTTTGAAAATAAATTAAGCCCGAATCGTCCCCTAGACAAAATTGTCCAATCCGCACCAGGCTTTTATATTTAGTGTACTCTGACCTATACCATTGTTACCCATGTGGATGGGTGGGGGGGGGGGTAATTTCATAATGTAGAATGATGAACACCATGAAATTTCTAAGTTTAATAAATCATAACGAAGATCTACGACTGTGCAACACATATTCACTAATATGACATTAATGAAACACAGTTCCATATAATGTTGAAATATAATTATAAAGTCCCAGGAACATGTATTTTCGTGGTCTCACGCACTTAATAACCCGGAAAAACTCTGACTTATAATGTCTTCAAGGAATCCGGCTCTGAAATAGATGTAACATGATTCTTGAGTCCCATGTGTATACATTAAGCTTAATAGTTTCTCAGTCACATACGATATTGAACACATGAATAGGTGTCGGCCATCTTTCCGAGCTTAAAGATAGCACGGTGGTCCAACATGTTAAAACATAATGAAATCACATTTATCATATAAACACATACATCTAATAAATCACAAGAAAGAGATTGGGTTTACATTTTAACTCATCAAACTAACCAGGTTTCTGGAACCTGCAAAGCCACTCTCACAAACAGACCTCCCTGTGACCTTACTGTGCTGTGCTGTGGACTGTAGGTGTTTCAAACTGATAACAAAAGACGAGTAAATACATGCTGTTATATTTGGGGGAAAAGTAATCGAAGAAACGGAAAGTTGTCATTTGCGACTGCCATCTTTCAGTTATCAAAACTGTACAACTTTACAAATGTTTTCAATCGAAATATAGAATAACTTTATGGATTAAGCATTCAAGCAAGCCAGCATTTACTTTCATGAACTGCTAATAGTCAGACAACCCCAAAACAGTAGAAAACCATGCTTAAAATTGACGTTAAACTAACACTTTTTAAATCAATGTATCCTTCATCCGTTTCAACAGACAGCTTACAGTTTAGCTAGTCTAAGCGTCCTTGTTAAGACTGTAGTCTGGCTACATGTAACTTCTGTTCACAGAGTAAATGTACAGCTACTCTCGTTTTTTTGTGGCGTAAGACAGATAAATCTTGATTATGTATTTTTTGTGGTGTAAGACAGATAAATCTTGATTATGTATTTTGTGTGGTGTAAGACAGATAAATCTTGATTACCTTCTTTTTGTGTGGTGTAAGACAGATAAATCTTGATTATGTATTTTTTGTGGTGTAAGACAGATAAATCTTGATTACCTTCTTTTTGTGTGGTGTAAGACAGATAAATCTTGATTATGTATTTTGTGTGGTGTAAGACAGATAAATCTTGATTATGTATTTTTTGTGGTGTAAGACAGATAAATCTTGATTATGTATTTTGTGTGGTGTAAGACAGATAAATCTTGCTTATGTATTTTGTGTGGTGTAAGACAGATAAATCATGATTACCTTCTTTTTGTGTGGTGTAGGACAGATAAATCTTGATTATGTATTTTGTGTGGTGTAAGACAGATAAATCTTGATTACCTTCTTTTTGTGTGGTGTAAGACAGATAAATCTTGATTATGTATTTTTGTGGTGTAAAACAGATAAATCTTGATTACCTTCTTTTTGTGTGGTGTAAGACAGATAACTCTTGATTATGTATTTTGTGTGGTGTAAGACAGATAAATCTTGATTATGTATTTTTTGTGGTGTAAGACAGATAAATCTTGATTACCTTCTTTTTGTGTGGTGTAAGACAGATAAATCTTGCTTATGTATTTTTTGTGGTGTAAGACAGATAAATCTTGATTACCTTCTTTTTGTGTGGTGTAAGACAGATAAATCTTGATTATGTATTTTGTGTGGTGTAAGACAGATAAATCTTGATTATGTATTTTTTGTGGTGTAAGACAGATAAATCTTGATTATGTATTTTGTGTGGTGTAAGACAGACAAATCATGATTACCTTCTTTTTGTGTGGTGTAGGACAGATAAATCTTGATTATGTATTTTGTGTGGTGTAAGACAGATAAATCTTGATTACCTTCTTTTTGTGTGGTGTAAGACAGATAAATCTTGATTATGTATTTTTTGTGGTGTAAGACAGATAAATCTTGATTACCTTCTTTTTGTGTGGTGTAAGACAGATAAATCTTGATTATATATTTTGTGTGGTGTAAGACAGATAAATCTTGATTATGTATTTTTTGTGGTGTAAGACAGATAAATCTTGATTATGTATTTTGTGTTGTGTTAAGACAGATAAATCTTGATTATGTATTTTTGTGGTGTAAGACAGATAAATCTTGATTATGTATTTTTTGTGGTGTAAGACAGATAAATCATGATTACCTTCTTTTTGTGTGGTGTAAGACAGATAAATCTTGATTATGTATTTTTTTGTGGTGTAAGACAGATAAATCTTGATTACCTTCTCTTTGTGTGGTGTAAGACAGATAAATCTTGATTATGTATTTTTTGTGGTGTAAGACAGATAAATCTTGATTATGTATTTTGTTTGGTGTAAGACAGATAAATCTTGATTATGTATTTTTTGTGGTGTAAGACAGATAAATCTTGATTACCTTCTTTTTGTGTGGTGTAAGACAGATAAATCTTGATTATGTATTTTGTGTGGTGTAAGACAGATAAATCTTGATTACCTTCTTTTTGTGTGGTGTAAGACAGATAAATCTTGATTACCTTCTTTTTGTGTGGTGTAAGACAGATAAATCTTGATTACCTTCTTTTTGTGTGGTGTAAGACAGATAAATCTTTTCTTAGTAGATCTAGTTATTTTTCCTTATTCGAGATCAACACCGAATCTGTCTATCCCTGTAAAGAGGATAACTTGTTCGCCCGGAAGCCTAAATCGGTGACTCTAACGAGTTGCTACTTAAACGGAGGCTGAATCGGTCTTTTAGGCGGCGCACAGGTCCCTGGCAGAGCCTGAATAAATCAGGTGTAGACCTACCATTACCGAGTAGAAATCTGTCACTCGGTTGGTACCTCCCTGATACGTAGACTGAACTACCTTCTGTTTGAAAGAACTCTGAATCGGTAACTCAGTACATGTACATTACATAATAGAAATCGGAAGGTGTTTTTTTTTCATTAGCATACCACATGCAATAGTAATAATAATAATAATAATAATAATAATAATAATAATAATAATAATAATAATAATAATCATAATAATAATTGTTTTAGACCGTCTTCAGTCATCATTGGATGTACATGTACATCGATAAAAAAAAGAAAATTATAAAAATCTCTCTAACGGCAAAATGCAAAGTTATACTGACAACAATATGTTTTGTCATCTGACTTACATAATTAAGTAAACAATACGTAGAAGATATTTGTAAAAGTGTGTTTGACTGAATTTTGTCGATTCCTGGTCTCGTTTATGGGTGACAAACGTTGATTTCTGTCTTCATAATTGAAAGTTCTTTCAACAGGACACAACGTATTTTTTTGCCAGGATCATTTTACTCATGTAGACATTTAAAACCGAAATTTTTTGTTATTATTTTTGTGAATTTATCTCAATGTAAGTCTAGGGAAATTTTAGGTCTACTTATTATTCTTAACTGTTCTAATTATTCTTACTTCATATAAAATGAAGATACGTTAATAACGATTTTAAATTATTGTTCAAAGTTTTATTTAACTGCGTTTTGCTTTTTCAGGGATCTATATTTTTATGTTTTTACCGATGACAGTGCGGTGACGACTGGATGCCCTTTATGCTTTTGTTATTTTTAATATTTTATCTGGTCAGTGTTATAACAAAACATATCACTTCAGATATTTAACATATGATTATTTATCAATGATGTTCTTCGAAAAAGTTTTGGACCAGTCTCTATCAAAATGAACCTTAGGCAATATCAATCTCCTTCGCAGAGTTGTCGTTCCTTACACTCACTTTACATCTCTGAGAAAGGCTGAATGTCAAGATTTTTTACCAAACTCGACAACCTTATTTTATACAGTCGTAAATTATGAATTTAAAAGCTTGAGATAAAACAAATGACTGAAATATTCACTATCTTTCATTAAAACCGAAGAAACCCAAGCTATTGTAAATGTAATTGGTGAACGATTTCTTTGTGTTAAAGTAAAAGTAGTTGAAAGTAGTACCAGCCTATAACAGAGGTGAATGTAATGAGCCGATAGAGTGAGAGAGTGAGGCAATATAATAATGCATTGTTTTACATCACCTTTACAGTCTATTTTTGATTATTTACATGTTGAGAATGGAACTTGTTACATTGTAACAACTGATGAAGTTAAACATTTTATTGTAATAATCAAACCAGGTTTTTTCTGATAATGGTTAGTTTAGCAGAGACTAGATTATTTATTATTTGAAATAAGTTTACTATGCACATTGATAATTAACAATAATTCATGGACCATTACGGATTACAACACCGACATATGTTTTAAATTACACAACATTCAAATTATTAAAGCAATGGTAATTAGGAGTTCGCAGAAGACAGTAGGTGCAATACTCTACGCTCTCTCCGGCTTATTATCTTTGTTAAGGTAGTCTAACTGTAATGCTTTCCCGCGCATAAATTTGCGACGTCGTCAAACATCGGCTCGCTTTCGGTGACTTCCGACGCTACTCGTCAGAGCCGATAGTAACCGAAGCGACATCGATTATTGTTAGTGACTAAGGCTCCAACGTTTACAAATTTTTGTAAACGTTTACACGGACCATGAAAAACGAAACGATGCCGTTTAAACGTTGTTTATATCCTGCAAACTGGTAGCAATGTGACAAGTTTCAGTGAACTTTGTAAGTTGTAAATAACAATGCATGCAACTCCATTATAACTGGATCTTATCGGATCGCTAAACTTACAGGGGAATCCTGTGAAATTCCGAATCTGTCATTTTGCTACATTCACCGACATGACACGACATCCAGGGATTTCAGCTGATGCATTCTTTTATTTTATGCAAGCAAATTTGCTTTTTACCACTTTTCACCCCACCGTTGCAAGAATAAAGAAAACTTTTGTGTATATTCCATTTTAAAAATGAAGTAAACCCTTATTTAATTAAAATACAAGATATGACTAGAGACGATCTGATAATGACCCCAAAAACATTCTCAACAGGGATCAGATGATCCCTGGATTTCAGAAGTTTTTGAAATTCCTTGACATCGCGGAAACCCCTAATAAAACGAGAGATTTTATACCTCAACAATGTAAATAACATACTAAAATACAATTGTGTACATAGTGTGTAAAAAATATTAATATTTTCTAAGTGTATCGTTGCCGATTTTCAGCAAATATTTGCCGCCTTAAGAATCACGTGAACGTTCGTATAAACAGTTTGAGATTCTGTAAACGTTTACAGCCCGAAAACGAAACGTTACCGTTTACACGTGTAAACGTTGGGGCCTTATTAGTGACAGTAAACCGAGTATTCCCGACATTAGAGAAAAAAGCGCGGGAAATCATTACAGTTAGACAACCTTAAAACAGTTCAACACGGAAACTTGTACTATAATGAAAGTGTGCCAGCAATTAGTGTATGTATATTAAGCATCATATTACCTGCATAAAATGCTAAACTATAGCGTCATGCAGTATATATAGATAGATAGATAGATAGATAGATAGATAGATAGATAGATAGATAGATAGATAGATAGATAGCATCACTAGCCGCTGCGTTTATTACAACCGAAGTCCAAGATTCCGTTTTCACATATATAACTTGGTCTGAACAATTAAAACATCTTAAAAACTTTACATTTTTACATATTTTGGCGTGAAATACTCGTATAGTGAGTGTTACATTAACCAGTAAAGTGGACTCTTAATCGTCAAGTATTTTTTAGCGAACATTCACCGAGGATTCTATGAAAACAAATATTAAAACAGAATAAAATTTCCTTATAAAGTTGAATAAAGGGCGTAGAACATGTTAAAATTGAATTTAAACGGAACTCACAGCTAAATTTAAAATTAGAAGGGTCCAGTGCGACCGTTTATATGCAAAGGTTTTGTATTTCTCTCTCTCTCTCTTCAAGTCAGATAAATCGCTCCAAAAATATGTCGGATTGCACATATTTGTCTTTCAGGTTTTAATGATGCATGTCCTCTTGTACCGTGGATTCGCTCTCCCTAAAGCGAAACATTAGATCCGCTACTGATGCTAGTTCCATTAAATTCTGTTTCCCCTCTTCAAAGTAAAGACGATGTGGGGGACACCGCCGTTTAATGTTTGAAGTTTTAGACTTAAGTAAACACAATCGTTTGCTTACAAGACTCTCAAAAGTAAGTAGTATTAAAATTTCGTTCGTATTCTCTCTCTCTCTCTCTCTCTCTCTCTCTCTCTCTCTCTCTCTCTCTCTTCTCTGTTCTCTCTCTCTCTCTCTCTCTCTCTCTCTCTCCGTCTGTCGATAAAATTAACATTATATGTTTCTATTCTTTTAATATTACATATAATTTTAGCTACATTTTAATCACCCGAATAATGTTTAATTTAAAACCACTTAACTTATCATGACTTATATACTAATTTAGTCATCATGTCATCCAATAATCTCATACATGTACATTAGTTACCCGAAGAAAAATCTTGTTCCGTCGGTTTGTTTTTGACGATCAATCCTTCGGACCCTCAATCCCTAAATAAAAATATTTAAATTATTACTAATACAAACAAACAATTGAAAGCAAAACAAAACCGTTGATAAAATTCACGTATGATTATTTGATCACTGCATATGCATCTATACTTTTTGTTTAACACTTAATTTGTATTTTCAGAATGTTCCGAGCAACAGACTATTGGCACAATAACTCCCTGAAGATTGCTAGCGTGTTAGAAGACATCGGTGTGAATGAGAGAATCGTACTGAAGAGGAGGAGGAGCTTTCTGGTAAAAGAGACAGGGAGTACAATCACAGCTAAATTTGTAGGCAAAAATTGTTCCATATTTAACTTGGGCAGTCAATCCGAGGGTACAACGACTCCCGGACTGAAATCAGACGTTGATATACTTATCTGTAGGCATGATACTAATGTGATACAATTGTGGGAGGAATGGCAACCTGGTGCCAGTAATTTTATGGTGATCCAAGACGACACCGGGTTATTGCTTCCTGCAGCAGCTCTATTCTAATGTGCCACTGCCTGTGAACGAGGCTCTTTATGAAGAGCACGCTATATACAAGAGAGACAAGGTGATTTTGAAGAACACTTTTTTGAACAGATCCATACCTGAGGGAGATACTAGAGAAGGTGCTGCCATTATATCAACAAGAATAGGACATCCTGATTTTGATTATGTGATTGCCTATCCCTTTAAATCCTTTCCCAGATCGGTAGGGGCATGGTTAAACCAACAAGTACAAACGGGAAAAATTTCAAATCAAATGAAAAGTTATATCGAAAGCAATCCTTGTTTAATTGTTATGACTGGCTGTAAAGGAAGTCCATATGAAGAATATGAGTGGAGAATATCGACCTCATTTATTGAAAGATGTCTTATGTTCAACTTGAACATAACTCAGCTACAATGTTATGTTATGATGAAACTGATTTTGAAGACATATTTGAACTATTCCAGAGGTAAATTGCTATCAAGTTTTGTGTGCAAGAACATTCTTTTAATATGTATCCAGCGTATATCGTTTGATGAATGGCAACCTCAGAAATTATTACATGTATTTACATTTTGTTTACGGAAATTAAAACAGTGCGTTCTTAAAGGCGAGTGTCCTCATTTTATAATACATGGAAATAACTTGTTACGAAGAAAACTGACTACTGAAAGTAAACAGTGGTTGGTAGACAGAATTGACTTTGTTATTCAGTCACATGGCTGTGCATTTCTAGGTGTAAGAATAGACGATTTTGATAATAGACTGAAATCCAAATTCAACATTGTTGATGAAACATCGTCTGCCCTAGAATCCTCTGAAGATTTGTCAAAAGGAATTTCCGGTAGTTTGCTATTCAATGTTGCGTCGGACATTTCTCATGATCATATGGTCATTCTAGATGCTATCATGTCCGGGACATCAGACTTGTGCAACATTCTAAGAATATTGTCAGAGATCTTCTTCCGAGGAAGTTACTTAGAACAATATGCTAGTCGCCTTCTTACACCACTTTTGTGTTCCACGTTTGGCTTTATTAAAGCATCAGATGACATTTACAGAGGAAATTCTATCTCACCAGAAGCTTTGACATGGATTCATGTTGGTTTAAACTCAGATGTTGCATCCAGTTGACTTAAACTTGCCTCAGTGTTTTATTGTATCGGTGATATGAACAGAGCAGAAACAGTTCTTAGACAGACAGAGGAGCAGTATCAGCTGGCTATGGTTGCAGCAGTATGTGAATGTCATTGTCTGCCAGAAGAATGTGCAGTATCGCGGCAGCACTGCGAATGTGCAGCCACCCAAAATGAAGATGTCATTCAGCTCATCTTTGCGTTCTGTGTCAGATTTCTACCCAGTGAAATCAACTGTATACCACATGAGCTACGTTATGAAATGTTTCGTTCAACACCAGAAGACAGGCCACACGGAAGGAGAGTTGACTTTTGGATGAACTGGGCAGTGATAGATTCCCTCCCTTATTTATACTTTCTCAAGTACAAGACCTGCAGCCGTCTCCGGGGATACCACGAGTGTCCGGCTCTATCAAACTTTGCTAACTCAATATTTACAACGAGAAATCTTGGTCATAGGGAAACAGCCCTGAATCTATTGGGACAATGCATGGAACAGGAGAACCGATATCAAGATGCATTAAATTGCTATGTGATGTCACTTCGTGTAAGAGAACAAAACAATGTCGCAAAAATTCATGTGTGTCGACTTCTTAGTTCATTGCTTCGATGCTGACTGATGGCGCTCTGAAAATTCGGGGTTTATTTCGTCATGGGTTTGTTATTTGAAAATAACTTCAATGAAAACTACTTTCAATTATTTTTGAAATGAAGATTAATACCATGACGTGTTGAGGGTCGCGATATAAATGCACAACATATAACTAAATATTATTATATAAATTTAAGTGTTGAAATATAAAATATTCATAACTGTGTTTAATACATTAACACAAATTTTATGCGTTTCGGTTGTGCTTTAAACATTTACCCTATAAACAAACTGACATATTTATATCATAAAACGGAAGTTGGACTTATTCCTGCAAAATGTTAGAGTCGCGTTGCTTTTTGGGTGTTTAGAGATAGCCGGAAAGTAAAGTTAGTAAAGGTCACCTGTAATTAGCCTTACTAGTTTAATGAATAATTTCAAACATTTTGAATTTTAAATCGATTATACATGTATAAAGACTACATGTATAAAGACAAATTTAACATTTTGGTTTCAGACATATTATTTTTGTTATAATGTTATTTGTCATATAAGAATAAAAAGATACGCAATTGCAAGTAATAAACTTCTTTCTTTTTAATTTAATTCCTTCTTATTTTTAAATATCACGTGGCGCATCTTTTATTGTCGTATTTCTAAATTTGTGGTGGAGACAAGCATGGATCTTGAAACACACAACGCTTGGGGAGCGCATCTATCTGTACCGTATGCTTTCAAGCCTTCTATTAATATTTTTGACACGACAGTCCTTGTTGTGAATTCTTAACCCTATGCTCTAAAGTGAACACGAGGTACATTGGTTCAGTAATGCAATCCACCTCGCAGAGTTGTCGTTCCTTACCCTGATTTTACACCTCTGCGAATGGCTAAATCAAATTCAGCGGCTTCGTGGTATACAGTCATTATTGTGGATTTGTAAGCTTGTGGTTAATTAAATGACAGAAAACTTCAATATATTTCATTAAAACCAAAGAAAACCAGGCTAATTTAAGTGAAGTTGGTGAACTTTACTTTTAGTTAAAGTAAAAGTAGTTGAAAGTAGTCATAGCCTATAACAGAGGTTTAATGAGCCGATAGTGTAAGTGAGTGGATGTTTTCATGCAGAATGAACATTCTCGATTTTATTTTAGAATGCAATTTAAATTTTTATTTAAAAAGGTCGCTGTGTTTTCGAAACAAAAAAACAAACAATGTATAATCTAAAGGTTCAACTCATTCTTTGAAAATTTGTGCTCGTAAACCCTTCTACAAATAAAACGTGTTGTATATTTAATTTCCTTTAAGAATTTCGATCATCAAAGGGCATATAAAATGACGAGTGGTACTTCACTTATTCTATTATTACTCGCAACTCAACATCCTTTATCAAAGTGTTTACGTCCTTAACCTAAGATTGCTTACGATGGTTGGTCATTTAAGGAGATTTAATTTTTTCAGGTTGGATCCCAGTCTCAAACATCTGGTCTCTAATTGGCCATGTTTGGAAAAATTATTTTAAACTAGCCGGCTGCCTTAGATTAAGACAATATAATAATTGTAATACAAGTAGCCCTGCACACATTGTCTGTTAAAACGCGGTGTTTTGTGCATTTAAATCATTTTTTTAAATTGACGCTGTGTTAATAAAATTCATTTTAATGTAGCTTGCGTCCGTTTCAACAGATGTCTTACACAATAAGAGTCAACTTTATTATTTTGGTCAGGCTAACACGGTATGTACTCAGATAATGAGAATCGCGGATAACGATAGATTGTGAGTATAATGATAGATCGCCAAATCGGAGAAAATAGCATGGTGAGGTTGGTTATTGTATGAATTTCATGTTATTGTGATCTACATTTGTAATACTTATCTTTTGCGATAGATACATTTTGTAGAAATCAAGCGATGTCCTAACATTCCTCTCATAACCATACATTTGGAATCGGCCGTCAGATAAAGTAAAAGCAGGAAATGATCACGCAACATCCCAGATTACAACAAAAAAACTACATATTATGTCCATTTAAAATATATTTAAACATGACTTTTGTAAACAACACTTCTGTTATCAAAGCCGAAACTTCGACAATCAATATGCCGCCCCGCTTTAGCCAGTATTGTGAGTATATTCCTTAACAAACATCTTTTTTTCTGCACCTGAAGCAAATTGGATAATGGAGATTCGCCTAGAAAAAGTCAATGGATAATGTAAATTCACTATACAGACTCTAAATCGGTTACAATCGAGGGCACGTAGCTCCTTGTACGGACACGGAATCGGTCTCTTGTCTGCGTACTTCCACATGCGGCACTATCGGACCTAATCTACCCCTTATATCCCAGACCCAAACTTGTTAAATAAAAAAAAATAGTTTGGTTTCAGACGTTGGTGTGCAGTGGTACATGTAAGGGGGGTAGATTGGGTCCGATGATGCTACCCTGCGCGTAACTCCCTCTACGGACACTAAAATTGATTACTCGGGCGGATACATTGTACCTCCATATACAGACACTGAATCGGTCGCGAGAATCGGTGATTATTTTTGACATTTTAGTTTTTACTATACTTGAAAAGATCTCAAAACTGTTAATACTTTTCTTATAACTAAGTATGGGATTTTTTTACTCATTTTGTTTACTTTTATTGCGAAACGCATAATAAACAATATCGTCTGCTTAATGTTATGACGTCATTTTAAGGAATAATGTCTATTTCCTGAAGACAATTTTTTTCCTAATAGTATATAAAAGATAATAAAAAGGCACGGGCAACTGCTTAACGTTATGACGTCATTTTAAGGAATAATGTCTATTTCCTGAAGACAGTTTTTCCCCTATATAAAAGATAGTAAAAAGGCACGGGCATCGTTATCGAAAGAAATATTTAATTCATCATAATTTACATAACTGAGGCTGTAACTACATCGTACACAGAGTAAAGGTAAAAAGGTCGCACACTACAATTTAATCTGTCAAATATGTCAAAATCCATGTCTAAAGTGAAAATGAGAAAAATAAAACAAATTATCAATAAGTAACTGTCACATAACGTAACTAGCGTCATTACACACTCATTAGATTAGCGTTAATTTGACAGACGATACGCTGGTCCCTTGCGGTCAGTTGGTCAAGCCTTCACGCTCATGTTTAATGTATTGCCATTGTTTTCGCTATTCGTTGCTTAATATGTAAATAAAAACAATTCTTTATTTGTGAGTCACATGCATGTCCAGTCATCAGTAAACATTCCTCCCACGTTATTGATTATACCGATCAAAACAAACAACCTTCCGTTGACGTTTTTTACAATACAACTTCCGTCATCACATGCCTTAAACGTTTGACGTTGTCAATCAAACTGTCATATTTTCTAAGCTCCTCCTACTACAAAAATTGTTAATAATTACGTTAAAACGGTTTCATTCAACAATAATTAACTGTTGTTTACGTATTTTAACGCTAAATACTACATTTGTTTTTCATCAACGAAACACCAAGAAAAAAAGTGTGATATATTTTGGATAAACTAAACTTACCATAACCTATTTTATTTTGGCTGTTAACTCGTTTGTAATTATTATAATTTTTAGACGGATAACTCGTTTGTAATTATTTTTGTATCTTTACTATTATCTTGTTTTGTAAATAGTCTGAAAATGCGGATTGTATTGATTCTGTGTTTATGTGTGTATGGGGCACTAGGCCAGGGTACTGGCATGCCTGGGCCACAACCGGGCTTCACCCCTACCGGAGGGTTCGGTCCCCCTTTCCCCGGACCCACAGGTCCTGGCGGTGTTTCCGCCATGGGTCCGGTGTTTGGACCGATGGGACCTTTAAGACCGCTGTCGGGTAAGTACATAAGTTCTATTGTATAATATTGGTATCTTGTTCCTTTCAATGCAATACAGTTTATCACTGTAATTTCATGATTTACGTTGTTTATAGATTTGAAGGGTTTATCGGAAATGATATGTATTTATTTACAAAACCGCACAGAGAGCATCATTTTTCTGATCTGACTTTCCTCCAAAGACATACCTTTATTGCATATACGAACAGTTTAGATCTAGATCAGCCTGCACTTCCGTGACGTCTGATCAGGATCTAAACTATTCGCCTTTTGATTCGCTAGGTTATTTCTTACCAAAATGCGACCAGTGCAGATCCTGATCAGACGGCACGGCTGATCTGGATTTACACTGGTCGCACCTGGGCTGAAGGTTATAAAGACCAGTCGCCATTTCAGCCAATCAGATGCTTGAGATTTGAGACTGGTTTCCATGCTCTGTTTTATAACCTTGGGCACTGTGTAAAAATACGTATATATGGAGGAAAGTACTATAAGCTGTCTATTCACAGTTCATGGTAGATTGCTTCAATGTCTCACATGTAGTTCTCATTGATTGTACTAATAATTTACATATGAATGACTGAACAGGACCGAACTTCTCCGAAGTTTTTGACTAATCGGTACATTTGGGACCTTGTTGTGCGCGAATTTTATTGCATTTGCAACGCTATTACAACTTTGGCTTTAAATTTATTCACTTTTATGTTGACTGTGTAAAAATATTACATCACATTTATTTTTTACTTCTTATGCAGATAATATCATATAAAATGAGATTTGAAAACACTTACATTTACGCCCCAGGCTGTGCACCTTAAAAACTATCTACCGAGCTATCTGAATCACATATTGCTACACCTCCAAGGGGGTTTCCAGCCCCTGAATGACGAATAGCCTTGAATGTAAGCATTTGTGACAGACCCAATCAAACTGGACTTCATGATTTTGTTTATCACCTTGTTTGTTTTTTATGTAAGACATTATTGAAGGTAATATTGATAGGAATGAAAGATTATGCAAGGTCTGTCCACAAAAATTAGTCGAATCAGAATACCATTTCCTGCTCTGCTGTTCAAGATATACTGATATTCGTAAAAAATATTTCGGTCTTACTGCATGGCCAACTATAACTAAAATTATTTCTATTATGACCTCTAAAAATGTCACCATACAATTAAAACTATGTAAATACTTAAGGGATACTTTTGTACTACGGTCTGATACACTGAGTAATATTGATGTTTCATAACTATGTTGCTTGTGTTTTCTGTCCTTTTCTGTGATTATGTCATTTGATTTGTGTATGTTAATTGTTATGTTAGTAAATGTATGTACTTGCCATAATTCATGTTGTATTATGTATTAAGCCAAAGGCAAACATTTGCCGAGTGCTTGAAATAAAAGTATTGAAGCATTTGTTATTCTCAAGCTCAACATCGCTCACATGACCATACATTGATCATATTAATTGGTCGTAAAGTACGATTACTTACATTAATTGAGGTACACAGTAAACTATGGTGGCACATATGTGACATGGTTAATATCTGCTTCAAGGCAAAGTTTACTTTTATATCTCGTCTCCAGGACATGATTGCCAAAGATCATACAACTAACACTGGTTACCAGTCTCGAATTTAAACCATCGGATTGGCTGTAATGGCAGATATCTAGTTCCCACGACATGATAAATCGTCCTCACGAACGACATGATATCTCGTTACACAATGCTTTTGTTTCCTCAAAACAAATATCTTGTTCCACCAGATAAGATCTCGTACCCACAACTAAATATTTCGTACATACGACAAATAATATCATTCCCACGAATAAATACCTGTATATATGTCCTAGAAGCGCAGTATCTTGTTCTTTCGACATAAATATCTCGTTCCTGTGACATATTATCTCGTTCCCGCGTCATAATATCTGATTTCAACTTCTTAAATATATGGTTTCCAAAACATAATTTTTTTGAGTGAACATAATATTATGTTGTGGATACAAGTTGTATGATCCTTGGCCACACGCGAATATCTTGTTTTCTCTAGATATTAAAATAAATATACTCTGGATTGAAAAAATATTCCTCTATGTCACCCGAAAACTGATTAATGCCCGTAAAGTCAACATGATTATTAAGTTATCCCATCCACAAGCTTTTTGTTCCTCAACTATCAAGCACATCTACAATTCCATCCGAAAGGAATCGACACTTCATTAGAAGCGCAATTAAATGAGTTATATTGAAACCACCGACTCTTTATGGCAAGTTTGAAACGACACATTCTTATTAGAGTTGAAACGACCCGTGTTGTATGGCAAAATGGTAAAGACTCATATTTGAAACGGCCCGTGTTGTATGTTGAACACAAGTTTTTTTCTTTCTTAAAATAGAGTTGAGTTCTGTTCTAAATATAATGTTGAGTCCTGTTCTAAATATAAGGTTGAGCTCTGTTCTAAATATAAAGTTGAGTTCTGTTCAGGAAATGAAACAAATTAAGCATTGTGACATGTTATTGTTTTCTTTTCAGCCCCAATGTCTCCAATGGCAATGATGATGGCCAGTCTCGCCCAGAATCCTAATAACTACAGATATGCCACGTGTAACTTTAATGACACGTGGTCCGCAGTTAGAGGACGCGTGGATATGAGACAATTCGTAAGTAGCTTGTCGTCATTGTTTAAGAATATTCAATGACCGGAGTTCCATTTTTAAATGTTTATTTATTATAGTGTCACGCCTATATCAGACTTTTGAGGCACCTTTTTATGAACATCTTGACTTCCAAAGCCCTATCCTATTTGCTTTTAACGTAATTCAACAAAGTGATTTTGGGAAGATAACGAACAGTATATGCAGTGTCGAGTTCCTTTTTCCGTTTAGCATAAATGTTTTATTATTGAAATGTATAATGAAATATAATGGCTCATGATCAAACGTTAATTCTTTAGTCATAAAACGCTGGATTGTTCACAATGATAATAATTTAATCCGTGTGTTACCGCATTTATCTCATGAGCGAACAGTATAGATCTAGATCAGCCTGCACATCTTTGCAGTCTTATTTGGATTTTCAACTATTCGCTTTAAGATCTTGTAGAAATCAATCACGAAGAAAAGTGATCACTGGTCGCCGATGGGGTTGTATTCCAAGGAGTAGAGTCATAGTTCAAAGTGTGAAATAAATCTTTATCCTAGTTGATTGGCGAAGGACAGCAGCAGGTGCAGATTCGGATCCAGGTGTCGGGCCTCCCTCAGTCCGTAATGGAGGTCGACAGGGGAATTCACGTGCACGAGTTCGGGGACATCGGAGACGGATGTGCCAGGGTCGGACCTCACTTCAACCCTAACCAAACCCCACATGGTTCACGAAGAAACTTTGCTTAGTAAGTCCTGCATAATTACTGTCAATGAATTTGATTAGATGCTGGAATACTATTTATCAGTTTCTATGTTTTCATTTATGGAAAACGTTTTGAGCTTAGCAAAATAAATTAAAAAAAAACATATTTGTTGTTATTTTAGACTACCTTTTAAATTAGTATTACTGACTGAAGATATTTTCGGATAAAAAAAATATGGTGAATTCAATATTTGCACTAATGCATTAACTCCATTCCAAACTATGGATGGCCATTTTGTCAAATCTTGTTCAACGTTTAAAAATTTTTCTACCTAAATCTTAAGAAGAACGGAAAACGAGACACGAGACTCTAAGATGCCGATACCGTGGTCCAGAATTCTAACAACTAGGCTACAAGGCATCTATAAATATTAAACATTATGCGACGAAGTATCGAAACCTGACCGCCAGATTTAAAGCACTGCACCTTTGGCCCAAATAAATGATTTTAATTGTTATTCACGATTAGCATTACTGCCACACAACAAAATAACTTTGTTTCAAAAAACCAAAATCTTAATGCAGAAATTATTCTGAAAAACAATGTCAGGAAGTAAAATCAGCTCCACATTTCTTTAAAATCTTATTTAAGGTAGTCTAACTGTAATGATTTCCCGCGTTTTTTCTCGAATGTCGGGAATACTCGGTTAACTGTCACTAACAGTCGACAATAATCGATGTCGCTTCGGCTACTATCGGCTCTGACGAGTAGCGTCGGAAGTCACCGAAAGCGAGCCGATGTTTGACGACGTCGCAAATTTATGTGCGGGAAAGCATTACAGTTAGACTACCTTAAATTGATGTTTGATTTCAGCCTCCGACACGTTGGAGACCTCGGAAACATTCGTCAGTCCTCGGGCGGGTTGGTTTCTACACAGTTTGTCGACCAGGTCATATCTTTAGAGGGATCCAATAATGTGATAGGCCGAGCATTTGTGGTAAGATACTTGTGCAAGGATTTGGGTTCACTTGTTCGCGTTTTTTTATACATAGTTTCGGTTTTGTATCACAGAATAGTTTCCTTATTATTATTGACAATACTATAAAGCCTGAACTTTGTGAAATGCTCTGATGTCATTTTTAAAACATGATTAAAAATTAATTATAAAAGTATCTTTCACAAAAGTGCTATTTACGGATGGGTTAATCCGGTAAAAACTAGTTACTCTACACGTTTGTCGGATTTTCCAATCCGTAAATTTAGTGCAAGTGCACGTGATATAATTTAAGTGAAAATACGGGATGAAGGGTTTTACCGCGATCTACGTTTAATTGCAAAATATTGTGGAATCAAAACTGCGATAGTATTGTGAATTTTCCTTTTTTTTGCTTCAGAGCCGCATATTACGTAATTTGATCCGTAGAATAGTTAAGTGAAATTATATGGCTACGTGTCACTGATGCTGCGAAGTTGCATATATTTGAAAATATTGACTACATATGACTTGTATTATTTCGTTTAGATTAAGTTGGAGAGAGATGACGAGGGATTAGGTACTTCCAGAGAAAGTCGGGTGAACGGTAACACTCACATACCGCTGGCATGCTGCACAATAGGCCGGACTACAGCCAGAAACTGGTACAATCCTATGTCAGCCACTGACCTTCAAAACATGGGTACGTACTCTGACTTACCAACTTAAAGCTGTTGCGTGAAATCCAATTCACCCCTTAATGTCACAAACAGAATAACATGAAATTGTGGACATGTTGTCACAATGACTACTTGTATTAATGGTTAAGGTCCGACGGCTTAGTTGCAAGAAACACTCTGCCTATTTAAAAGGAAAATGTGCGCTTTGTTTGCGGTGAATTAACATTAACTGCTTTTCTTAATGCCTAAATAATTTATGTCAAAATTGAGACTAGATCATATTAAGTTTTACTATAGTTTAAAAATAATCAAATCCATATTAGATACCAAATGTTCAGGCATTGGGAAAAAAACAGTGGAAACATCACCGAAAACAAAGTTCACACTTTCTTTTTGGAATAGAATATAGTTATGATAGAGGGGTCTGAAGCAATGCCAAATAATTCATATTACATTTTCTTTTCTATATACGTCGCATTATTTCATTGTAGCCTACAGAATTGTTTGCAATAATTAGCTTTTTGGGTTCATTTTTTCGCGTAATCAAACCCGCACTTCTTGGCGTCGCTACATCTTAACCCTCTCCTGCGCCTCTTCACTTCATCGCATCTTTTCTGCTTCGCGTCAACACACATTTTCCCTTTTGCATTAGAAAATATGGATTGCATGTATTGTTTCGGTAATGTGACAAACAAAAGTTAAAACGAAATATTTCAAATATACAAATGTAAAGAACATAAAAAAATTTCTTCAGCGCCGCCATATGTTTTAATTACATTTACATGTATTATGTAAAATCTGTTTTTCAGCCGTAACCGGAATGATGCCAGACAACACAATAGATCCTTTCAATGCAAATACTTTCAACAACAATGGTGGATTTCCAGGTTCCGGTATGACCACAGGTGGGGGAAACCCCGGTTTCACTGGGGGATTCAACACCGGAATGCCGGGTTCGACGCAATTTGGAGGACCCGGAACCATGACTCAATCGGGTTTCGGAAGTCAGCCAGGCTTTGGTGGACCAACTGGTATGTCTCAGCCAGGTTTTGGTGGCACCGGATCTACTGGATTCGGTACCGGAGGTTTTGGGCCACAACCGGGTCAAAGTGGTCTCCCAATGTTTGGTGGATCCGGACCAATGGGTCAGTCAAGTTTCGGAATGCAGCCAGGCTTCGGTGGACCAACTGGGTTCGGGATGTCACAGCAAGGTTTTAGAGGCACAGGCACGGGTTTTGGTACTGGTCCAGGTTTGACACAGCCTGGATTTGGTACGGGGGGACTTACACAGACCGGATTCGGTCCGCAAACAGGTCCAGGTTTGACACAGCCTGGATTTGGAGGCACGGGTTCGGGTAGTGGAACCCAGTCTTTTGGAGCAGGGACTTTTACGCCTGGTTCAGCACCAGGACAAACTTTTAATTTTGCGACTCAAGGCAGAAAATAGGATTTGTTCAAAAATGATTTTTACATCTAGATTGAATAAAACTAATTGTCGAATAGGTTTACCAAATGCAATTTAGAGCCCGTGGGATTACCTCAATCTGCTATGATACTACAAAGTTCGATTTCAATTAGATTTTGACACAGCGAGCAACCTCTGAAACACCTGTTGCACTGCAGCACTTCACAAGACGCCTCAACGTTTTTGCCATGGGACCACTGTAAGAATTTAACTTTTTTGAAATGTGTAGTATCTGTTTGTTTCTCCGTTTTTTACATGAACATTCATCTTAAAATTTAATCAAATTATTAAATTTTAATTATAACCAAGGACCCTTACCAGTGATATAGCTATGTCTAAATATCAGATTTCATCTAATTTTATTTTGATAAATCTGTTTTTATGTGATTGCTTATGTAATATATTGTACAATTGTATATAAATTTATTAATATAATTGTAAATAAAATATTTTATACACATATTTTCGTCCGTTTGTTACAACATGGTAAGGACGTATTTCTACCTGCATATTGCCTGAGGAAAAAAACATAACAATGGATTAAAAATCTTGTATAGTACTTTTAAAAATACTTCGACAGTCCCGGGACAGACGAGTGCATTAAGGTATAGTTTACATCAACATCAACATCAACAAGTTTGCAAATTTAATATCGCCATGTTCTCTTGATTTGTATTTGTGGAAAAATCAATTCTCCCCAAACATGTTTCTGTCATTATTTGTTATACATGTTTAAACAAAGTATCACGTGACTGTCTTCATATCCATAAATATCTTTACAAGATGCACCAATGCATTGGGCCAACAGTTTAAATTTGTTCATCAATGCTAAAGAAATATCATTTATATTGATAAAAGTGTTTATTTTAAGTTTAAACCTGTCCCATTATTTGACCTGCTGCTGATAAATTTTACAAGATAAACGCTCGAAAACTCCGGCTCCTACCACACTGCTTACTACATGTACATTGTCTGCTGTTCAGTTTCTATTTGTCGTTATATTTTTCCGACGACTGTCAACAACCTCCTACACCACAGGAAACGCCTGTGTTTGGATCTGGACCCAATGCCTGATTTCATAATATAAAAAAGCAATATGTTTTAAGTATAAACATCAGAAATTTGTTTTTGTTTGTGACGCGTACCTAAAAAGGCAAAAATTAAAATAAGGAAGAACTCGTGAATTCTCTTAAACTCTGTCATATTTTTATGACTTGGGTAAATTAAATAATATTTACGTTCAAATTTCATTGTTTAAATGAAATAAAAACAACAACAAACTAACTAGAAAATGTTGGTTGGTTGTTTTTTCTTCATTAATTTAAACTAGAAAATGTAACGGTTGTTTAAAAAACAAAACAAAACCAGCAATGCGATATTTCAATTGCTTGGTGAAATTTTTCACTAAATCCATCATCAATCAACAAAGCTGCTTTAAGAATGAGCTTGAGTAAAGAGTTTTGTCCTCAAAATGTTTAATGTTAATACTGTTTAAATGTGTAGGTCAGTTATTTCTACACAAGTCGTAAAAATACGAAATAAGATTGTCCTTGCAATAAGTTCGTTTCCTCTCTAGACCTTTCGTCATTGTTCGTATATTTCCGTCTACCTTCGTGTATTTCCGTCTACCTCCGTTTGTCGATATTACACCCAAGTGCGAATTTACAGTACAAATAGCCCGTCGCACACTCTTCTAGACATGCCTCATAATTATCATTGTTCTTGGTAACTATCTTGTATAGTCTATAGCATGACGCATCACACAAATCGACGTCGAATACTGCACACTCGGCGGTGCAGTCGTCATTTAGAGTGATTCCCCCTATCGCATGGGGAAGAAACAATGCCCTTTTCCCATCGTCGGATTCTTCGACTGACTTAGGACGTATCGCTGTCATTGTCCTTTTGTCTGTGGCGCCATCTTCACTGTAAAGGGAGAGAAGCCGGTTTATCTTGTCTTTAAGGCTCGAACTCGCCTCGGGTATGTCTTCAGCCGATGTCTTGTCCGGATATCCGGCGATATCACGTGCCAGTAATACGAATACGATGGAGGCAGTTAACGTTGCCACTTGGATTGCCATCCCTGGAAAATACTGTTTCGATATCATAAGGACCATTTAACTCATGCATCACAAACATGAACAACCGTCACACAGTGTAGCATTTCAACTGTCTACAAACTTAAGGGTCAAAAAGGCTGAGATTCAAATGATGACTTTGCTACAAATAAATTGCCTGCCAGATTTAGAGGGTTAATTGTTACATAAGTATTCTCATTGGTCTAATTAAAATGTTTGTTTCAGTTCAGACGATGCTCCCATTTCCACGCACAAATTAGATAAAAAAAATTACACTTTCATCAAAACTCGGAAATTCATTTACAATTATGTCTTTTAAAACAAAACTATGAACTTACACAACCATAATAACTTTAAGACTGATCGCAAAAAAAACCACTATTTTAAATGTCCTTTTTATGAGCTGTACTAATATCTACCCCATAACTAAGACCACCTCACTATAAAGACAAATATATTCCAGTCCCTGAGGTTTGTAATTATTATTTTATTATTTTTATATTTTTTACATTTTATCATTATTATTATTATTAGTGGGTTTTTACTGTATCTGCAAGTGTAACTTTTGCATGTACAGACTGTATAAACGAAATGTCCGTTTTTACATGTATGACAATAAAACCAAACAGAAATTAAAAATGTGTTTTCATTTTACAGTTATTAGTCTAACAGTATATTTAAAAGAAATCTTTAATTATATAATATCATTATACATTTTGTGAATAATTGTTGATTCTATTTTATTAAACATGTGACAAATCGCCCGATCCTTATAATGATTTTTCTTTTGGAAATACTTTTACATAAACTATCAATTTGACATTAAGTTTACCTCGCATAGAATAATAAACTCTTAAGTTGAACGTGTACTTTCAACATATTTAAACTTAAATTATTTAAAGATTGTGGCCAAGAAATTTCACGTTGGTCCTTTATTTTTGAATTTACCCATAGAAAAGTATAGAGGATATGACTTTTTACCAGTGTAAGATAGAAATATATTTCACCGAGTGAGCTCTGGAGTTCGTATTTTCACGAGTGGCGAAGCCACGAGTGAAAATACATAATTCCGGAGTTCACGAATGAAATATAATTCTATTTTTTGGGTACCAACGTGAAAAAATCAGTGAAAATAAAAATGATATTCCACTGTTTGAAAACAGTGAAATACCACTTTAATTTCACCGGGAAAATTCTATAATTCACTGAAAAGCATAAAATTAAAAGCGTTGACTATGACATTTAAAAAAACACAATCAAAACGCCGATATTTTCATAGACCACAAGTAAATGTTTCTTTCTATCACATGAACATGATTTTCCATCAGAAAAATAATCCAAATACCACATATATGACATTTTCCCCAATATGCTCATAATTATGAAAACAACAGAAATGCAGCACAGTTGTACCCCACCCACTAACCCGTTACAAGAAGTTTCCAGCTACAACGTCGACTCGGGGATTTCGTTGCTCAAGCATTTCAAAGAAACAAAACCTACCGTAACAGTTACAGTTCTAAATTAATTTAGTCACTTGCGTATGCAATAACATTTATTAATAACAGAAACGTTGATTTTGTTGTTTTGGTTTTTTAAATCTATTTACAAAATTGAAAATGTGTATTTTCACACAGGGAAGGAATAATAAAGTATAATTTATGAAGAAACAAAATATACAGTACAATACAGTGAAATCTTTTTATTTAGACCATTCCTGAGATTGGACAATAGTAGTTTAAATGTGTGATTGAATAAATTTTGAAATAATGGTCTTATTATCGAGGTTGTCTTAATTTAAGTCTGGTCATTATGAGGGGTTTTACTTTAAATATGCCGGACTATCAAGTGAGAAAAAAGGTGACAGTTTTAAAATCGTTTCTATAAGTAAATTCTTTTTGCGTACCTAAAGTGATTATAGTTTACAAAACATATTATGTTTAATTCCGTTTAAAAAGCCTGTAATATAATAATTAAAAACAATCATGAAAACCTAAAATTATTGCATATCCAATGTGATAATAACTAACAATACATAATGCGTTTATTTCCGTTTTGAAAATAATAAAAACAACAACAAACAAACAAGAAATAACAAAAGGACAACATACCTTGTCAAAAATGTTTATGTTCACGAAGAAAACAACTAAATGAAAACAAGAATTTACAAAGATTATGCACCCGAAGAGAAGATACAGGTTTATATATTCAGAAACATTAGTGAAGTATGCTTTGTAATTATGCGTTAGAATGAAGAAGCACAATGACAAATTTAACCGAAATGTCAAAATGTTGCTGTTGTTGTTTTGAAATTGATATTAAACAGTGATGACATGTTTTCATTAAAGGAATACTTAAATAATGCGCCCACTTATAAAAGGAAAATAACCCTAATTTGTGAAATCTTCCTTTTGAAGTAATGAGATAATACGAGAAAATTGTTTGGATGGTATGAATGCCCGAGTTAATACTTTGGAAGTCGACTAATTTGAAACAATTAGTGCAAGTATGTCTAGAGACAGAGAGAGAGAGAGAGAGAGAGAGAGAGAGAGAGAGAGATTTTAGGTACTTTGTATGACTGTATTAAAGATTCTTGCGTCTGTGCATTCCAAACGGTTACTGCAAATTCATTATCATTCGTTGGGTATTATTTTTGTGGATTTGTGTGCAAACTTGCGTTCCACAAATTTAAAATTAAACGAAATTAAGAATTTTATGTTAACTTGAACATAGAGTAAACAAATACCACGAATTTTACGAATTATTTAGAAAAAAAAATGCTTCTTTAACGTATCCTACAAAAATACAAATGTAATAATCAATAATTGTACAACACAGATGACATTTTACGTACCATTTTACTAGTTTAAGAGGTCAGTCTTTTAATACTTGGCAGTGGAAGACAAGTGTTCGCTTAGCTTAGCATTCAATCATTTGAAATTATTTTGTATTTAGATAAATTTATCGTCGCTACCGGAAGCCCATTTGAGCGACGAGTGTTAGTCATTTTCGGGTTTTGGAGGAAAGTACATCATACTGTGGACTCTCCAATTTCAGAATCGTACCTAGTTCTTTAAAGTGCCCGATGTATAGAACCACTTTACTGGACCTCGGTTTAAAGCCTCATCCGAAAGACTGTTAGTAATTTTACTTGGAGTAGAGGGGGCTCGAACCTGCGATCCCTGGACTCAGAGGCAGCAATGAGGGCAGTGTACATTTACTATGTAAGGAGGACTTGTCACTAAGAGAAAAAATAGTGTTCATAGTATAAAATATCAACTGTTTACATGTATCCTTTTGCATCCTCTAATTAAGGTAAGATACGTAAGCATTTGAAAACCACATTATTTTTCTCTGAAATAATAATTGAAAGAAATTACAATCGTTCTCTGTCCAAATTTGAAACTCAACTTCAAACATAACATTTGATAATGTATCTTATTAGTCAAGATAATTAACTTTGTTTGAAAGATGGCAAAGTAAGAACTGAGTTGTCTACCTTGTTACTAGCTAAATCAAATTGCAAGTTTATACACTTAACCAATATTATAACTATACTAAAGTTTGGTAAGTATCAAGTTAAGCACCAATTATTATGGAGTCTACATTATATATATTTACATTGGAAATCGTTAAGTGATGCATCAGGAAGGTACTTGATATACAGATAACCTTGAATGACAGTCGTGCAAATGAGGTGACGCTGTATTTTTATAGTGATTAATTTACACTGCATACTTGTTCCAGAAATGTGTAGGATACTCAATTTGACCTTTGCTTTAAAACTGAACGCCTAAACGTTTATGACTGAATTATGCCAAATGCGAATATTAGAATTAATTTATCGGTTGCAGACATCGATTTTGTTTCTTTTTGGCAAAAATTGATTTATTTTTCACAAATACACACATACCCACTTTTTACATCATCCAATTCAAATTCTACACCTCCCTCCACACACTCAAAGTACAATTATTGTACTGAAACACGAGCGTAAAATTGTCAAAGCGGGAAAACCTACTGAAAGAAAAAGTGGCCATTATCACATTTTATTTGTTAAGTTTGGCAAGTCACGGGAAATGAATAATTTGACAGTTGACGTTAATTGCATACATTGCACTCCACAGATAAAATATCATTAAATAGTCATAATATGTAATAAAATCACCGTTTAGTTACATTGTATTATAATAAGAGAAAAATAACAGATATAAATTGTAAGTTATTTCTAAATATAGTAACAACAAAAATGTCAAAAATGACCATCTTACACACCGTTTTCCGTGATCCACTGGACAGTTTCTCTCTCATTTTTCTAAACCCGAGTCCTCCCTCAAACACAAATTTTGTCGTATATGTTTCCCAGGATCAATGCTAGTATAATTACGTTTTACCTGCTAATTACATGTCTATTGTCTGCTTAACAGCGCTCGAGAGCCTCTAAATTATGTCATCAAAATCTAATAAAATCAGTCTTAACTTACCAAAAAATATATAGTTAATACCTGTTAATAAATTGTATTTGTTAACCCTTCACAGTCAGAAACAAAATAATTGCATTTTAAAGAACAACGCATCCGTATTGAAAGGAACTGTAGAGTAGTCAATTGGTCATCGAAAAATATCTATATCTGACAACGTTCAGTATTTAATGATGTTTGGCTATTTCCATCTTCAGTTAATATTAAAGCTTTTAGAACCATCATTGATCAACATCTTAAATAAATTTATATATTAACTTAATGGTGAATAGGAGTGGAATCATCTTTTGCTCTTTATATATACAGAGAACTTAAATAATCGTTTTAAATGATCAACATACTTGACAATTTAGGAAAATACACAATTAAGAAACATGATTGCCAAAATAAGATTGCCATCTCATAAATTATTTATTGACATCGGAAGGCACAGAAACATTCCAAGGAATGAGACAAAGTTCACAGTATGTTATTCGAGTGATGTTGAGGATGAATACCACTTTGTTCTTATTTGTTTTTATTATCGAGACTTGCGGGCGAGTATATATTCCCAAATATTCTACGGTAAACCAGGTATGATTAAATCCATAACTTTATTAAATTTAAATAATAAATGAGTTCTGGGTGATCTAGCATTATATTGTATTGTTTAAACAACGAGATGCAGTCATAAACACTTGTTGTTTTTAGGTTTAAAATACTTCTCAGAACATTTTATATATCTCGTATTTTACCATTGCTTAGTACATGCAACTTGTCACTCTCTTACACTATCGGCTCATTACATTCACCTCCGTTATAGGCTGGGACTATTTTCAACTACTTTTACTTTAACTCAAAGAAATAGTTCACCAATTACATTCACAATAGCTTGGGTTTCTTCGGTTTTAATGAAAGATAGTGAATATTTCAGTCATTTGTATTACCTCAAGCTTTCAAATTCATAATTTATGACTGTATAAAATAAGGCTGTCGAGTTTTGTCAAAAATCTTAACATTGAGCCTTTCACAGAGATGTAAAGTGAGTGCAAGGAACGACAAATCTGCGAAAGAGATTGGCAACTTGTACGGAACATTACAAATTACAGTTCCTGATTTAGCCTTACCTTGAAATATAATTTGTTATCAAGTGCAGATATTGTAGCTGTCTACCAGCATAAAGTACATGTTTCTATAAGTGGTTACTGCTTGCAAATATCAAATTTCACTTGAACATAAATTAATCCACTTAATCAAGTTCGCAACTTATTATTCATCAAAAAGAGTATAACGATTCTTTTTAGTAAACATTGGATTTTAAATTAGATGCTCGTGAACTTACTTAATCAAACAAATCATTGTCGAATAATGAAAAATCCATAAAATATTATGAAAACCGCTTTGAAATCAAGACAAAATCCGCTTTAAAACACTTCAGTTAATAAGGAATTTATCTTTGCGGACGTTATTGTAAGAGTCACTTGCAAATGATTATAACGCACAGATAAACCTGATTCCTTACAAACTTGAAGTAGTTCGAACTTGAAACTTTAAAAGGCAATTTAAGTTGCACATAGTGCGTTACGTACAACAGTTTTATGCCTTAATTTTATGATTTTCCGCTTGCAATGTAGTTACATTCAAACAAGTATTCTATGGTTTTAGAGTTAATATAAATAAATATTTCTCTAAGATATTTAAGAAAATATACAACACATTTTGATTTCAGTTAGATTTTGGCTTGCAACAAAACACGATGCGCGGCGACTGATAGACGTAGCGCGGGAGAGTATAATTGACAGAACGGTGTTCAATTGTAAATCACGCCTTCAGGAAGCTTTTATTTTAAACCACACATTGTGTTATTGTTCCAACATCCGCAAGGGGAATGTACCCACAGCTACTAATTTAAAATTTGATTGACAGCAAAACCTAATTTGGAAGTAAAATAAATCGTCTTTTGATTGAAGCGGCAGTTCTAAAAGTCGACGCTTGACGAAAAACGTACTTGGCAACTTGTGAAGTGCTGCAGCGCAACAAGTGTTTACGGAGGTTTCTCGCTGGGTCAAAATATTATTGATATCGAAATTTGTAGTAGAACAACGAATAAACGAACACACGGAAATAGCGTTTATCCGAAAACCTCGAAATTTTCTGCCCGCGAAGATAATTGCATTTACGGTATATAAATTTATGCAGTGCAACAATTCCTAACTAATATATTCAGGAACATCAGAAAATACTTTAGTTGTGAATTAGTGAAAAAGTAAACATAAACAGTTCCATTTGAAAATGATTCCATTTGGACTGTGTGAAACTGGAAAAATAAGGATTAGGAAATCTCGGTCCTTGTTCGATTCTACCAGGTTGTAAATCCTCCATAATTTCGTACAATCTACACACACAGACACACAAATGTACTGTATCAGTAACAGTTTCAATTATTAAACCAAACATCGAGCGTCGCAGAAAACGACACAACTCATAGCGAAAGAACTATCTAAGACAAAATGCAGATGTTTTCTTGACCGACTTTGTAAAGAACATAATGCGAAATGCGGAGAAAAGTCTCTAATAATTGTTGTTCTCACTGGGGACTTAATCAGTTGGTTACGTAACTTTCAGACATCCTTAACAAAAGTATTTGTCAATTATAAAACAACAGTGCAGACATCCTTAACCAAAGTATTTGTTAATTATGAATCAACAGTGCCGACAAGAGGCAAAGGTTTTGCAAGAACAATATGATTTATGGATGTTACGGAAAATGACGTTTAATAACAGTGTTATTCTAGATAAATAAAATAAGTTAAACTGGGGCACGCCACGGGGGAAGGTCTCTTCGATCATATTTCGACATTTTTGTTGTTACAATATATGGAAAAAACGTACAATTATATACGTTTATACCAATTGGATGTTTTGTTACACATTTTAACAACATAATGCTATTTTTATGGCGAAATGCGTAATAAGTAATGCTGACTGCTCATCTTTAGGCTTCAAAATTGCGAGTTTATAAAGGAAATTCTTAAATTAATGTAATAAAAAAGGAACTAAAAATAACGACCAGCGTTTTCCCAACTGAGTGTCAAAGAGCGAGAAAGGTGTGCAGCAAAATCGGGACTCGAACCCAATACCTCTCCCTTATAGGGCGAGATAGCGACTAGATTCGTAGCATAACATGAGCAAGCACATCTGGGCAGTAAGACCAACAAAACAATCACTGTTTTCGATTCCTTAACACTTTAAATGATTTTGGTTTACAACAAATTTGTTTGGACAAAAGGAAAATGCAAATCGCTTTCAGTAGAAGTAGATTCATTACTTCATAAAATGGCAGTACTCGTGGTAAGAAAAACACAAAAAGAGAAAGAAGACGGTTATTAATCTCTTATGAACGGATGCACTTTTAAGAATATTAGTCCTATAGCACAAAATGTGCTGCCACCTACCAAGCAGTTTTTACGATACTGAGAATTCATTTCTTTTCGTGGTTATAAAATTCAGTGATTCTCTGTAAAAGGCATTTCTTTTTTTTAAATTGTGGTTTACTTTTATGTTACAGAAGTTAGAGTTTAATTGATATTTTATGTTTAATAAAGTTCGTGTTATTGTAGATTTATTTATTAGTTTGTTCATCATCTCCACGGACAGACGTTTTTTACATGTATACAAATTTAAGGTCAAATCCTAATTATATTAAATTAGATGATGTTAAGCATTTTATATTTGTGGGGTTTATTTAGAAGTATGAACCTCACGCCGATAGGCCGCTAACTTCAAGCCGCTAGGCCGCCAACTTCAAGCCGCTTAGCCGCAAATTTCAATCCCTTCTCGACGCTAAATCTTGAACTGTTAATGGAATGGTTCATGATATTTTCACTGAATATCTTAAACTGTTCACTGTTGTTGAAACTATCTGTATCGATATATTCATGCCATGATGTACATGTAGTTCCAAATGTACACAACTGTCTTGTTTAGAAGCCAATTATTTTGTTTCAGTTTCTCTCGAAAAACGACAACCACTCGTACGTTTCTTGTGTCAACATTTTAAATTATATTTACTTTGTTTACAGGTCTTCCACAATTTGAAATGATGAAATTTGATATTTGCAAACAGTAAATATTTTCGTCTTAATACATGATCAGGCACCTTTAACAGAAAGATGAAGGTAACTGCCTATCAATATAACAATCAAGCCGACAACTCATTCAGTCATTAATATGAAACGATTATTAATGGTACACTGATGTTTGTTTTACCGTCGATTAAACTCTATGTATAGAGCAAGGCAAAAAGCAAAATATGATTCGTTTAGTTTTTTTTAAGTTTAAAGCTGCACAGGTCAGGTTGCAAGCGAATATGTGCATCTAAAATTAGGAGAAACTAGGGACAAATCTCTATTTGCAAAGGGTCTGGTTCAACATGTTAGTTTTTCTACCCATACTGCTGGCCAAAGCCTCGATCTATTAATTACGGAAGCTACGAATGGAGTGGAAGTTCTGTCTTGTGAACCTGGATCATTTGTATCAGACCACTGTGTTGTAAAATGTATCCTTAATGTACAAAAAGAAAACGTAACCAGCAAGACTGTAAAATTAGGAAATTCTAAGCAGATTGATCATGACGAGTTTTCAAAAGACCTTAACAACATATTGGTAGAAAGTGATGATGTAAATTCTTATGTAGATCTGTTTGAAACAGAACTAGAGTTAATTTTAGATAAACATGCACCTTTGACACAAAAAACTGTGATATGTCGTGCACCTAAACCATGGTTTAATGCCGACATACTAAGACTTACAAGATTATTACGTAAAGCCGGACGATTATGGAGAAGACACAGACAGCCACATCAACTCGAGGCTGTAAAAAGCAATGTCTCAAATATCATTATGAAATTTGTAAAGAAAAAAGAACAGTAATCAGTGATAAGTGAAAAGTTCTAAGGGAGATTCAAAACAATTGTACAAGTTGGTGTCCGAACTGACTGGGACAGAGTCTGAGAATCCAATGCCACCTGGGGAAAGCAGCAATACACTGGCCGAAAAAATTGCAGATTTTTTCTTGGATAAAGTTGACAAGATTCGTGAGTCACTTAAAGACTATGAAAGTTATGTTCCTGAAATTCGGGACACTCAACACTTAGAAGTTTTTCAAGATATAAATATTGAACAAGTTAAAAAAAACTAATATTTGAGCTTCAAACCAAATCTTGTGAACTGGACAAACTGCCAACAAAAATTTTGAAAATGCATCTGAATGAGTTGTTGCCTTTAATAACCAACCTTGTGAATATTTCTCTGCGTCAAGGGATTTTTCCTTTAAAATGGAAACATGCCGTAGTAATACCTCTATTGAAAAAGGCAGGGCTAGAACTAGTGCTTTCCAGCTATCGCCCCGTGAGTAATCTACCATTCCTATCAAAACTGATAGAGAAGACAGTTCTTTTTAGATTTAATGAACATGTCAGTGTAAATCACCTTTTTCCCAAGAACCAGTCGGCGTACAGGCGCTATCACTCCTGTGAAACTGCTCTGCTGAGATTAGTGAGTGACTTGCTGGATGGCATGGAAAACCAAGAAGTCAGTGCTCTTATTGCGCTGGACGTAAGTGCCGCTTTTTCAATGTAGTGTCCCCCAGGGTAGCTGTCTGGGGCCTTGGCTTTATCTGACCTATGCATGCACTTTATTTGACGTTATTCCCCAATCAATTTCAGTGTACGGCTTTGCTGATTATCACCATGCTAACAAAAAGTTTCAACCGACATCAACAGAAAATAAGAAACAAGCCATTCGTGAACTGGAAAGTTGTGCATCAAATATAGATGAATGGATGAAGCAGAATAAACTTAAAATGAATTCTTCGAAAACCGAGTTTATTCTATTTGGTAGTAGACAGCAACTTGAAAAATGTTCTGTTGCAGATATAAACATTGCTGGAGACAATATTAAGTCTGTAAACTGCATCCGGTATCTGGGGCATTCTTGGATGAAAACCTCACCTTTAAAGATCATATCAAGCGCAAATGTCAGACTGCAATGTTTTATTATCTCCGTATCAAAAACATCAGAAAATACCTTACTAAAGATGCTACGGAAATTCTAGTACTGTCACTTGTTATTTCCCATCTGGATTATTGTAATGCAATTCTGTTTGGTATTCCTAAATGTGATATTCAAAAGATGCCAAGGATACAGAATATGTGTGAAAAACTTGTCTTAAAACTTGGCAAGTATGATAGTTCAAAACAAGCATCGTTTCAACTTCATTGGCTTCCAATCAGAGCCAGAATTGAATTTAAGATTTTAACTGTCATGTTTAATTGTTCAAAGGGAAAAGCCCCAGTTTATTTAACTGAACTATTATCCGAACAGGTACCAAGACGCAGATTAAGATCATCAGACTATGTTACAGGCTGTTATAATGTACCATTCAACAAACGCAAAACATTTGGTGACAGGAGTTTTAAAACAGAGGGTTCAAAATTATTGGAATAAATTACCCATAGCATTGAGACATTGTGATTATGTAGACACCTTCAAGAAAAATCTTAAAACACTGTTCTTCAGAAATTTTGAATCTTGGTTTTAAGTGACTCATGTGCTGATCAGCTGAATATGTAAAACATATGTAAACTGTGTTACTGTAAAACATTGTATATTTTTCATTTCTTAATATTTATCTTATGTACAACGCCAGTGAATATCATGTGTAAAACTAGGCGTTTAATCAAATTAAACAGTTTCAGTTTCAGTTTAAATCAGTACATTTATGCCTATTTTGTTAGTCAGTTTTACTGCATTTCCAGTGAACACCAATCAGAACGACGATGGATTTAGGTTGGATTTTGGTCTTGACATCGGCGTCCTAAATCCAATTTAATCCGACGTCGAAAATGCGACGACGTTTAGACCTCAGAAAATAACCGTTTACGTCGGATAGACGTCAGTTGATGTTGACTTCTAAACGTACTAGGAAAACATATTTTCGAATAACTTATATTTTTCCAAATTATCTATACATATGCATTAATTCAATTATTAATAAAATAAATAGAGGTTTATTGATAAATTCAAAAACACACTGAAGGTTTTTATAAATAGTATTATTACACTGATAGTAATAAAAGGAAGAGGGAAGATGTTCAATTTTGGTCGGATTTTTGGTCGGATTCTTGTCAAAATATGGTTAACTTTCATTTCCAACCAAATTCCAACGTTGATCCGACGTCGATGTCTGACGTCAATTCAACGTCTTTTCGACGTTAAATGTTTCTTGGGTCGGTACATGTACCGCTGTAACACAACTTTGGTTTAAAATATACTCACTCGTACGTTGGCGATGAAAACAGTACTACATCTCGTTTACTTTGTTTACAGATCTTCTATAATTAAAAAAAAATTAATATGATATTTGCAAACACTAAATATTTGCGTCATAATAAATGATCAGGCACCTTTAAAAGAGAAAAAGTTTAACTGCCTATCAACATATTGATAAAGTTGTCAAATCATTTGTATGAAATGGTACACTGATGTTTGTTTTTCCGTCGATTAAACTCAGTGTATGCAGCAAGGCAATATAGCAAACTGTGTTTTGTTTACGCTATTATCATTATCATAATGATTGTTTTTAAGTTAAATGAATCTAATGTGGCACATGGCAGGTTGCATTTTGGTCCTTGAAAAGCGAGTATGTGCATCTAAAGTAGGACAGTTATATACAACTTTGACCATTATTTAAGTCTTAAGAATCTAAAGTGGCACATGGCAGGTTGCATTTTTGTCCTTGAGTATGTGCATCTAAAAGTAGAAGAGTTGCAAACAAATTTATCGATTATTGAAGTCTCAAAAACAATTGTAAGTGGCACATGGTAGATTGCATTTTGGTCCTTGAAAAGCGAGTATGTGTATGTAAAAGTAGGACAGTTGCAAACAAATTTGTCGATTATTGAAGTCACAAAAAAAAATGTAAGTGGCTCATGGTAGATTGCATTTTGGTCTTTGTAAAGCGAGTATGTGCATCTAAAAGTAGGACAGTTGCAAACAACTTTGATCATAATTTAAGTCTAAAGAATCTTGAGTGGCACATGGCAGGTTGCATTTTGTTGTTTGAAAGCGAGTATGTGCATCTTAAAGTAGGACAATTGCAAACAAATATGGCGCGTGTAAATTGCAGATAGTTTTGTGGTTGTTATGGTCCTGCCGTCTTCTTCCTATTTGTACGCCTTTCGCTGATGACCTTTCCTTTTAGTTTCTACCTAGTAAACATTTAGAACATTTGAATAAAAACATAAAATTTATGAGTTCTTAGTGTTGCAAAATTTCCTTCTACTTCCTCTTCTAACAATTTCTAGGAAAAATGTCAGTTAAAAATTAAATTTACAATGATGCTGAAGAGAATTTATTAGTAAAATTTTAATAAAAGAAAAAAAAACACACATAGATTTGCACGCAGAAAATAGAATACTGTAATTTCTTTAGACATTCCAAGAAAGCCTATCTAAATCAAAAAAGTGTTTTGTCATAAAATTTCACATTGATGTAGGAAATCAGTAAATGTCAAAGCTGTTCGCTGAATTATCTCACTAACTAAAATGGTATTCTGTTGCAGATGCTGTCGGCCTACGAGAAGTGGTCCCGCCATTAAATTATAACCTTGCGTTCAACTGAATTATCCTTTTAATGCCAATTTAGTGAAATAAACACAACATTTTGTTCTATTTATAATACAATGACCCTGACGGTTGACTGTTGCCCAGACTTTGAATGCAGTTAAGCATGATGCATATATTTGTGTAAATATTGAGTTGCGCTCAACCCGGTGCTAGGCGGCGTAAACAGTATATTGCATTTCCATTACTGACCATGAACAGGCTCAGTTAAATCGAGTCTATAATAATTTGATATTTGTCATTTTCGTTGACTTTTAAACTTGTCTTTTTTTAATTAGTCAATGTTGCTATCATTTACCGTCTATGAAGGCAGTTGAAAGTAGTTGGCACGATGCATATATTTGTGTAAATATTGAGTTGCGCTCATCCCGGGGCTAGGCGGCGTAAACAGTATATTGTTTTTCAATTACAGCCCATCAACAGGCTTAGTTAAACCAAGTCTGTCATAATTTCATATAAGTCATTTTCGGTGACTTTTAAAGTTGTCTTTTTAATCTATTTTAATGTTATAGTAATGTTGCTTGTGCCGTGTGGCGGTTGTAAAATGTCTTTTTGTATATTCAGTCAGTGTTGCTATCATTTACCGTCTATGAAGGCAGTTGGCACGATACATATATTATTTGTCTAAATATTGAAACGGGGTGGACAGTTATATGCATTTCCATTACAACCAAGCCTGTTATATATTGGTATGGTAAGTTCATTTTCAGGCGGCGTGGTCCAATTTTGTTTTGTATTTCTAATCGGCTTTTATTGTTATCTTTATTGTATTGCTGGATTTTGATTCAAATGTTGTAAACTTTACGTAATGACCGCTTCTTGGACTGTTGGAATGTTGCCTTAATAGACAAGTGGTTTTAATGTCAAGGTAAATTTAGAGACAGCGTATAAAAAGACAAGGAATAAAAACGGATTGAAATAGCGGACTTGTTATCGAGGTGGTCTGTAAGAGGGGTTTTACTGTATACCATTATACCCATACAACACCCTGCAAATCGGAATGTGAACTCCATTGTACCCAGAGAGATCACAGGTTTCTTTATCAATGAGTAACTGCTGTGATATAATGAAAACTACACAACAAACACAATGTATCTGACAAAACACAACATCAATATAGGATTAGTTTAAACTTTAAGGTCGTTATTATTGCCTTGACCTTGACCTCGATGACATAAAATGAAGCAGTCATGTTGCATGTTTAACAAACCATTTTCAAGATGACAAGTCAGTTGTGTAATAAGATTATTAAAAGTTTAGTGAAGTTTGTTTTCGCCTCCATTTACTTTAGGAATCGCTGCATAAAAATAGCGGCAGCTGTTTTGAAACCGGAAGTGTATTGTTAAATCTTCAAGTTATATATTTGATTCAATTCAACAACGCCGTTTTAGTATTCATAATCATGAAAGGAATAGATTGTAGATAATATTAATATTTGTCATATTATCTGAGGTACCGCAAGGGAAAAGGAGTCTTCGGTAATACATGTACTAATTAAAATTCGATATTAATGTCGTTTCTATTTTTTGAAAGAACAAATTATCTATAATTTTCACGTAAAAAACATGTGATTTTATTGCATATTTTGACTACATAATGTAAATTTCACCACGAAATACATATAAGCAATGTCGTCTGCTCAACTTTATGACGTCGTTTCTAAAATTGACGTCAAATGCTCGAGGACAACTTCTCCTTTGACGATCCCCAGTTTTGAATCAATGTAACAAGTCAGTTGTGTGACAAAATTATTAGTGGTTTAGTGAAGCTTATTGTCGTTTCCATTCAAGTAGTGTTTCATGTATTGTTTTATTTATTTTTATTGTAGTAAACAACCAATGCGACATCTGTTTTGTAAGTCAATCTCGCTTTTGTCACCCTTTAAAGCTGAATTATCAAGAAAAACAACTGGGTTCTAAAGCAACGGACAAGCTTCATTCGAACAGATATTTTCTAGAATGTAAAAGGCAATCGGAAATTACTGTCAATTTTGTTTAGAATTATATTGGCGCAATCAATGTGTACACATGCGTTTCAAAACATTTCCTATTTAATACAATTTCCCCATCAACAATTTGTGCAGTTATACATGTAAGCTGTTTGCGGCAATTGCGATTTTTATAATTCCCGTTTAATTCCTTCTTTTAAAAAAAAATAATTTTGTTATAAGATTATGTAACAGTTTCTTTATGCATGTAATAGGATTTTATCGTTCATTTACCACAAGTATATAACTGTTTTTTCTTTATTTCCTAACTTTAGCGTTCCCTGTGATACAAAGTATTTATATACTAAAGTTCTCTGCTTAAATTCAGGAAAACTCATTATTTTATCTAATCATTGTTAAAATGATGTTTTCTTGGCCGAATTTTTAAAGAACATAATGCGAAATGCGGAAAAAAGTCTCTAATAATTGTTGTTCTCACTAGGGACTTAATCAGTTGTTTACGTAATTTTTCAGACATCCTTAACAAAAGTATTTGTCAATTATAAAACAACAGTGCACAAATCCTTAACAAAATTATTTTTTAATTATTAATCACCAGTGCCGACAAGAGGCACAGTTTTTGCAAGAAAAAATATAAAATTTTGTGGATGTTACGGAAAATGATATTAATAATAGTCTTATTCTAGATCAGTTGAACAGGGGCACGCCACGGGAGAATGTCTATTCGGTCATACATGTACCGACATTTTTGTTGTTACAATCTTTTGAAAAAACGTGCAATTATAATCTTATTATAGATGTTTTGTTACACATTTTGACAACATAATGTTATTTTTATCGCGGAATGCGTAATAAGTAATGTCGACTGCTAACCTTTAGACCTCTAAAAGGCGAGTTTATAAAGGAAATTCTTAAATTAATGATATTAAAAAGAACAAAAAAATAACGACCAGCATTGACCCAACTGAGTGTCAAAGGGCGAGAAAGTTGTGCAGCAAAATCGGGACTCGAACCCGGTACCTCTCGCTTATAGGCCGAGATAGTGACTAGATTCGTAGCTTTACATGAGCAAGCACATCTGGGCAGTAAGACAAACAATACAGTCAGTGTTTTCGATTCCATAACACTTTAAATGAATGATGTTGGTTTACATCACATCAGTTTGTAAAAGGGCAATGAAAATCGCTTTAAGTAGATTCATTACTTCATAAAATTGGAACTCAGCAGTTTTCATGGTAAGACAAACAGAGAAACAGAAAGAATTATAAATCTTTTGACCGGCTGCACTTTTAAGAATATAAGTCTAATAGCGCGTTACCAAGCAGTTTTTACGATACTGTGAATCCATTTTTTGTGGTTATAAAATTTAGTGATTTGCGGTAAAACGGCATGTTCGTGGGTTTTTTATTTAAATTTAACAAAAGTTAGTCTAAGAGTTTAATTTATATTTGTTTTATAATGTTCGTGTTATTGTAGATTTATTTATTAGTTTGTTCATCATCTCCGCGGACAGACGTTTGTACATGTATACAAATTTAAGGTGCATCGTTATTATATTAAATTCGATGATGTTGCGCATTTTATATTTGTAAGGTTTATTTAGAAATATGAGCTTCACGCCACTAGGCCGCCAACTTCAAGCCGCTAGGCCGCCAACTTTAGTCAGCTTGGCCGCCAATTTCACGCCCTTCTCGAGACTAAATATTGAACTGTTAATGGAATGGTTCATGATATTTTCACTGAATATCTTAAACTGTTTACTGTTGTTTAAACTATCTGTATCGATATATTCATGCCATGATGTACATGTATTTCCAAATGTACACAACTGTTTTGTTTAGAGGACAATTATTTTGTTTCAGATTCTCTCGGAAAACGATAACCACTCGTACTGGCTTGTGTCAACATATTAAATCACATTTACTTTGTTTACAGGTCTTCTACAATTTGAAATGATGAAATTTGATATTTGCAAACAGTTAATATTTTCGTCTTAATACATGACCAGGCACCTTTAACAGAAAGATGAAGGTAACTGCCTGTCACTGTAACAATCAAGTCGAAAACTCATTCAGTCATTAACACGAAACGATTATTAATGGAACAATGATGTTGTTTTTCCGTCGATTAAACTGTATGTATAGAGCAAGGCAAAAGCAAAATATGATTTGTTTAGGTTTTTTAAGTTAAAAGCTGCACATGTAAGGTTGCAAGCGAATATGTGCATCTAAAATTAGGAGAAACCATGGGCAAATCAGTACATTAAAGGCTATTCTGTTTCCAGTAAACACCCGACGTCAGAACGACGTTGGATTTAGGTGGAATTTTGGTCGTGACATCGGCGACCTAAATCCAACGTTAATCCGACGTCGAAAATGCGATGTCGTTTAGAAGTCAGAAAATAATGTTTACGTCGGAAAGACGTGGGTTTATGTTGACTTCTAAAGGCACCAGGAAAACATATTTTCGAATATCTCATATTTTTCAAAATTATCTATTTATATGCATAAATTCAATTATTAATAAAATAAATAGACATTTATTGATGAATTCAAAAACACACTGAAGGTGTTTTTTAAATAGTATTATTACCCCTATAGTAATAAAATGAAGAAGGAAGAGGTTCGATTTTGTCGAATTTCGGTCGGATTCTGGTCAAAATATGGTTGGATTTTTGTCGAAGCCCGACGTCAATCCGACGTCGGGAAATGGCCTCTAAAACTTACATTTCCAACAAAATTCCAACGTTGATCCGACGTCGATTTCGGACGTCAATTCAACGTCTTTTCGACGCTAAATGTTTATTGGGTAGGTAGCGCTGTAACAACTTTGGCTTTAAAATATACTCACTCGTACGTATGCGATGAAAATGTACTACATCTCGTTTACTTTGTTACTTTGATCAAGTTGACAAGTCATTTTATATATGAAACAAATGTTTATGGTACAATGACATTTGTTTTTTTCCCGTCGATTTAACTCTTTGTATGCAGCAAGGCAATATGCAAAATATGTTTTGTTTAAACTACTATCATTATCATTCTAATGTGGCACATGGCAGATTGCATTTTGGTCCTTTAAAAGTGAGTAGTTATGTGCAACTAAAAGTAGAACAGTTGCAAACAAATTTGATGAGGACTGAAGTCTAAAGAATTGTAAGTGGCACATTGCAGGTTGCATTTTGGTCTTTTAAATGCGAGTATATGCATCTAAAAGTAGGACAGTTAAAAACAAATGTTGATTGCAGATTGTTTTGTGGTTGGTATGGTCCTGCCGTCTTCTTCCAATTTGTACGTATATCGCTGATGACGTTTCCTTATAATTTCTACCTAAGGATTGAGAAGATTTGAATAAAAACATAAAATTTATGAATTCGTAGTGTTGCAAAATGACCATCTATTTCTTGTGTTGGGAATTTCTAGAAAAAAAAAACGTCCATAAAATATTAAGTTTAACATGATGCTGCAGAGAATTTATTAGTAAAATTGTAACAAAAAGAAAAAAAACACCTAGATTTGCACATATACAATAAAATTCTGTAATGGTTTTTAGAAATTCCAAGAAAGCCTATCTATATAAAAAACTGTCTTGTCATATAATTTCACATTGATGCAGGAAATCAGTAAAAGTCAAAGCTGTTCGCTGAATTATCTCATTGACGGAAATGGTATTCTGTTCCAGGTGCTGTCGGCCTAAGAGAAGTGGTCCCGCCATTAAATTATAATTCTCACGTTCAACTAAATTGTCCTATTAATTTTAATTTAGTGAAATAAATACATCGTGTTCTATATATAATATAATGAACCAGACGGTTGACTGTTGCCCAGACTCTTTTGAGTGCAATTTAGCATGATGCATGTATTTGCGTAAATATTGAGTTGCGCCCAACCCGGGGCTATGCGGCGTCAACAGTATATTGCATTAAAGTACTGCACATGAACAGGCACAGTCAAACCGAGCCTGAAACAATTTGATATTTGTCATTTTCGGTGACTTTTAAAGTTGTCTTTTTAATCTATTTTTAATTTTATAGCAGCGTTGTTTGTGCCGTATTGCGGCTGTAAAATGTCTTCCTATATTTTCAGTCAGTGTTGCTATAATTTACCGTCTATGAAGGAAGTTGGCACGATACATATGTGTGTAAATATTGAGTTGCGGTCAACTCGGGGCTAGTCGGCGTAGGCAGTAAATTGCATTTCAATTACTACCCTCGAACATGCTCAGTCAAACCGAGACTGTTATAGTTTGATATATGTCGCCTTCGGTGACTTTTAAAGTTGTCTTCTAATCTTTTTTAATATAAATGTGCTTTGTTTGTGTCGTGTGGCGGCTGTAGAATGTCTTCCTGTATATTCAGTCAGTGTTGTTATCATTTATCGTTTATGAAGAAAGTTGGCACGATGTATATATTTGTGTAAATATATAGTTGTGCTCAACTCGGGGCTAAAATAAACGGCGGGGACAGAAATATGCATTTCAATTACAACCAAGCTTGTCATATTTTGGTATTTGTCGTTGTTGGTGGCTCTTGATGTTCCTTTTTATGTGTCGTAGCCTATGTTTTATTCCTAAGCGGGTTTTATTGTTATCTTTATTGTTTTGCTGGATTTTGATTCAAATGTTGTAAACTTTACGTAATGACCGTAGACAGGGAACCGCTTCTTGGACTGTTGAAATGTTGCATTAATAGACAAGTGGTTTTAATGTCAAGGTAAATTTAGAGACAGCGTATAAAAACGGATTAACATAGAGGTCTTGTTATCGAGGTGGTCTGTAAGAGGGGTTTTCTGTATATCACTATACCCATACAACACCCTGCAAATCCGGAAATCCCAATGTGTATACTCAGTAAGCAGAAAAGTCAATCATAGGGTTTTTTCCAGTAAGCAAATACTGAGAAGAAATGAAAACGTCACAACAAACACAACATATCTGACAAAAAAAACAACAACGATATAGGATTAGTTTAAACTACAAGGTTGGTATTATTGCCTTTACCTTGACCTTGATGACATAAAATAGAGTAGTAATGTTGCATGTTTAACAAACCATATTCAAGATGATAAGTCAGTTGTGTAATAAGATTATTAATAGTTCAATGAAGTTTGCTTTCGTCTCCATTTACTTTAGGAATTGCTGCATAAAAAATAGCGGCAGCTGTTTTAAAACCGAAAGTGTATTGTTAAATCATATATATTTGATTCAATTCAACAACACCGTTTTAGTATTCATTATCATGAAAGGAATAGATTGTAGATAATAGTAATATTTGTCATATTATCTGAGGTACCGCAATGGAAAAGGAGTCTTCGGAAATACTTTACGTGTTAAAGTCGTTTCTTTTTTTGGAAAGAACTTAAAATTATCTATTATTTTCACATAATAAATATGTGATTTAAATGCATATTTTGACTATAAAATGTAAATTTCACCACGAAATACATATAAGCAATGTCGTCTGCTCAACTTTATGACGTCGTTTCTAAAATTGACGTCAAATGGCCGAAGACACCGTTTCCAGTGACGAGCCCCAAATTTGAATCAATGTAACAAGTCAGTTGTACGACAAAATTATTAGTGGTTTAGTGAAGCTTATTATCGTTTCCATTCAAGTATTGTTTCAGGTATTGTTTTTTTTCAGTTTTATTTAAGTACACAGCCAATGCGACACGTGTTTTGAACACGTAAGCTAATTTTGCTTTCGTCATCCTTTAAACGCTATACTTTACGGAATAAAGTGTTTTAAAGCAAACAACCACGCTTTATTAAAGCAGATATTGTCTAGAAGTAATGTAATCAGTAAACGGAAATTACTGTCATTTAGCCTATAATTATATTGGCTCACTCAATGCGTGCACATGAATTGCAAAACATTTCCAATTTGACAAGTTGCCCAACAATAGGTTTACCAGTTATTTCCTGTGTGCGCAGATTGCGAGAAATATTTTTTTATTGTTCCCTCCTTTTATATTTTTTTTATACGGAACATTTCTCATTAAAATCTGCCTTTTGCATTCTTTGTGATTCAGAGAATTGATATACTAAAGTTCTCTGCTTGAATTCTATTATGTTCAATTCCACCATTGTTTTCTCATTCACGAAAACTCATTATTTTTTCTGATAATTGTTAAAATAATTGTAAATGACTCTGTCGCAATTTATGATGATTTGTCGTCTGCAAATGTCTGGAATAACACAATGGATCAAGTTATCACATCATGTAATCAGCTAGTAGATTGATAATAATTATACGTCACATCATTTAAACAGCTAGTAGATAAATAATAATTATACGTCACATCATGTAAACAGCTAGTAGATAAATAATAATTCGAGGACGTGGTGCAAGAAGGTGCTATCTGCATATTTGTAAATTTTCGGGAAAAGCAGTTTTAAGGTTTGACTCTCTGAAAAATCAGGTTTAAGGTTCTTCAGTTTTGTTTTCTGCATGGATGTGCAGCTAGATTACATCTATATTATAACAATTTTTCAGTTAAATTGCTCTCAATTTACACACCCAAATAAGGTATAAATGCAGAAAGCCCCTTTGTGCAGTACCGAATTTTACGAAATTTGGTTAAAATTCACCGCTAGAAGGTGCTATGTGGCAGATAGCCCCTTTTAACATCGTAGTTTGATTCATGAAAACTAACAATTTCTTAAAGATAAGTGTTTTTTTAAGTATGTAGTAGGCAGGTATCATATGATTTTAATATATTATACATTTTAAAGATAACAGCTTCTGATTTTTAATATACTCAACAAAAAAAAGAAACCTGACACTGTAACTTTGAATAAGTATGAGGTGCATATTCAAAATCTATATATTTTTGCACCATCCAAAAGAAAATAACCACTGAATCACTTGTTTCATGCACCAAAAATATCAAAATGCATAATTAAGTTCAAAACATGCACAATTTTTATTACATACCACAATTCATTTAGCTTTAAATCTGATTCCAGGAAAATACACCAAATATAAAGTGTCAGGTTTCTATTTTTGTTGAGTATTAAACTGGTTTGGTAACTGACATTTTTCTTTCGATATAAATTTAGTGTTCTCTCTAAGAGTTACTAGTTTCATCTGAATCTTATTCTTCCTGGTTTGGTTCCAGAAGTTTTCTTAGACTTTCAGAGATGATTTAGGGTCAAGTAAGTCATGTTAGCATCACAGATAATACCTGACTTTCACAAAATGATATTAGGTCATTGTGTGCTTCTATAATAGGGAAGTTTGTCAGTATATAAAACAATTATTTTAATTTTTTCGAGAATGCCTGACCACCCTTTTCTTGTTGGACTTCCTTTTTCATTGAATCAAATGCATCAAATCTGCAAGGTCATACATATCTGCAATATTTTCATTGCATAATGCTTCTTTTTCGGTGGCACCAAGATGGCCTTATTTATAAGAAATATAATGATTTTTTTATATCCAGACCCATAAGCGCGTTTCGGAGTAAAGCAGCATTTTTATCTAGGATATGTTTTGCATTTGCAGAGGTTCCATTTGAACAGGGAGTTGACCCTTTGACTCTGAAATTTCAAAAAGGCCTCAATTTGACCCCTTTAATTTTAGTTAAACAGTCATTAAAAATCTCGGATTATTTCTGCTATGAATTTGCAGAATTCTTCAACATATTATCAAAATGACCCTCAGGATTCAGCTCTATTAAAAACCCCTGTATTTGATGTAACACAACAATCAACATAGAGTGACCATTGGATAGGACATTGATTCTTTTCAATCCATTGCAAACTAGAAAATTCTCTAATTTTGCAACATGATATTGCTGTTTTTTGTGCAGTATTGTTAATTGTTTGCTTTCTCAGCTGTTTCAAAAAAGGACCAGGGAGTTGTTTTTTTTAAATCTTCATACCAGGTATACAATCTAGCTTCCTTCAAGGTCCCCACCTTTGTCTAGTTTAAATTTGACGGTCAATGCATTTTGATTTCATTGCTCTTTCTTTTCAATCTAGCATCTCTTACTTGTTTCTATATTTTTGTTCTTTTCCGAATTATTTTATATTATATACTTCTGTTGAGTTGCTACTTTCTCATTGTACTTTAAGATATTCAGTAAAATTTATCATGTCTTAGCTCTTAAGAAGGAAGTTTTGTATTTTTTAAATACTTTTCGACCATTGCAGTATTTTTCCAAAGACAAACGTTTTTCTTTTAATGTTATGAAAATTTGCCTCAGAAATCTTTTAAGCAGATTGAAATTAGCTGCTGTCCAGCATAAACAATGAGCTTGTCAAGTTAAATTGGGTTAAAATGATACAATTATCATTAATAGCAATTAAAAGTAATATCATATTCAATACAAGAAGGAGCTATCTGGCAAATATCCCCTTTTGCCTTGCAAAAATGCATAAAGCTCCTTCTTGCGCTATGAATTTTTCACCTTTTGCAGATAGCACCTTTGTGTTCTGGTGATAACATATGTTAAACATAACTTTTAATACTAGATATTTATATATTGTATAGATCAAGGTGAAACACATTAAAAAACGTCACATCATGTGCACAGCTAGTAGATAGATAATAATTATACGTCACATGTAAACAGCTAGAAGATAGATAATAAATATACGTCACATCATGTAAACAGCTATTAGATAGATAATAATTATACGTCACATCATATAAACAGCTAGTAGATAGATATAGAGGATTATTTGTTTTTACCATTGTAAGATAGAAATATATTTAACCGAGTGAGCTCCGGAATTCGTATTTTCACGAGTGGCGAAGCCACGGGTGAAAATACATAATTCCGGAGTTCATGAGTGAAATATATTTCTATCTTTCACTGGTAAAAACAATTTTTTTTATTTTATGCTTTCAGAGCAAAATTTGCGTGAATTTGAGAGAAAAGTTGCAAGGAATGGCGCCAAAACCGCTTGCTTATGACGTGACATCATGACGTCAACTATACAAAGGGGTAGATTCACGAAGGGTGAATATTGGCCTAATACTTAGCAGAAAATTAAAAATGAAAAAGTAACATTTTTATGCTTAAAAAACTATTGTTTTATTCTTTGTGTTTACAAAAACAACAAAAGATGTGAAAAAGTAATTGAAAATATGTACCTGTATAGTAAATAAATGAACACAGGTTTGTATGTTTTTGTACATTTTTCATAATTTTCCAACATTTAAGTGAAAAATTTGTATTGGGCACAGGCCTCGACCAAAAAGAAAATCATTTCAATATATTTGCAAAATAATAGGGAAAATAATTTTGTAAACGAAATTTTGGTCGAGGCCTGTGCCCATGACGAAAATTAACTTTGAACTTTGCCAGGTAGTTTGACTACATTTGCTTATATGTACGCATTTCTTCGTAATAAATCACTGGATTGCTAATCTTGCTTGTTTTTATTCATAAAATATCAATCCTACACCATATAAAGCCTGAAATAACAGGTTAAAGTTTGTAGAAATTGACAGGTAAGGATCGTATAGGAAACCGACAAAATTAAAATTGTTCGACAATTCTGGGAACGAAAAACGACGAAGACAACAACAACAACAAAACTGTAAACAAGTTGTTACGTTCAAAACCATTCAAGTTTGGAATAAAAAGGAGATTTTTAATAACAGCATTATGTCAGGCATGATGAGATTGACAGACGAGCATCCATTGTACCGGGTTTGAGTAAGGATAGCCTGAAATGATCCTACCTCTATAAGCGTCTGGAAAAGTTTAGTTCGTCCACGGAATAAATCGATCGACATGTATGATGTAGTTGTACGTATTTTTTATTTTCAATTTATAAAGTATCCAGTGTGGTAATATAATATGTCTTGTGTAATGTGTTTTTATTTAAATAAGATTAGCTGCAACAGATTTGCGAATGGAGAATAATACATGTACCGAAGTATCAACATGTACAAATTATATAGCCATACTGTAGCCAGAGAGTGAGAAGACAGTATCGGTAATAAATGTCATAAACTACAGTATCCGTTTTTCTTCAGTATCATAAATATAGCTACAGTTACTATAATTGGAGTCTATGGGATTTGAATTGCCTTAGTCTAACTTTACAGTAAGTGTACATCGCCTGCTTTAATTTGTTGTTAGTACTGTTGCATTGCAGGCATTGAGATCAGTGGGGGTGATTATGTAAAACTTTGACTCCTAACATTCGCATTACACCGTATTAAGACCACATCTAGAACTGGACAAAAACGGTCTTAACAGCGGTGCGATCTAAATCCGTGGTAGAAAATAGTTCAGATCTGTTAAGGAGGAGACCTTCAAAGTAATATAGGAGGCGATCATAAGGATGATAAAGCAATCGTCATAAAATGTCGACACTGACGTTTATTAGCCGGCAACAGTTACTGTCCTATCATTATATTTCGCGATGGTTTAATTTTCGCGTATTTCGCGAACTTAACCCTTGCATGAAAAAGCTTATCTAATAACAAGAATAAAACTGCGTGAATTGATGTCCGCGTGAAAATGTCATTAATCGCGCATGTGCGAAAAGTCTGTATCGCCAAAAGTTATGTTAATAAGATTGCGCGAATTCATGTCTGCTTGAAAATGTCATTTATCGCGCATGTGCGAAAATTCTGTACCGCGAAAATTCTTTTCATAATATTGCGCGAATTTATGTCCGCGAGAAAATGGCATTTAAAGCGTCTGCGTGAAAATTTTGTCCCGCGAAATAAAATGGATCCACAGTAGATGGTATGTCTCTTGTTAAAAAAAGCTTTTCGTACTTTCACTGTCTGTCGTTGCTATCACTCCATTTAGCTTAATTTTTAATTAAAAAAGAACGTGCATAGTTGATAACGTTAAAAGTGGTATTGCAACATTAGACAAGGTATTGTTGAATATTTTATACAAAATAATTCAAGCTGTACATGTGTTAGCTACAACGCTTATTCGCTCACTACTTAAAAAGGTCATTGAGTTTGAAGGATTTATGTTTTGAAAATCGTTTAGTTAAATTAATTGTGCTTATTAAGAGATATTCTAATAGGAACAAATACTTTAAGACTCTAAGCTGTATTTAACAGTGCTTTAGGTCAGTTTATGTTTCTACATGTACTGGGAATTAAGTTTCGAACGTCTTTCGAAAAGACCAACACAGAAAAGTACTCTTACGACCAATACTGGTAAGTGAAAATTAAAAGGACAATTCAGCAAGTACTAATTTTGTAGAAAAGCGGTACTTCGTTTTTATTTAACGGGTTGGTTCCAGCTTGGACAGTATGCACTTAGTATATTGTCCTCTGAGACAAGGCGCGGTAAGTTCTAGCCAGTACGGTGGGCTCGGATCCTCTTTAAACATCAGCAATCCGGTGCAAGTCTGTAGTACAGTACATATTAAGAAAATGATCTTTACCGTCGCTTTCATCTTCTCTTATTCTTTGTGAACCGGCGGATATAATACGCCTTATCAACTTGAAATAATTTTGTCTGAGTCATTATGAAATCACTTACAATAATATATTTTTTATTGGCAAATTTCTACATTGCTTATGATATTATATATTATGTAAATTATGTGATGAATATATCTAAAATCCTATAATGAGGGGTCACATATAAAATTTTCTGTTTGTACTGAACACTAAGCGCAAACAAGGGTTCCACATAGTGAACAAGCACATCTGTAAAGTATGACCAGCATACTTGCCGACCTGCCTCACGCACTGCTAGTCTTCATACATGCATGCCAGCAAACATACCTGGCTATGGACTGTTCACGATTCATACACTAAAATCGCATGTAGCGTCACTGTAAAATATGGGTCTTTAGCTGGAATTACACAAATGTTAAAAAGAAGCATGCATACAAACATAGTCTGTGACTCTTCACGGTTTATACACAAACGTCTCACGTAGCATCACTGTAAGGAAAAGGACTTTAGGTGGAATGAAGAAAATGAAAAAAAATAACGTTTGCAAAACTTAGCGTCAGATCACTGGTTCAAGTCCATCGAAGATTTTCCTCAAAGGTCAGTCCATACGGATAACGTGCACAGTCTGTCTACAGAAGAAAAAACAACATAACGTTAACGATTTTCCAGAAAAGAAACCCTGCGGTATCCGTAGAAAGAAAAGACCAAATGTATTTAGAAGAAGGTCATTAGTCTGCTGACCGGCTGCACTTTTAAGAGCGTTAGACTAATACGATTAAAGTTTTATAGACTTACAGATTTTTTATGATAGGGGATTGTTTAAAACAAAACTGCTGTTTCCAAGATAATGTTTAATGATTCAGCGTTGTAAACAACAGCCAGACTTCATTGAATATTCCCTAGAATACTCTAAAAGTGATTTATGGATGTTGCAAGGAATTTGACGTTAATTTATACTGTGGTTATTATAGAATCAAAGGGTTATTTTCATCATTTTGTTAAGCGTCTCCAGAGGCAGATGTCTTCGCATGAAATATATGGTCAGTTTGTTAAACATATTTACAATATATCTTCAGGAAGGTCTGGTGAATTGTTGCTTTTAACACATACATGCCATATTTCTGGAAAGATTTTCAGGGTTCCATTTTGTTTAGAATTTCCTGGGGATTTTAACATCATTCCATTGAATTTTTTCAGGGAACTCGGCTAAGAAAATGAACATAAATTATCAATACCACTGATTTTAGCATTTTCATTAAAATTCATCACTGGTACCCATTTTAAGTGATTTAGAATAAAAAAAGCTGGCTGTTGTTTTCGCTTATTTTAAGTTAATGGATGAACTTCGAACAGCATGTTTACACTAGGATGTACACGTAAATACAATGTTACAAAATGGTCTTGAAATGTGGTGAAAGATTGAAATAAAATGTTTTTTCTTCAGTTTTACTCATCAAACGTAATTCCACGACGTTTTATTCTGCCACAGAATAAACGTTTCATGTAATTTGAAACATTTAAGAGCACCAACTTTAAGATTAACAAATAACTGGGATTCATAGTTATTTTAAAATTGTCTTGCTTAAGGGATGGTCTTGAGTCATAAATTGTTCTGTTACGTGCTAGTTTGTCTCCACTGGTTTTTGTAGATAAAAATTTGTTTATAAAATGTCTAGCAGTCACTAGCTTATATATTAAATTGTTCTTTTTGTTCTACTGCAGATGTTGTTTTCTATGTACATTTGTGTATCTTTTGTTGCTTTAAACTTCCGTCTTGTTAACACGGTGCGTTTAAGGCAGGCATTAAAAATTGAACAGTTAATGCACGTTTAAAGTTACAAATTTGCATTTGATTGTAGGAAAGAGGATACTAAAGTGAAATGGATGATTGTGAAGAAGAAACTTAATGATCGATGACCTGGTGTTCTTAGGCCTATCCATAGAAATGGTAGGTTTTGATTTTTATTGTCTCTTCTTTGCATAACTTCTCTCTCCTCTCTTCTCTATTCTTTTCTCTCCTTTCGTTCCCTTTCTTCTCTTCTTTTCTCTTCATTGTTTTCTTTTCTCCTCTCTCTCCTCTCTTTCTGATCTCTCTCCCTCCCTTTCTCACTCTCTTCCCTTCTATCTGGCTACGATTATTTAAAATATTTATCAGATTATCCAATCGTTAAACTAATCGACCTCACCCAAAAATAGAAAAATCCTTTTTTAAAGTTGCAACAATATTTAAAATTTTATTTCAATTCTATATTTAGCAGTGGTTTAAAATCCATGGAAAAATACAATACAAAAAATTTTGAAATCGCAGTTTTTGATATACGATATCTTAGTGTTTTAACCTTGAGGATAAGTTTAAATCGAGCAATGATGTTAACTGCATATCAGCCGGTAGATCAAACTGACAAGTGATTTGCATTTACAATTTATTAATGGTACAATGAAGTTTGTTTTCGCTCAGTATGCAACAATTCAATGTTTTTCATGGAGTTGTTTACTTGTTTACTTGAATATACATTTTGGCACATGACAAGTATTTTCTTTACTGTTTTAAATTAATGCATCAACTACGTTGTTCCGTTTAGGCCATCGTGAATTCGCCCTCACACGAAGGATCGGTGGTAGTTTATTTATCCAGTGGTTCAAAGAAGACGGAGTTTTTTATTTAAATTTCGACAACACTTTAAATTTAATTTCAAATCTATATTTCGCGGTAGTTTACAATTCGTGCAAAGATCTGCTTACAAAATCCACGAAAATAAGATCCCCGCGAATATGACATTAAATGAACTTGCAGATTTAGACATACGATGTCACATTGTTCTGACGTTGAGGACGCGTTTTAATCGATTAACGAAGTTAACAGCATATCAACCTGTAGGTCAAGTTGACAAGAGATTTGCATTAACGATTTATTAGTGGTGCAATAAAATTTGTTTTCGATCAGATTATATATGCAACAATGCAATTATTGAAAGATGTATAGAATGGAGTAGTTTAAATGATTATACATTTTTTGCAAATGACAAGTAGTTTACTTCACTGTTTAAAAGTGCGGTGTTCTGTTGAGGCCATCGTGTCGTAGCCTGTACGCAGAGTTTTCTTGCATACCAGATAAGTATTTCCGCGTGTTTTACCGGGGAAAGAAAAACTTATCTTTTTCCTAGGGAAAAGATAACGTTCGCGTGCTACACGAGTGACGTCACATCTTGAAGTATCTGACGTAATTTTTTCAAGTTAGTGACGTCATTTAGAAAATAAGGTTTACGTTAACGTCAATATTTCAGCGTAAGAAAACAAAATTTAGTTTGTATACATGTACACAAATGTTATGAACAGTAAAAGGTATGCAAGAAAAAGTATCTTGCATGGGACATTTGGTAAAGATAGAAAAATCTGTCACCGAGGGGGAACTGTTTTGCGGGAACGAGGCTCTTATACTTATAATCATAACCATCATAAACAAGAAAAATATACATAATAATACAACAGACAGATAGGAAGATTTTAGTTGATTTTGGCTCGGGCAGTACCTATAATAATAGCCGCTCATTAACTAATGAACTGTACACAAATGTTTTGTCTTGTAAAGTCAATGCACCAACGTTTTGTCCAAATCCTATCTTCATCCGATTTGAATTCAACGTCGCTGTTTTAAATGTGTAATTCCAACGAGCCGATGTATAGCAAATACAAAAGTTTAGATAGTTTGATATGCTTGTTTGTGATTTTGCATGCAAAATTGTCGAGATGGGTGGGTATGAGCTAATTCTGCAAGAGAACTTTTTACGTTTATTTGTTATGTAACGGAAATCCGTTACTCACCTCTTATGAGTCTATTATAAATCAACGAATTCCTTTGCGTTAATTTTCAAGTTCATTTGTTGTTGTACGGCAATTCGCTCATCCCATTTTATAAGTCTTTATATTTCTTTGCTTTAATTTTTTCAGAATTTATATCGAAGTTCACTACTGCTGTGGGTGGTACTTTCTTTCATTATATTGACTGTCAAGGCTGCCTCGTCAGCAAAGGAATCGTCGACAGTTGCAAACAAACGGACAAACACTGAGGAACACGATTGCGACTGGGGATGCATTGGTACTGATTCCAAACTACAGGCATGTGAAGCTAGATGCCTTATAGAATTTCGTCAAAACGATGGAGGACAAAGGCAGTGTCAAAATTTGTGTGCCGTAAAGTACTTGAATTGTATTGAAATGTGTTCTAGGAACGTGTGGCTTGTATAGAGCTGTACATGGAAAACTGTTCCACTGTGGCAGTACCATATATAAAACCATCGTAGCAGATATGAAATTAATGGACGAAGTAAAACTATGAGAAGGTGTCGCTTTTAATTGTTTTATTTCCTGCAGCATCAATTCTCCAAATCACAGAAAGGGTTATTTGTTAATTAAAAGTTAAATGTGAGATATTTTTCCCTGTAAATTGTTTATTGGTTATAATTTGTTATTTTACATTTTATTGAGTATGGAATCAATTGTAAAACAAAATTTAAATTTTTTGGGATGATTTGTTTTCTATTCGACATCTCCGGAATTGTACACATCTGATTGGCTTATAAGAGTCATGTGTCTGGGTTTCATTTCTCAATGAGGTTGCTTTGGTTTTATGCAAATTAGATTTAAAAAATTCGACAGTTCACCCATCGATGAAACGCAATTTAATCATTAAAAGGCTTTTAATGTTTCGTGCAGATAAAGTAAAGAAAAAAACATCACAATTTGATAAATTATTTCCAGCTTTCCAATACTATATCCTGACATGAGTAAATCCTTACAAGAACATCACTAGTGTTATATTAATGAAACTTATAAAACTGAATATAATGTTAAACGTCGTATATTTCTGAAAAAAAAACACACAACAACAACAAACTCCTAAGCGGTTCACATTTCATTGGAATTATTATCATATATCAGGATGTTAACAAGCAAATATATCGTTTAATTCGGTCAGTAGATTTGTGCAATTCTAAATTACTATAGAACTAACAATAACGTGTGTCTATAGAAAAGTTAACTTTCTAAAAGGATAGACAAGTTATGACGCAGCACAATTCCCGACTATATTTCCAAAAGATATGTAGATAAGTAAAAGCTTTCATTAAAACCACCCCGAATAAAGACCATCTCAATAATGACCACTATTTTCTACCCTTTTATAAGGACCATATTGTTGTTCAGACCACTTCTTCCAGTCTTAATAAAGGGCCATTGGATGATAAGTACATGACTGTTCAAACCGATTAACCTTTTTTGTCTTTAAAATGTGAAATATTCATATCAGGAATCGCCACACTCACAAAACACAGCCTCCTTACGCAGCGTAAAAAAGAGAGGAAACAAGAGCATTTTGTTATAAGTATGCTAATTCAAACAAGACGCCACAAACAATTAACGAAAAAGAGAATCCTTGGGGTTACCACCTTGGAACGGTCAGTGGCAAAACAAATTGCCACTGGGTGTTTAAACCAGGCTCTAGGGTGCACCAACGCTAAAAGCATATATGAAATTGTTTATTAATTATCTTTTTGTTTAATAGCTCTAATTCTCTTGACTGTCTATTAATTACTAACATCATTCGAAATCGCACGTTAGTTCCTAGGAAAGATAATACACATGTTTTCTTTGGTGATGGCCCGCTGCTTTTAGATTGACAAACTTGTTCTAAAGGTACAATAATTCAAACCTTGTTATGCTAATGAGAGTCTCCTCTTACAATGTGTCTCAAGTTGATGTTCTATGAATACTTCTCAGAAAAACATCAGTATCAATAGGAAATGGCATAGGCAGAAACATTGAATACATGTACAATAAATGTATATCGTACTTTGTGACCCAGAGCCAGAATACAATTAGATTTAAAGCAAAGTTTGGATTTTCAGAATACATACCGCCAACAGTAAATAAAGTAGAGAGGGAAAAGAGTACATGTTTGTGATATGATAACTTCAAAAAGAAAAATTAACTATTATAAAAGAGAAATACTCTGAGCATTTACCGCCTTGTAAAGGAAGTGTGATATATTTTCCCATTATGTGATTTAAAACAGGTTCTAGGGTGGGCAAACATCAAACTTGCTCTAACTATTATAGTATAAACAGCACAAAAACATTTAAAATCATGTGAACTAACTCAAACCCATCAACCTATAAGTAGCTGTATTTTTGTAAGATACCCAATAAAATGTCGGAAAACAAGGGTCATATATCTACACTTTTTACAAATAACACCATGCTTGGCTTGGAGGGTTGTCTAAAGGAGTAAACGTTACTTGCCTAGTGTTCCAATTTGCAGTTCGATTTCATAAATCGGGCAGGTAAAACTATGCGATATTTTATTCTAAATAATGGTTCTAAACATTTAATTAACCGATTGAGCAAACAGAGGAATGAAGTGCAAACAATGCAACCATTACATAATGAATAGCACATGAAACATTGATTTACCTAAAAAAATCGATATCCTTTATACCTCGATGACATGTTGAAATTGAGAAGTCAGGTTACAGGAGTATCAACGGTAACGATCAAAGCTAGTAAGTGAAGTGTATGACATGAATATTTATGGTTTGGCGAAGTTTGCCCTCGTCCCGATTAAAGTTTTGTAAATGGTAATAAAAGAGCAAATGTATATTGTCTATCTCACTTTTGTCATCTGCTTTGATCCACAATTATATGTTTAACTATACAGGAAACAAAACTGGGCTTTAGTTTAAAGGTGCTTGGTCACTAATTAGAACGAAAATATAAAAAGGTGAAATATGCATATCAGGGATCGCCACATTCAGAAAAAACAGCCTCCCCACACAGTCAAGAAGAAAAGAGAGGGAGAGAGCATGGTTAATAAAATGATCAGTTAAAAAAAAAACACCACTAACAATAAACAAAAATGAGAACCCGTGGGGTTACCACCTTGGAACGGTCAGTGGCAAATCAAATTGCCACTGGGTGTTTAAACCCGGTTCTAGGGTGCACCAACCTCACACTTGCCCTAACAGGTTCTCATAACACAAAACAAGTACATGTTGTCTTGGTGAAAAAACTCCACCCCACTTATCGGCTCAACAATGTTACATGCAAAAGCACACAAACATAAAACTTAAGAAGCTAATAGCAAAGCCAAAGGGCGGGTACTCAATGATCTTACAGATACTAGAGCTCCTGGAGTAAAATCAGCAAAAACACGATGACAGGTATAAAAGAAACAAATCGAGCTTCTAGGTTCTTTTAAAAAAGATTTCCCCCAAAACCTTCATAAACTCTTGAACCCTTGCCACCGTCGTGCAACCAAAGAGGTAAGCATAATGATCAACTGTAGAAAGGTTAATCACCAGGCCTGCAGAGCGCTGTAAAATATCATGTTGGTAACCTTTCTTTTTAAATTTACAGATAGTTTTTACGAATAACCGAGAGAAATTAACATTCCCTTTTATCTTCTTGAGTTTATAAATTAAATCTCCATAAAAAACTGGCTGTGAAAGTTTGTTCATATATCCAAAATTTTAAGAAAAACCTTAGAAGACCTGCAAACGAAGTTAATGCGGCGTAATGTTTTTACACAGTCAACGTACGAGCGAATGTATTTGAAGTCAGTTGTTATTATAGTGATGCATGTGCTTTCTCATTAAAATTCTCTTAAAACAGATAATAAAATAAACCGATTGGTCCAGTCGAGCGGCAAATCGTTCCTTTTTAGTCATTAATGGGCATTATGCAGTGGTAAGGTAATGTTAACCATAGCTGAAACATTGAACTATTCCACTCAGTACTGTGATTAAGCAACGTTAAGTATAATTAAATGCCATGGATAGAAGCTAATTGCACACAGATCTTTTCGACAGAAGGAAATAATCTATATGTAACCTAAAGCGGCAATGAAAACTAACAGCGATAAAATACGAACTCGAAACCAAACATTGAGCCGAAATCATTAATCATTCGTATATATAATACTAAACATTTCCTGATGATTTTGACAGAGAGTTGGAAATAATAATGTTACTACCATAACACTTCCCCAAACAAACACACCGAGATGTTATGATAATAATTAACTTAATTAATAACCTCATAATTACTATAAAATGTTTATAGAATCAAAATGGCCTAAAGTTTTTTTTTGTAATACTTTATAATTATTTGGAAAAAAAACGGAGTGAAATATGCAGGAATCGCAAACTCAGAAAACATAACCTCCCCACGCAGCCAAAAGTAGAGAGGAAAAAGAGAGCATGTGATTTTAGAATATCAATTTCAAATAAGACACCACAAAAAAATTTAAAAAAGAAAACAAATGGGGTAACCGCCTTGGAACGGTCAATGTCGAAACGATCTGCCACCGGGGGGTCTGAACCAGGTTCTAGGGTGCAACAACCTCACACTTGCCCCAAAATGTTATTATAATGAACAAACAAGAACAGGTTGTCTTGGAGGCCATTTCAATTACTGTAATACCGATGGAAACATTTTAGTCATGGCCGAAATGAAACTTAAATCAATCATTTATACTGGGTATCATGGGACTGGTTGAATGACCTCACTCGCAACTTTCTCGATGGAACTATGAACACTGGTTTAATTACGTATTCGTTATTATTATTAAGGTGTATATAACAGCAGTTGCTTTCAGCGTTCGATCAATAACATCTTTTCTTCGTCTAACTTTTCTAAATTAATGGAAGTTACAAATTGCAGCAAAATACTCCCTTAAAGTCCATTTAATTACTGCTATACCGATGGTAACATTTAAACTGCTTGTTTTTTTAATAAAAGGACGAGTACATTTGCACTTATCGAACAAAGTATGTTAAACTTCTAATTTGTAAAACTGGAAACAACATTTCCTCCTTGACGAACATGTCGTCAATATAAAATTCAATTTGACTCAAAAGACAAACACTTTTTCACTTTTCAAAGATTATATGTCACGTGCAAAATTGTCTTCGAAAAGCTTTCGTCAGGTTTTCTAATGACGTCATAAAGTTTTGCAAACTGCGTTGCATTAATGGTTTCTTTGGTAGGCTAATCATTAAATTTCTCGGATATCAAATTTCGCGCGGAAGTCATGAAACGAAATGTTTGCGCGGGCATACATTCGCACAATTGTCTTTCTCATAAGATTAGATATTTAATGGTTAGATTTTGTTTGGGTTTGATTTTGCGAATCGCGAAAATAGTGAAAATTAAACCTTCGCGAAATAAAATGAATCTACATTATTTGAACGAAATACTTCAGTTTTGTCAGATATCATGTACATCTTAAAAATGAAATTATCTGCTGTTCGCTCGTTAATGTTATATTTATTTCAACAATGTTCATTATTAAATGTAACTACCAGTACTTCATAGAATAAACTAAAATGTTTCTTTGAGGAAATTGGTGTAGGCGAGGGATAAATAGACACCTAAACAGACAACATATCGTTTCAAAGAACCAAAAAGTACTTTTATTATCCTGCGAAGCCTTTTGATGCAAAATACAATAAGAAAATATAAATTAATAATTATGTTTTTTCCCTTTTATAGAGCACAAAATTGGCCCAGATTTTTCTAGGACCTGACGTTCTACTGTTACTGTAGCATGCGTAACATTAGCAACATCGTTTTTACATCGCGTTTCAAACATCTCTGCGTTACTTTTTAACACTGTAAGGTAAGTACATTGTATCATGTATTTATTCTCTGTCATATGTTTCGTGTTCATCTAAAGTTTCTGAATGTTTACCGAAAGTCAATGCAAAATGGCGGACAACAAAAAAGGTTGGGAGACTAGGCAGAGGGAGTTCAGACACGTTCATTTCTACTGCCGATCCGTAAATACGGATATACATCAACTTATCCAATCAAAATCAAGGAATTTCTTTGCAGTATTATAGTATGGTATCATTGTATATCGAGTGGGATATATTTTCGCGGCATTTACTCTAGGCAAACGAAAATCAAAACCTAAGAAATTAACTTTTGAATATTTTATCACGAATACGCAAATTGATGCCCGCGCGAAAATATCATATAAATAAATGCCTTCTGCGCGACATTAAAAGATATCTCACTTTAGGCGTTTCGACAATGTAAACAAAAAATGAAAAGGGTTTTCACTTTATTAAACGCCTGCATTCTAAAAAAGGAAGTTTAAATGCGCTGTCTTAACAGTCTGGTTATTTGTTGTTTTTTTGTAGAACTGCTGTTTGCAGATACAATTTCCATGCTGTAATAAATAAGCAGCTTCAATTGAAAGTTTCTTAGAATAACTTGATTTACGAATGATATGAAGAATTTGGCGTTAATTGATCGTGGTTGTTGATGAATCATTTTTGTTTAGAAAACATTAGCTTATTTAAGCATTTCTACGTATTACCATGAATATAGAAAACAAGTTGTAAAATGTAAGCCCCATACAAAGATGTTAGCTCGTGTGGGCATCGCTATTTAAAACTGAAAATTTACAATAATAAAATCAAAATCTTCTCTTTTATCATAATATTATTCAGTTGTTTCTAAACCATTTTCAATGGAGAGATTTAGATCAAGAAAGTGTTTTTTTTTATGATTGCATACATCTGATATATTTTGGTGACCCAAGCGGAAAATGGTTATTGTCTTTTTTAAACAAATCATCAAGATATCTCGGTGTTTTGTTAAAGGCTGTATAAATGTCATCTTGATGTCCGATAGAAAGAGATACAAGTATGTCACCATCATAAAAGCAATAAAACAGATCAGAAACAAGGGGTGGTATGTACCAAATTGAATATAAATATAATTCGGAAGGAAAGAGGACACCTCTATCAAATCTTGACAAGTCTACGAAGTAGAATTAATCACAAGAACTATCTGTAACATGTACGAGTAATTCTTTTATCCTGCAAACTTTCTTGTCTTTTATTACATTATGAGAAAAGTGGATTAAACGATTATGATCTGGGTTGACAAAACGGTCTATTATACATTACAAGTGTCATTTTAATACGGTTGTATAATGGGCCCTTTTAGTGTTCGTATACAGACCCTATCCTAAATAAAAGTGTTGGTTAAATTTGTTGTTTGTGACATTTTTTTTCTAAATTTTCGAAGTTATGGATGAAACATTTTAAACTGTTGCCCTTTGTAATACCCTCTTAAATAAACTGTCTTGTAGAACGAATGCATATGAGAGTTTTTGGTGCCTTTACATATCTCACCTGAACGCTAATCGAACGTTCCAGAGGTATGCCATAGTCTAATAGCCTAATAGTGTTTTAGTGCACTTTAATTATTTTAATTATTGCTTTGTTGCATTTTATAATCAGTTTAGATCAGAAAAAGCACGAACTAGGTACAGCTGATTACAGAAACAGTTCTGGTATTAACTAAGTTCTAATCTTATCAAACTCATAATAACTAAATAAGAGTAAATTTGCAGTTCAGGAATAGCTTGTCAGAAACACATCCCATCGATAGTGCAGAAATCAGAAAAATACATAAAAATGGAATGTTTAAAGCCACCAAACACGACAAAATATAAAAAACATTGCAGTCGAATTGATTGTACCTGTTCATGTGCAGTAAATTATGGAAATTCATATAACTGCACACGCCGCCTAGCCATAGGAAAAGAATCACTTGTTTTTAATATGGTCAGTCACTAAAATAAACTAAAATGTGAACAGAGTAAAACACACATGCCACTAAGAGTTAAAACAAGATTTTTAGGGGCTTCAACCACAAACTTGTATCTGCAGGTTCTATGAAAATGAACACGCAATATTTGCCTCGGTGAATAAACTCCAACTCACCTATAACTCAGGCGAACAGATGATCAATTGCTTTATTTATTGCTTAATATGTTATTTGACAAATTTATAGATTTAATTTCAAATAAACAACCTTTGTTTGTAAGAAACGTTATGTTATTAAAGAACAAGTATACATATTTTCACTTTTTACATGAATATTTATTATCTATATTTTTGCTCTGAAGTTCTTCTATAAAACTTTTCAGATAAAACGCATATTTTATATTTAAAACAAAAGAAACAATTGCGCAAACGGAACAACAAACATGCAAGAGCATCTAACTATGTATGCCAAATGACAAACTAAGAAATAATCAAACAACAACAAAAGCAAACCAGTAATTGATCATTCACGCCAATAAAAATGTTAGAGTTATAGGAAATATCTTGAAAGTGAATAACCTACGGGTCCACAAATTTGAAACCAACCAATAAATCAACTTATTGTTAAAATGGTTAAAATTTGAACGAACGTACAGATTAAAACTGAATAGACATCTTTACCCAAACGGGAATTACAATTCCATAAAACAAACAATTTGATTTGAGAATGTTAATATGAAACCCTATTACCAATCTCCTAATAATGTTCTTATCAAAGCATTTAACGATTCAAAGTGACCAGATAATAACAGCACCGAATTTGTTTATGACCGTCATATAAACCGTAATTAACTAAGTAACAATATATGTTCAAGCCTTTAAAAAATATTATAGGCCTACTACGTAGAATTAGGTAACCTTGAAATAAAGACCGACTATTCAGACAACCTTTTTTAGTACCAAACGTGGACTTAATAGTTGTGTGGTCTTTATTATTTATGTAAATTTTACCGCTTAACAGTTAAACGGAACATTCCAAAATTGGTCTTTTTATCAAAGTTTATAAAGGAGGTCTTTTATCAAGGTGGTCTAAATTTTTGGGCGGTCTTCCGGTCATTTAAAATGAGCGATGATATATTTATTAACATATATCCTTATTATTAAGTTAAATTGAGGCAGTCTTCTACCAAAGCTTCAAAAGTCAGCCCCGTACTGGTATAACCGATTCTGTTCTTATCGACATTATTCTGATCTCGATTTCCATTGTTCAAAACGAAACGGTGTTGAAAGTCGTTCTACTTGTTGTTAAAGCCCACGATCAATGATTCACAAGTTTGTGCGTATGCTTTTTACTCTATGATTCAATTCAATTATTTATCATGTTTATAATAAATATATTCAAGTTTATTCAAGTTATGCAAAAGCTTAGTATTGCAGTATAAATTAACCTTTACGACACTGCTTTTGAAGTGATGTTATTTGGTGAAAAGAAAATCGCTCAAAACTAAGTACTTAAAATAACACGGTCGGACATCCGAGTTTTGAATCCCGGCAGAAATGTTATTTGAGACTGAACTTATTACATTTTATTAATTTAAAAGAATTCAGTATCTAAATTGTACATGTATACATAAGTTATTCATTATTTCACAAAAAAGACATTAAATTTCCTGGAACGAAAGCAGTAGATTAACATGCAAACGTTAAAGTATGGTAAGCTTCCCTTAATTGTTATCTCATTAATTTAGGAGATTGTCAGATAAACCGACCAATTTGATAACATTCATATACCAAAATAGCACCTCAGCGTTGCTCTTTATCAAGTTTTAGACATTAATTCCGCTCCAATTAGGCTATTCATCTGATGCTTAAACGGCATCTGGGTTGGGTAACATTAGCTTTTCTTTATTTATGAAATATCGAAAAAGCTTCAGTTTTCATTCACAAGGAATTCGGTCAGTAGATTGTTGTTTTGCTAAAGTACGTGAGAACGAAAGAAAACATCAGTTTGCATTTCATGATAAGACCAACCGCGCTTCAATATTAAGTTCGCTGCATCGCATACTGCAGTTTGTGTCTAAATAAATCAGATTAAGCGAGATTCAATTTATTTTAGCGCAGCACAGCTGCCACACAACTGACACTTAAAAAGACCCGTACATCTTAAGAACCATGGGCTGCGCTATTAATCAAGTTCTCAAACTAAACTACTTAAAAGGAAGAAAAGCAAAACTATAAATGTATTTCGCTTAACCCGTAACTGATGTCATGCAGTGATTGTTAACGTACATCAGGGCTATTCGATCAACCTTTTTGTGGGTTGTCCCGGTTAGCTCAATTTGAATTGAATGGCTAGGCGCTGGCGCCGTGACGGTGCGGTTTCGCTCCCAGCTAGAGGCACTATCATTTAATATGATATTGCCTCTACCTGGGTGAGGCATTGTTTTTTGGTCAGCTCGTTTTGGGGGTAATACGCGTGACTTCCACGACAACGTACGTATATTGAACAGTAAATTGTATTACGCCTGGCAATGGGAAGTCGAATGTGGCATCAGACCTGAAGGTTATAAAGCTGAAATTGGAAACCAGTCTCAAATCTCAAGCATCTGATTGGCTGAAATGGCGACCAGTCGCCATTTCAGCCAATCAGATGCTTGAGATTCGAGACTGGTTTCCATGCTCAGCTTTATAACCTTGGGCACAGGTTACAAGGTAACATGTTTGTTCAAAAAGGAATAATGCATACATACAGTAGAAAAAAGTACCGGTATTTAGAACTCAAGCACTGAGTATTTAACACCCACCAGAGTGTACGGAAAATCTTCTGATGTTTCATATTTATCATGAGAAGGAAAGTTATAGAGAAAATCTGTCAGCTGTCTGACCACTGTAGACGTATTTGAATTTTCCAGAGATAAACACGGCTTTGGTATAGCCAGTTCTGTTACATTTCTGTTACATATATAATAATAGTAGCTGTCAGAGCCTTCAAGTATAACTGTAGTATCTCACGATTGCATATGCAACTTAGACAATGTAGATGCATCAACCCCGCAGCAATTTGTAAACTAGCATGAATCTTAAGTAGAAATTTGTAATGTAAGGTTGTTATCAACAATTTCATGATCATTTAATTAAAATGGAACGTAGAATAACCGCGTTGAGGAAAATCCATGATAAAAACCGGAAAAACACTGTTAGGCCAAATTATGACCTTTTCACATCACACACGCTATGGTTTAGTTAGGACGTGGTTTCGAAACATTACAAACAATATGCACATGGTCTAGTCAAGGGCTGCACACAAGGGGATAAGTGTTATCAGTCTTTTGTAATAAGGCAGTATGAGAAAATATGGGTGGAGTTGACAATAAGAAACAGCTCTTCAGGATCACAATATGTTTCTAGAATAAGCTGAGGCCTGAGTTTATGTAATCGTTGCATTAATGTTGCAGTAAAACACTTCTAAAGGGCCAAAAACTGGAAGAAATGCGCCATTGCACCTTTTGGGCGTTGGTAAAACTAAAATGAAAGTATCCCTAGCATTCCAAGCAGAAGAAAAACAACAAAACAAAGCATAGAAAAGTAGGACACATTTACAAATAGTGATGTTTGATTACATCATTGATGTGAACAGTTTAAAATTAATTAGACAGGATTTAATTTGTGTTAATGACATTTTTCCAGCATTTAACAATACGAGTGTATCTCGAGTATCTTGATGATTTGAACCATGGTGAAAAGTTTCTTTCCTTTCCCCTTTGTTTTCACAACGATGACAGGGGTTGAATAATTTGTGAAGATTTCTATGAAGATCTTGTAAACTACACGAATCACATTGGCTCGATTTTTTTTCTTTCATTCCTGCCATCGTGTTCTTGCTGGTTTGACTCTGGTCAAGATAAGGTAGCCACCGTTTCGATTGATAGTTCTACTAGCTTTTTATGTTTTGAATACGTGCGTGCCTTCGCATGCAACATTGTCAAGCTGTTGGGCGGGTTCGTTTTAACTCACTTAAACAACTTGTACTTGTTTTATATGAGAACTTATTTTTGCTCACTGGGGAGGCTGTGTTTTTATTTTTCAAATTGTGGCCGTTCATGATATGCATTGATCATATTTTTTTCTGGTTTAGATAGGATTTTATGGTAACCAATATGTCGATTTATAATCCATGATCATATCGACAAAACAATCAGTCGGTGTTGTAGTCAAGTTTCTTGAAGACAAGAATAAATCATCAGCAGAAATGTCGGACGCTAGGATCTGCAGGTACCTTGAAAAGTCATTTTCACCGCAGTAAATCATACATAACTATATTATACAACTGTACGAGGTCCAATTTGTTATGGATTCTCAATAAACATGATAAAAAAGTTTGCATTAAACGTTATGTATGCAATGGTTAGCTATTAAGAATCAACTAACTACATAATACGAGATAACAATTACGGTAAGATTGATTCCATGTACCAGTGATACTAAATTTCGACCACTTTCTTTCTACGATTTTGCTTTGATTTGCTGATCAAGTGAGACAGGTTTGGTATAAAATAAGGGTAAACATCAATTCAACGAACAATCAGTGATGTTAAGGGGATTGGTTTTCTTAGAAAACAGAATAAGAAGGTTTTAAGTCAATAACATGTGTTCAACTGCGAATAGTATTATTTTTAATTCTTTGCTGGTCAATGGCTGCCGGATTTAACGTTCTTTATAGATTGTACACCATCTATGTAAATTTCTTACATCATGCTCTGTATCCTGATACGTTTACCAGATGGCAGTATCAGCAATAAAACAGAAAGTTGAACATTTGCAGGAAACAACATTAAGGAAACAAAGAAAACACTGCAAGAAGATAAACAATATGTCAAGAAAGAGATAAGTTGCAAAACGGAGATATTAAAAACGAAAAACGCAAAAAAAACACAAAGCAAACTCCAGTGCATCGAACAGTCAAATTAAGAATCAAATACGTCAAAACAACAGCCAATAATAAAAATCACAAGAATAATGATTAAGTTTAAACGATCAATATCAATCAAACGACTGATGAACGGAAAATAACCCATCTTCCGACCAAGATTATAAAATGGTAGAAATCTCAAATGTGCAATAACTGAACTGATTTGAAACATTACTTAGTCAGTTACATCTCGAAGAAATAAAATAGTTATATTATAAAGAGCACGCTAAAACAGACGAGGTTTGGCGGAAAACGTGTATATTTATTTCGCGTAACTACGATAACGTTCAAGGATAAATCTCGAAAAGAAAGTATTAGAAAACCTGCTATGAAATATGTTTGAAATTAAACCTGTTAATACGTTGTTATTTACCATAGTATAAAACACCAATTTTATGAAAGAAACGTGTACGCTTGCTAAATACCAATCCAGAATCTGAAAAATTACACAAAATTCGTGGATTAATACAAATGTATGTGGAAAATACGTATTTACATTCAAATTATATTTATCAAATTACATTTAATCTTAGATTTTATCTCCCAGTTTATTCCAATTCCAATTAACATTTCATTTGCCACACGCAACGGGCCTGTTAGATATATTTGTATCAGTTACCCTCTTAGCTGAGTAATCAGAATGCAATTATGTCAGCCCAATGTTTTATAAATTAATGCTCATTTGCGTTTCCCAGTGAAACATGACTCGTTAATTCTAAAGAAGAATTACATCAGTGCGAGAAAGTACATTGGGTTTTAACAGAAACATACACATAAGAACTAGCTCTCTTTCTCTATTCGTCTCTTCTTTTTCGCTGCGTAGGGTGGCTGTGTTTTTTGAGTGTGGCGATTCCTGATATGCATATTTTACTTTTTAAACCAATGTTCCAACTACACTCATGGTAAAATTCTAATTTCTCCGAATGGAATTGAAGAAAACTTTTCATATTTAAAAAATAATAAGATAAATCACTTTAACACCTTTGTTGTAATTGCATTGAAATCGCCTTCTGCGTTCATCAAGGACATTTAATTGAGGTAGGGGTAAAACCAAAACTCACAAAATCGACAGTGCCTTATGTAAAGGGGATATACAGAAAATAGCTAAAACTGTTGAAGCATCTTTTGTCAAACAGCTAAGCAATTGCATTATTGTTACAATGCATACAATTATTTAAAATTGCTTTATAATCCACATTTAAGTAAGAAGACATAAGTTTAGGTTAACTGAGTATTGGGGTTGTAAAGTTATAAGGACGGAGTAACAGAGCAAGCTACTCCTAATTGCAGACTGTGATATATGTTGTTGATTCGAAACGTTTACTAAACTTTACAAGAAGCCTCCGACATCTGTAATCGCTGATCTATGTTTCTTTCCGGATTATATCATCCGACACAATAACAAGGGAGAAAAACCAATGACTTTTAAATACATTCTGCTGATGCAAGAACATAAACATAAAATCAAATGTTTTCTCTGTTAGGGAATTTCAATTTCATGCTTGCAAAATATGAAGTAAACTCTTCAAAATTGAATGGAGGTATAATTTTAAAAGAAGCCTGTATTATAGGGTAACGTTTACTAAGTTTCAGTCTATGAATATAATCTGACTTAAATCTAAGTAAATTTTGTTTTAATTTTCAAAAGTTTATATTTTTAAAAAGTTTTAGGTAATTTAGCGAATAAAAATGTATATAGTTTTGGTTAAGGAGCTGAAAACAATTGGTAAAAACAACATGCATGGACAATTATTGTGGAATGTGAGTATTTTTTGTAACAAACAACCCTTGTAATTGCATTGGGTGCTCCTGCTGGTGTGTGTGTAAAGTCTCCCCGTACAGTAAGTGGTCAATGTTGTCGATTGGTGCCGTTTGTCATGATACCGATATCTGTGTAAATATTTTGGTGCGTTCAACCTGGAGCTATTTGTCTATGATATGTATTTTCATTACTTCTCATAAACAGACCGAGCCTGTAGTGTTTGTTCATTTGTCCTGCAGTGACTTTCAAATTTTATATAAGTCTATTTATTTGATATTGAATAACTGCAAAAACTATGAATTTCCATTACTTCTCATAAGCAGACAAATCAATCCGAGTTTGCAGTGTTAATTCATTTGTCCTGCAGTGACTTTCGAATTTCTCTAAGTCTATTACTTTGATAGTGATTTACTGCATACACTATGATTAAGAGTGTTTCTCATAAATATTTTGAGTATTACAGAGTCTAATTATGTCAATTGACGTTTTGCGTAGCTTCCAACAGATTTTGGCATAGAAACACATTTTAGATTTTAGTTTATAATTTACCGAGTTGATTGTTAAAGAATGATTAAGTTATTTATGTCTTGTTTTAGTTCATTCTGTCAGAGATCTTATGGTCTCAATATCACGAAAAGTATTTTTTGGATATAAAACTCAACTAAAGAGTGATAATCTTACAATTATTCATTTGATGCTTAGAAAGTTGCAAAAACTGCTGCATATTTGTCGGTTTTACATGACCTTTGTTTATTTTCTCATCAATAAAAACTCTCCAATTCTCTAAAAATGTTACCTGAAATTTTGAGGTAATGTATTAAAATTGTAGGTTTGCATGAAATGCTTACAGTGATTGTATAAATATATACATACACTCTAACGGGTGGGTACAAAGAATATACTGTAAATTATCATCACAGAATCTCGTGCAGGTCTAGTAAGCTTTACAACGAACAGCCATCCAAAAACAGCTGCTATACACGTTTTTGTATTCTGATAACATAAATACAAGTTAACGTATTCAGATTCAAAATTTCCTTGTTTTCGTATTCATATATCAAATTTCCACGTTTTCGTATTCTGATTACAAATTTTCATGTTTTCATTTTCTGATTACAAATTTCCAAGTTTTCGTAATCTGATTTAAAAAATGATTTAAAAGACCATTATATAATTATTAAGCAATTGAAACTCTAAAAAAAATGCAAAAAAAATATAAAAGTAGGTGTCAGAGCCATCAAGCATAACTGTAGTATCTCACGATTGCAAATGCAACTTAGACAAGGTAGATGCATCAACCCCACGGCAATTTGTAAACTAGCAGGAATCTTATGTAGAATTTTGTAATATATGGAACATTTTCATCAACAATTTCATGCTCATTTAATTAATATGGAACGTAGAATATATTTACTTAAAATCAAATTTTTTGTGTTATTATGATAGCTCTCATGCTAAACAATTAACTTTAAAGTCAACAGATTCAACAAAATTCTACGAAAACCGAAATTATCCTCTATAAACCAGACTTGGTGGGATTTATACATTAATATAACAAGTAAAATGTCGAGACTTTTTCTCATAATAAATCGAATGTAAGGTCAGTCGCGAAATTGCACTCATGGGGTTCTCATTATTTTAGGTCAATGGATAAAACAACGTCATATTTAAATTAACATAGATCAAAATAGCTTTATTTAAAATTACTTCCATACTAAGTCTTGTACAATTAGTTTAGTTATTTTATGTTTTGGATACAAAATGCGGTATGGTGCTTAAGTAAATAAGCTAATAACTTGTTAAGTGCGAATTCATTCGTAAAGGTTAAACTCCTCTATCATTTAAAGTTCCGCTAGTGGAATTATGATTTGCAATGTACAAAAAGGATATAGCAGATAACAGTTAGTGTTAAGCGGAAATATATGGAGGTCATCTTGAAAGTGGAAACCAATTGCACGATTACCGAGCCTTCATTATTCTGATATTTTTTGTGTTCAGTGGCTTACAAAGTGCTTTGCCATTTATTTTAGCCATAATCCTCAGTTGCTGAATGCAATTTCTTCACTGTTTAGAAACAATCTTTTGATAGGCTGTTACTGTATGTACTGTTACTGTACGTCATTTCACAGAGAAGTTTTCTGACAAAATGTTTTCCCGCGAAGCGCGCCAATTATCTTTTATAAGAAACATGAAGCTGGGAACTTTACTGGTAAATGTCATGCTGTACGATGATAGAAAAGGACAGTCAGACTTTTTACGAACATCTTCAGCGTGACACGAAATAATGTCAAATTACTGACAATCCTGTCAAGTATTTCATGGAACCTTGTTGATCAATAATAAGTTCTTTGTAGATTTGTAGAAAATAGAGTCATATAATATACTGAACAAAAATGAAGACTTACCAGTTTTTTAATTCAAATATTTTGTTAAGTGATGATATATTTTATTTTTCATTTAATTTGTGGTATTTGCAAATATCTGGACATTTAATAAATCGGGAAGATATTTATAGTTTTACTGAGAGGTCAAGGTTATCTCCTCTTTCCTAAATATTGATGAGATCGATAATTTTAACATAAAAGTCTCAAACAGATTATTTGACTGTCAAATTTAGAAGTTTATGGCAAGTTGGGAAGGAAAAACACAATCTTTAAAGTCCACTGATGAGAAGAATTTAGCTACAATTACTTGAATATCCATTTTAGCAAATTGCTTACCTTTTAAGTGAAATAAGAACAAAATCCAACGCATACTTTTCCACAACCACGTAATTTTTTCCATGTTTCTTTTTCAAACCGATTGATACTGAACCGACAATTTCCAAGATAAACATATTGGTGGTCAAATTCCTCCAGATATTTGCAGTCACTGGCATCATTTATGTAAAAGGAGTTGTCCATGTTATTCTTGTCTAGTTTTCATTTTGGCTAATTAGGCCTATATTATTCGGGAAAGGATGTTGTAGAAAATATGCAACAGTGTATAATTGTTTATATATTGGCTCTAAAAACATCAAATTAAGGAGATATCAATTTGATACGAATAGGTGATCGTTCGGTGGGTGAAATCCTGATTTCATCACAGTTAATTTCTTTTTCTGACTTTAAACATTTTGTAGCAAAACATACGTATAATTTATAGAGAATATGAACGTTAAATGTCATTTCAAAATGCAAAATAAAAGAGTATATGTAGTAATTTCTTACATTGAAAACAGACGGTCTGTGGTAGTCGAAACAGCCAATACTAGACCTATGGCTTAACGTCTATAAGATTTATTTAGTGTTTAGTCAAAACCGATATGAGATCGGAAAATGATTGCAGTGTCTACATAAACAATCTCCTGATAATCCACAAATTTCCGCGCCTCGTACATTATTCATGGCTTGAAGTGTCTACACGAACAATCTCCTGGTAATTCACTTCCACAAGTTTCCGAGCCTCGTACATTATTCATTGCTTGAAGTGTCTACACGAACAATCTCCTGATAATTCACTTCCACAAGTTTCCGAGCCTCGTACATTATTCATTGCTTGAAGTGTCTACACGAACAATCTCCTGAGGTTATTCACTTCCACAAGTTTCTAGCCACGTACATTATTCATGGCTTGAAGTGTCTACACGAACAATCTCCTGGTAATCCACTTCCACAAGTTTCCGAGCCTCGTACATTATTCATTGATTGAAGTGTCTACACGAACAATCTCCTGGTAATTCACTTCCAAAAGTTTGCGTGGCTCGTACATTATTCATTGCTTGAAGTGTCTACACGAACACTCTCCTGATAATTCACTTCCACAAGTTTGCGTGGCTGGTACATTATTCATTGCTTGAAGTGTCTACACGAACAATCTCCTGATAATTCACTTCCACATGTTTGCGTGGCTGGTACATTATTCATTGCTTGAAGTGTCTACACGAACAATCTCCTGATAATTCACTTCAACAAGTTTGCGTGGCTCGTACATTATTCATTGCTTGAAGTGTCTACACGAACAATCTCCTGATAATTCACTTCCACAAGTTTGCGTGGTACATTATTCAATGCTTGAAGTGTCTACACGAACAATCTCCTGATAATTCACTTCCACAAGTTTGCGTGGCTCGTACATAATTCATTGCTTGAAGTGTCTACACGAACAATCTCCTGATAATTCACTTCCACAAGTTTGCGTGGCTCGTACATTATTCATTGCTTGAAGTGTCTACACGAACAATCTCATGATAATTCACTTCCACAAGTTTGCGTGGCACGTACATTATTCATTTCTTGAAGTGTCTACACGAACAAACTCCTGATAATTCACTTCCACAAGTTTGCGTGGCTCGTACATTATTCATTGATTGAAATGTCTACACGAACAATCTCCTGATAATTCACTTCCACAAGTTTGCGTGGCTCGTACACTATTCATTGCTTGAAGTGTCTACACGAACAATCTCCTGATAATTCACTTCCACAAGTTTGCGTGGCTCGTACATTATTCATTGATTGAAGTGTCTACACGAACAATCTCCTGATAATTCACTTCCACAAGTTTGCGTGGCTCGTACATTATTCATTGCTTGAAGTGTATCATGGGCCATTAAATAATTTACAGACATTCTGATAACTGAATAAAGTGTTGTTGCTTGTATGCCGCCCTAGAAGATAGGCCGTCAATTTATTTCACCAAAAGAAGTGAAAATGATGTAGATCTATCTTATCTTCTATACTCCGATTGATAACTGAAAAATTAAAATAATATGATCGGTGTAGTTTGAACATTGGTTAAGAGCAGATTAAAAGGAAGTTTGAAAGACACCAAACAAGAATAAATCAACAAATTGTAGGCTTGGTTTGATGGTGCCTGTTAACGTGCAGTAATGTAAATGAATATTTCTTTCCACTGCACCTGGCCCCAAGTTGAGCGCAACTGAATATTTTTACGAATATAAATATCGCACTCAACGGACATTAAATTACAATTTTGATTGGATGTCCGAGACGACGTTTTACGGCTCAAACAAGGCACAAACAACGGTACTGTTCTCTTTAAATGCATAAACATAATTTTTGTTTAACGTAATTGCATTTAAACTATCATAGTAAAATGACAGATGCTTCTTTTTATGTATACTGTAATATTATGTATGATACAACTATGTTAAACTTTGTTTGCATTCTGCGATGCATAAAATGTATTTTGCATGCCTTAAATATAACTTTTTTTGTGCAAATAATTTTTACTTTTTAGACGCGCAAGCATGTGTTGACACATGTTATGTTTAAGTAGTATATGAAGGGCACGTTTAAAGCCACAAAACAAGATAAACAAATAGACGAAAAGGGCACTTTGAAAACAACCGAACACGACAAAAATGATAACATTGCAGGCTCGGTTCGATTGAGCCTGTTCATGGGCAGTAATGGAAATGCATATTACTGCCCACGCCGCCTAGCCCCGGGTTGAGCGCAACTCAATATTTACACCAATAAACAGTACAATTTTGATCCATCCCAAACGTTGGTATGCATATGACGGTGAACATGGAACCTTTAATGCGGTATTTTCGGATAAATACCATTCCAAGTTCAGCGGCGTCTGGCCCCCAGATAAAAGAATTGGTTTGCCCTCAACGAGAAAACAATGGGCAGAACTAAACAAAATAGAATTTTGACAGGGGATCTGAGAATATAAATCCTGCATATCAAGTATGTCCTTGGGGTGATTGAACAATATCTGAATCTATATAGACCAAGAAATTGAAACCACCCGTCTATAAACTGTCAAGAAAATATTACAGGCAGTCAAGATTTGCAGGTAAGCGGGCCTCAACCCCCAAACAAACAGAAAACATGGTTGCATAAAAAGACGATCATAGCACCATTAATACGATGTTTATACCATTCCATGATCATCAGAGTATGGTTCCGGAAAAGGAATGATTTTGTCCTTAACGACAAAATAATAGGCGGATCAGAACTGAAAAATGAGTGAGTAACAAAGGAGCTAAGAACACAATCCTGCGTATCACAGAACTCTCTACAAGTAGTCGATATACAGTACTCACTATGATGCCAGTGAATGCAAATATCCGGAGAAATTAGACCATCAACATGTTTATCTAGGAAGTTGTCGGTTCAGTATCTATAGGTTTTAAAAAAGAAACACGGAAAAAATTACGTGGTTGTGGAAAATTAAGAGTTGGATTGTGTTCTTATTTCAATTAAATGGGGGGTAATTTGCTTCAATGGATATTAATTTTAAAAATAAAAAGTAATTGTAGCTTACTTCTTTTCAAATCCCACAAATTAAATGAAAAATAAAATATATCATCACTAAACAAAATATTTGAATTTAAAAAATGGTAAGTTTTCATTTTTGTTGAGTATATTTAAAAAAAAAACGAAACATACACATACATGTGGGAATCGCCACATTCAGAAGACATTGCCTCCCCACACAGCCAAAAAGTAGACATACAAGCCATCATATACGTTTTTTGAAATGTCTTGTTCTCCTGATTTAGGATATATCAACATCTGCTTCCAGCGTAACACATTACAGCAAATCACCTTCAATTATAAATGACTTAAATTATGTTATTTTCAAGCAAGGAAGGGCACTAATTGATCAAGAGTGTTTTCCACTTCGCTTTTCCATTAATCATTTTCCACCTTGGCGAGCCAGTCATATAAATTTACTTTAATTAAATCAACATACCAAGTTGTATTTGAAGAGTTCCAGATTATGCTATTTGAATGTCTTCCCTTTGAAACATTTTTAAAAAATTGTAAAATTTTATACAAATTTTGTTAGAAATTAGAATGAAACGTATTGTCAAGGCCAGTTAATTGAAAAAACAATGATAGTAGTATCCTTTTTAAAACACTGATTATGTTAATTTTATTAGAAACTACTGGAAACATTATACTTTCAAATGATAGTGTCTCTAGCTGGGAGCGAACCCGCACCGTCACGGCGACAGCGCCAAGCCCTGCAATTCCTGCGAAGCAACCAACTGAGCTAACCGGGACAACCCCACAAAAAGGTTGATTGGATAGCCCTGATAAACGTAACCATCACTGCATGAGATCGGTAACGGGTTATTTTACTGATGACAGTACTGACTTAATGTACGGGGAGACTTTTTACGGCCCCCACACTGCACAAATAGCGCAACTGAATAAATAACTGTAAAATGCAATAGTTTTCTCAGTAGTGTGCAAGTGGTCATAGTAACTGTTTTAAGCTTCATAAGTTGTTTTAAGATTATTAACATGTACCTATTTTTAAATTGTATTTCATCATTTTAAATGTGACTTTGAACGCGATAAATAAGTTTGCTCTGACACGTTGAATCGGTCTATAAAAGAGGTTAATAGACATATTCAGTGACGTCTAAAAAGTTAAAACCATCAATCGTTGTCTGCTTTCCTAAAAAACGCGTACAATAAATACAGTTTTGTCAAAAGTATACCTTAAAGTTATCATGCGTTATACAGAATTTGAATGTTTTGAATTATATTCAAGAGTCTGAAATATGTAATTACCGTAAATTAAAATTAACGATATTTAACAATTTTCATGGGGATGCACTTGAATCTTATAATAGCTTGTTCAATCAAGAAATGAGTAAGAATTATTACATATCCAATTACAAAATTGATGGCAGAAATAAATGTAATAAAATTGCGAATTAAAAAATTAAAATTAAAATGCACTGCAATCGGAAATTGAAGAAAGGATATAGTATCGCTATTGTAATGTGGCCTGCAAAATTTTAAGATTGAAATTCAATTTTGAAAGGGATCGCATTTAACTTGACAACTGCATTATGTATTTGTCGTTGAGCAAGATATAATACTTTTTAAATTTATTATAATAGAGCATTTGAATACTAGTATATTACAAGAAGTATTTGTATTCGAGAGCATTGCACTTAACTTTTCAAATTGAGACGATAATTTGCGAAAGATTTTATCTTACTTTTTCACAGCAATATTCTTAGGAATCATTAAGTCGAAGAAAATCGGTCAATTTTCAAGGGCTAGATAAAATGTATATACGAAGCACTTTATTACAACATGTTTTCCTCCAGACTGCAGAGATTTCTTTGCAGAGTAAGAACTGAATTTTCAAGGTCAGCTGAATCACGGAATGCGGTGTTATTCAAGCATACAGAAAAAAATAATGAACGGCAATGCATATTGGCTGCATACCTATTATAAATGGAATTTTTGTACAATTAACTTTCATCACTTTGTCTAAATAAATAAATTTAGAACCAGAGTTCAGACATTTAAATTGACTATTACATTACTAAATTCAGAAAGGGTTTAAAATGTAAATAACAATGTTTTGATCTATGTAAAAATGGTTTGGTTATATGTAAAGAACAATGGTTTAGTTCTATGTAAAGTACAATGATTTGATTACATATAAAGGACAATGGTTAGGTTATTTGTAAAGAACAATGGTTTGGTTCTGTGTAAAGTACAATGGTTTTTATATAATAAGAACAATGGTTTGGTTATTTGTAAAGAACAATGGTATGGTTAAATGTGAAGTACAGTGGTTTGATTATATATAAAGTGCAATGGTTTGGTTATATAATTGTAAAACAGTTTAAAATAATCGAAGCTAATGATATTCACACACAGAATCAAACTATAACGGTGACAGAGCCCAGCCTCATGACTCCGAGCACGCTACCGACTGAGCTAGCCGGGACACCCCAATCCCCCAAAATGGTTGCGCGGATAACTCTGATACACGTGGACATCATCCTGTGGGGCTGGTCTTCTTACGCAGAAACAGAGCTTTAAAACATTTAATTCATATCAGACGAGGGTTTGTAACAGGATCGGTGCGCATAAGTTAAAGCACTTTATTGCAACATATACATGTAACATACACCCTTGTCAGTATAGAATTTCCGCAAAGGACGAGAACTGGGACATCAAGATTAGGCAGTAACAGATCATTATCTTTATTTAAATAATTGAAATTTGATAGTGCTGGAGAGACTTGCAATATGGGACCAAGGTCTCTCTAACCTTAAGGAATATAAATAGAATTAGTCTTATTAAAATAAATCTAAAAACTTAAGATAATAGTGATAAGAGCAATTTGGATTCCTGATTCAATGCCTTTCGGAAATATCTACAGTACATACACACATACATACGAGGCCGGTTGTCCGAAACTATATTAAAGTTTGCAAGTTAAACTAACAAGGACAAAAATAACTTTAGAATAAGTGATTCTTAAAAATAAAAAAAATATAACTTCACCTTTATTTTATATAATAAAACAGTTGATTAACAAGTTCGATTTCATTAAAAGGATGTCAAATATTTCATACATCTGTCCTTATTTCTTTTGGAAATTTAGGCACATGTCCCAGTTGTTTTACGCTTTTTGAACTCCGAAAGGAAACACTCCTGAAGTAATTGAAGTCTGTTATATATTAATGGCTAATGCTACAAACCCACAATGGAAATCAAAAGTATCTAGGAAAGGGAAATTAAGCTGAAGACTTAAAGGTTAATATTCTATTAGCCTTTTTTTTCACATAAGCAAAGTACACAAATGTCATACAATTATCTAAGAATGTAATCCAGCTTTTAAGACATACCGCTAATGAATAATTCTTACTTATTCAGTTCCATACGTACAATATATCAAGAAACTAGAGGCACTATAATTTGAAATTCACAGTAGCGCTATTTGTGCAGTGTGGCGGCCGTAAAAAGTCTCCCCGTACATATAGTCAGTACTGTTATCAGTAAAATAACCCGTTACCAATGTCATGCAGTCATTGTTGCGTATATCGGAGCTATTCGATCAACCAATTAGTTGCGTCGCAGGAATTGCTGTCGCCGTGACGGTGCGGGTTCGCTCCCAGCTAGAGGCACTATAATTTATAAAAGCTTGATTAAAAACCTGTAAATAAAAAAACTAGGATGTAGAGCTAGGCAGAAGTTTTCTAAGGATAATTTCATGGAACTTACAGGAAAATGAGGTTTTTGAGTTAAAATTGTGTACTAAAAAGACTATGTTCGCAAGCATGCAAACAATTTATAAATCATACACTAGTATTAAGGAATAAAAGTTGGAGAAGTTACCTACACGATTGGTCTTCATATAACATCTGCTTTCATGATTAGAAACGAAAATGAAGAACCAAACAAACAAATATCTACAAAACAAATGGAGCAAAAGGTATAAGACCTATAATATATTCGGGAAATATTAATATATATAACGTTTAATTATGATTATTTAGGATTTTAATATGTTTAACTCATATCGGTTATTATATTAATAATTATCGTAAGTTAATACTGTCTGTTCTATTATAACATGTTCCAAACAAAGGTTAATTATGCATATCAGGAACTGCCACATTCAGAAAAAACAGCCTCCCCACACAGTCAAGAAGAAGAGGGAAAGAGAGCATGGTTAATAAAATGATCCGTTTAAAAAAAGACACCACAAACAATTAACAAAAATGAGAATCCGAGGGGTTATCGCCTTAGAACGGTCAGTGGCAAATCAAATTGCCAAGTGGGTTTAAAACAGGTTCTAGGTTCCACCAACCTCATATTTGCCCCAAAAGGTTTAAAATTCAACACACAAGTAAAGTTGTCTTGCAAAAATTAAAGTAAAAATCAAAAATAGGCAAAATCAAAGTAAGAAAGGTAGACCTAGAACAATGATCTAAGATATAAAGTCACCAACCGCATCGGAGCGGTCAGTATCATATCATGATGACCGCCGGGATGAGTCCTTTCACACCGTTGTTTGTGACATTTATGATGGATCAAAATTATACTGTCTACTGGTGTACATATTGAGTAGCGCCCACTCAACATGGGCTAGGCGTTGTGGACAGTAAACTTGCATTTGCATAACTGCCCAGAAATAGTCTTAATCAAACCGAGCAAGCAATGTGTTAATATTTGTTGCATTCGGTCGCTTTAAAGTTCCTGTTTCATCTATTTAATAATAGTCCACATTAAGTGCGCTATGATGATGAAACTCTTTTTTCAGTGTCTTTAAATATACTACAATAAGTTTCCTACGGGGATCAGGTCTAAGTTTGGTTTCAGTTCTCTTTCAATTATGTTGCACATTTAAACTCAACGTGTATTGATGAAGGCGGCTCGTTAAGACCACGATAAAATAATCGGGTTGGCTTATTTTTAAGACTGATCTGAACAAGTGAATGAAATTAAGTTGTTTTTGGCAAACTAAATTAAACAAAACAATGAAGTGTCTTATTAATTTGCCATGATTACTGCTGGGCGGATAAATATTATGTTTTGACTTTATTTAGCTCAAATAGGCGATCGTTTAATAGACGAAAGCTCGTAGTATTACATGTTATAGGAATGGTTACCAAGATCTGTTTCGTTAATCTTTATAATAATGAATATTTAGTGAGCAAGTTAACTTCTGAAAATAAAATTGGCGATCCACGCATGTTTCATGCAAATGCAAACAAACACACAACAATAAAATATTAATAGCATTGTCAAGAAAAAGGGCGAGTTCTCAATGATCTAACCGACAGCAGAGCCCCTGGAGTCAAATTTAGCAAGAACATGATAACAGTGATAAAAGAAACGTATCGAGCTTCTAGGTTCTTTACAAGATTTCGCTATAAACCTTCATAAATCTTAAACTCCAACCGCTGTCGCGCAAACAAATAGGAAAGATTAACGATAGCGCGCTGTAAAATACCATGTTGTCAATCTTTTGTTGAATTTACAGATGTTTTTTTTTACCAATAACGTAGAAAAATTAATATTAATATTGCCTTTTATTTTCCTTAATTTTTAAATTAAATATCCATAATATACTGGCTAAGAAATACATTGTTGCAATATTGATTTTGAACTGCACCTGTATTTTGAAATAAATCTGGGAATCGTCGATACATCTTGCAAAAGGTTTTCCTTAATTTATGGTGCCGATAACCCTGTTTTAATTTTTTTCTCTTATACAAAGATTGTGTTTCATTTCTTACAAGTTTTCTTGATATCTCTTTTAATTTACAAAACGGTTTGAAATTATTCGGAGGTTTATTGTTGAATCACATCACAGGTAGAAGCCAGCAAAATGAGATTGCTTTTGCAAAAACACAAAGCGACAAGTGAAGTAAAGGAATGTAATCCTAACAGGGCGGTGAATTGTTGGAAATTTCGAAGTATTATAAATAAAATGTATAATATTGAATTATCCCTTTTTGTCGTGAAGATTTTATTGTATTATCTTAATATCATAAAGGCGAAACGGTATTCTATTTAGAAAAACAAAAACAGTTTTATTGCTTCCGACGTGTCTGTTTGAACACGTGTTTCAAACATGCTGATTCGTTTGTATGTGAACTGTTTTCCATGCTTCGGTCAGGTTACATAAAACGAAGGAGCAATAGTGGCAGAGCATTAGATGTCTGATTGTAGACATGGATATTGCGGGTTTAATTCTGAAATAGATGTAAAGGGAACTTTGAAAGCCACTGAACACAAACACGACAAATTTAAAAATATTGCAGGCTCGGTTTGATTGAGCCTGTTCATGGGCAATATGGGAAATGCATATTACTGAGTAGGAATGAGACGTTAAATCTAGAAATAGACTGGAAATTTGAAGCGTTGCATTATTTGATGTCTTTTGTGTATTGTGTTATGGCGCGTTTGGACCATCGAGTTCGAAAAATATAAATGAGAATTCATTTCTTACAAATTGCTGCTTCATAGACGATTCTGTTAATAAAAATCAATAATACACAAAGGAAAAGAGAAAAATCGATCGAGTTTAATGACAATGGTATACAAGAAAAATCTCTTATCACGTATGCTCTGTTCGGACTGGACGGCCTCTTCAATGGACTTAAATTTTATTTATGCAGACAGTACATGTGAAAGATACATGAACGCCTTTAGATTGAGAGAATAAAACCTAACAGAAAATGTCACCTCAGACAGTTTAATACTTTATTTAATTGATTTTGTAGAAATACGAGATGAGATAAAGGCATTTTTTTTTTTCAAGTAGAACCAACCACAAGAGACATTTTACTCAGTCGCTAGCATTTATTTTTTTATTAAATGTTCAGGGTTTTGAAGCCTTTTGACGAATCATAAATGACAGAAACTTCAGCCTACTCGCAGTCATTAATAACAATAATGTCTTTTCTGAACTTCAGTCGAGAAAGAGCTCAACCAAACAAATATAACGTATAACATGCTATGCCTAATTATTTTCTTATTGTTTCTTATTGGAAATACAACAAAAAATCTTAAAGACGTTGATACTCGCAGATACTTTTTTTATAATAAAATTCAGCATTCGATCTTGACCTCGTTTTTACTTTTGAAAAATGGAATTCAAGACTTTAATAATACATTTGTACTGACACTTGCTAAAAAGGCTTCAATTAATGTAATTTCAGTTAGGTGGTTTGCTATCTAAATATTTAAACTAAAAAGCTTGTATTTCTACCGTTTTTAATAATTATATTAATTAAAAAGGTGAAATATGCACATCAGGAATCGCCAGTCAGAAAAAACAGCCTCCCCACACAGTCAAGAAGAAGAGAGAATGGAGTTTAAACCAGGTTCTAGGGTGCACCGACCTCACACTTGCCCCAACAGGTTCTCATATCACAAAACAAGTACAAGTTGTCTTGGTGAAACAACTTCAACCCACCCATCCATCGGCTCAACAATGTTGTAGTAAACATTCAAATCATGTTCTTTATGGCAGGTGGTGCTTTCAAAAAATGAAAAAAAAATCTTAAAAGACGGGTCATTGTCTATCTAGGATGAACAAAGATATGTTCATGTGTTTTTTTGAGACAATAACAGCTACTATAGAGTCACAGGACAGTGCAATGGAGACAAAAGCATCCTCATCTGCTGAAATATTAAATTACAAATGTTCCATAACGGTCAAATAATTAAAAAAAGTGTTTTCCTTGTGCAACTATCAACACACCGTCGCTCAAAATGCCAAATCAAAATCAACGCGATCACAATTATAATGACCGTTTAAAACAATCGAAAAGCAATTCAATGGTTGGCAATGAACAAAGAACAAGCATTCTCCCTACAGATTTTATAAATCTCAGAAACTTGTAATACTTGTGTAAGAACTGTTTTCGTTTCTTGTTAAACAAAACGAAAATTGTCTTCAACGCTTCGATGTATTGTTGTTTGTTATTTCTTCTCAAGTTTTTCTCACAACACCTGTGCCAATTGCCAAATGCTCTCACGTGACAAATTGTGTCATATTTCGGATCGCATTAATCACATCTAGGTAAGACTTGTGTTTATCATGACGTTGGGACTTTTTAATCATATCTAATGATTCTTCGTATTCATGCAAGTTTGTCTAAACTCTTTTGAACAATCTCAGAAACTGCAAGGGGTAGCTTCACATGGAGGTTAATGTTAAAGCCCATTTCTAGAAGGGTCGAATATTTTTACCATAGTGTTTTAAATATAAGGTAGGATGTCATAGATAATATAAAAGAAAACAATCTAACACCATCGGGCATTATACTACATGTATCTCTGGAATCGCACAAAGAAAAAAGCGACCATTCAAGATTTTTTTTTAAATTTTTAGCGTGGAAATACTTGAAGCTTTCAACATTTCATAATTGCAAACAGTTCACACCCAGTACAATCCGCAAATATGCGAAGTCTGACACGGATGCACCATAAATGTACGAAGTTCCGTCAATTAAGTATCGTTGATCATTTCAAAAATGTATAAAGGTACTTTTGTGTATAATCAAATAGTATCAAATTGAATGCTTGAGCATCGGCCTTCCTTGTTTACATCTGATTAAAAAGTCAAACATTTTTAATAGAACAGAATTTATAACTAACCTCCCATATACCGGCTTGCAAGGGAAAGCAATCATTAACTCATTAACTATCACAACAAGCGCCTGTTACAAACTTGAAATTCTGCAATTCTGAAAGAAACAAACAGGAAGGATAGGCAAACTATTGACACACTGAGTGAATATTTTCACTGCAGTTGGATTTTCCAGAGATGTACTGCTGTTTTCAGATAATGTTACAATGCTGAAGACAGTAAACAGACTTCGTTTAGAACAGTGCTTGGAATAATATGATTCATGGATGTTACATAGAGTATAACTGGAATTTATGACTGTTTGGGAAATAAGAATATTGTCAGGTTGTTACAGAAATTCGAGACATAAAATTAATTTTCTTAACATCAATAATATTTTTATCATAACTACATGTAACGTGTTTCTTAAATTAATATACTTTTTATTCAATTTAGATAATAAGATTATATACTCGGAACGTTTTCACTAAATTGCGGTATGTTGTCATTTGAACGATAAAGTTCTTTTATTGGAGACAAGTCTCTGATTTCAAGCTCGGAATAAGTCAGATACTGGCTGAAATACTAGTATTAGGCAGTTCCCTAGACTCCTGTAAGATAAGGTAACTGTTTCAGTTCGCGCATTGTATGTATTTTCATTAGAATGATATCAGTTCGTTTCTTTACATAACATAATGAACTTTACAAAATATGAATAAATTTGCGAAAATTTTCAAGTAGCATGCATTGTTTTGCATATTTTCACTCAATTAGTGTTTCGACTGAAAATAAGAATAAATGACATAGACAGCATAGCCGTGAGGGAAATATATTTGATAATTGTATTATAATGTGACTTTCTAGACTATAAAATAGTTATGCACTGTTTTATGAGAGTTACACATCACAATAAACAAGTAAGATATTGGTTTAACCTAAGCACAATAATTCAGACATCCGCATATTTGATAATTGTATTATAATGTGACTTTCTAGACTATAAAATACATTTGTAGTTATGCACTGTTTTATGAGAGTTACACATCACAATAAACACGTAAGATATTGGTTTAACCTAAGCACAATAATTCAGACATCCGCATAGTTGATAATTGTATTATAATGTGACTTTCTAGACTATAAAATAGTTATGCATTGTTTAATGAGAGTAGCAAGTCACAATAAACAAGTTAGATATTGGTTTAACCTAAGCACAATAATCCAAGCATCCACAAATTTGATAATTTCTGTTTACTACAATGCAGGACCAAGATCGATTGCCCCGCTGCTGTAAACTTCTATTGTAGGCGGAAATGATACGGAACGGCTGTTAATATCAAGATAGACAAGCGGCCGTTTTAGTTCAGTTTAATTTACATTTCGGTGTTACAAGCAGTTCAACTGATTAATAATTGTTTGGTAAGAAAAGTAAAAATTTTTATAAAATTTTATTCCATAGTATGATTTTTCTAAATTCGTTTAAATGAGATTAACTTTGTAAAAATGATAAAATAAATGAAATAGTTTAGTGGATTTTTTTGTTATTGCAGAAAAAATGAACATTAGATATGAGTACTGCAAAGGAATATTGCTAGAACAGACGTGATTTATGCCCAATATATCAGTCAAGAGATGGTATGTATTTAGATTTTTATATCATTATTTTAGCACTCCGTACATAACGTAATGATATTAATTACCAACTTTTAATGCCTTTAAGAACGATATTTACATTTGTGTAAATATTGAGTAGCGCACAACCTGAAGCTTGATAGCGTGGAATTTAAGGCTTTAGGACCATCATTAAATCGTCAAATTTCGACTAATTTCGGTACATTCCGGCTTTAAAAGATCTCCAAATAATAAATATTGAAAATATTCATTTTCGCACAAATAACTATTTATTTAAGTTCACACAGCATTTTGATGTGACTATTCTTACAAAATAGTTGATTTTATTCCTCAATAAAACACTGAAATGACAAAAAATGTAATCCCCCACTATGCTTATAGACTATAAACTACGATTTTGACCGTGTTTTATGCATTTTCAACCCTGCAAGCCTGCAATCTTTTTGTATTTGTCCTGTTTGGTGGCTTTCAAGTTTCCTTAAACATCTATTTTAACAGTTACTGATAGTTTCAGAAGAAAACGTGCATTTGAGTTACGTGAAGCATTGGTTAGTAAACGGCCTTCATTATTAAATTGTACAGCTAGAAATGCCATTGATTATGTTAATTGTAGAGTATATCTTGTTTTGTTTGTTTTCCTGCCTAGCTGATAATAACTATTTCTCTTTGTCTTTCTTCAACTCTGACCTTGTTGTTTTCATTTTGACACTATCCGTTTTGCTTATTGGGCTGTGTGTAATCGAGTATTTTGTCGTAATGTTAAATACCTTTTTAAATTGATTTAATTTGTTTATTAAGTTATTGCAATTCCTCCAATAGAATTGTAAACTGTTATGAATGCTGACCTCTTCATTATGAAACGATTAAAGCAGTTTAATGCATTGCCTGTTTTTGTAATCCATGATTTGTATGCATAAAAGTAACTTGTCTCTTGCATCTAAATGCTTAAATAAAGGTTTGTTAGGCTCATATATCGGTTAAATATTATAAAATGATAATTTGGTACAATAATACAGTGACTGCATAAACAACTTAACAGGTTAAACACTAACATAAACATGCAGTATTTACAAATAAAAACGATTTGTTGAGTTGCCTTAAAGCAGTAGACAATAAACAGCACAAAACACAATCGTGTGACCTTGATTTAAAAAGGGATGTTAATTTTAATAAATTAGCATAACTTCTACTGTAATGCTAACATTAAATACTCTTAAATAACACTGCTATAAAACACAGATACCGTCCTGACCTTGAGGACGTTACGCAGTCGAGATGTTAGGATAAATGAATATTAAACTTAAAATCAAGTAAACAGGTCATTTTTGTAACACGATATTAAAGGTAGAATGAAAATTACTACAGTCCAAATTTACATTTAGCTGTTTAAGCGGGTTAAAGAATAATATCGACCACTGATGTTAAACAGAAGTTTCATGTGTTATATTTCGGATTCAATTTCAACGTTTAACTTTAAGAATAATAAAAATATACGTTTGCCGTTATTGCAGTTAAATTAGTGAAAATTTGTTGACAATGTATTGAGCTACTTATACTTTTAAAGTTGTTTTTCTTTTTGGATGCAACATAGTCGAATTGATACAATGATGTGGTTTGGAGAACTTGTTTGTTGATATGAGAACATGTTGGGGTCATAGATTCTTTTTTTTCCACTGCCTTTTCCAAGGCTACCCGGTTGTTTCTCTTGCTCGTTAACAGTTTGGCCTGACTATGGCTAGGCGCTGTCGCCGTACGGGTTTGCTCCCAAGTAGGGACAATATAGTTTTTTCTTTAAAATGGTTTATTTTATTAACCCAAGTTATCTTTTACGCACTGCTTCTTCACAGTGTCCAGAGTCTGTGTGTTCGTAGTGTGGATTTTCTAAATAGTATTAAAGCATTTTCATTACAGTACTGTACCTTAACATGCATTATCAAATTGAGCCTGAAATATGATCATTTTTGTCTTGTTCGTTTGCTTTCTAACTTCCCTTTTCTTACATACAAACATCTTTTGTGTTTTTATTTGCTTTGAATAATTTCTTTCCTGATATGGATATTTCACTTTTGTTTTACTTTTTTAGTCATAATACCTACATTTTGCGGCTATATAGTTTCAAAGTAAATGCTTGCAAAGTATAAATCAATTAAATATTATATATTCTCATGAATTGCATATATTAACAAATCCAACGATCAAGAATTTGAGTCCTGCATATACATGTACTTACATGCACTATTTATTTATGTGTAGAAACCGTTCAAATAGATATAAAGGGAGTTCAAATTCAATTAAGATCGACTTTTTAATTTCCCTCTCGTGTAAGTAGTAGTGGACAAAGATAACGATGACTGACTTAGATGAAGGATACAAAAAATGTACGCCAACACAACAAAAACAAACAAACAAATAACAGAAACACAGCAGTTCATTAACTTTATCATGATTCATCTCAATTATCCGTAAGCTGGAATAAAGTAGAAAGCGATTAGTCCCTGTATTTACTAAGGCTGGAAAGGTCCATATTGATAACATTACTAAAATGACAAACTATATTAACCCTCTGAATTAACAAAACTCATTCATTTCATCATCATAAAATTTTCAGCAGAAATTATCGAATGATAAGAAATGCCCATATGAAAAATGCAATTACCTGCATTAACATTAAATGAAAACCTGACGAAGTATGAGAAAACTGCATTATTATAACAGTAACAAAAAAGCACGAACATTTTTTTTCTTAATAGCAGAGCTAAATGGTCAACAAAATCATATGCAATATCATTTTCAATTGGTAAGCGTATATGAAACGGGAAATTTGAAAGACACCAAACAAAACAAATGTGAACATATTACAGGCTCGGTTTGATTGAGCCTTTTCATTGGCATAAATGGAAATGCGAAAACCACTTGATTAAATACCGACTTATGTTGTATACGTTTGTGTGCTTTTGCATTTTTTTCATGCAACATGTTCGAGTTATAGGTGGGTTTTAGCTAATTCACCTAGACAACGTGTACTTTTTTGTTCATATGAGAACCAGTTGGTGCAGGTTGATGAACCTGGTTAAAACCCTCAGTGGTAGAGTCGATAACCCTTCATTTTCTTCTCTTTTGTTAATTGTTTCCGGTGTATTATTTGAATTTGATCTGTTTCATGAATCCATTCTCTCCTTTCAACTCTGCTATTTGGTTGTGAGAAGAGACTATGGTTTTTTCAAGCGTGGCTATTCCTGATATGCATGTTCGTTTGTTTCAGAATCTTTATAGGAATCCATATCTGCTGTTTATAATGCTCCACTATACTATACTGCCTATGATGACGTCACCGTTGCCAAGGGAAAAGTCGTCTGCCAGCAAAAAAAGAACGAAGACAGACGAACACGTCTGTGACTGGAGTTGTAATTCTGTTGATTCCGAACTACAGACTTGTGAAGCAAGGTGCCTTCTTGGCTTTCGCCATTATCAGGAGGGTCAAAAACAGTGTCAAAATGTGTGTGCTACGAAGTATTTGAACTGCCTGGAGCTGTGTTTTAATAGTAATTTGATTTAGTGTGAATATGGGTCAGTTACTATATAATGAAAGTTTATGGATCACAATCAAATAAATTTACATTGTTAAATGCTTTGCATCAATTTATGAAATTCAGATGCATCTAGTTTCCCTCTATGTGTTTATAACTAAATAGAAATATGTGATATGTTCATGTAAACATATTTTTGTCATTGTACATATCTTTAAAGTACAGCATTTAAAGTAAAGATATTTTTATTTATTAATTCTCGTTTTGGGCTCGTTAGAAATTCAGCTCACATTAAACATACATTTAACAAAAAAATCAACACATTTTATTGTAAGATAAGGCTTTTTCTTTTGTTCACGTTCCAGCTCCTCAGAAGCATTTAAATTATTGCAAAAAGATATCAACAAAATAATAGCATCTAACAAATTTGGGAGGTTACGATTCCAGCATGATAAATAAAAACAGTAACTGCGAACAATAGAAACGAATAGAACTGAAATGACAATACATACAATAGGAACGGTCAGATTCAGAAAACACAGCTTCCTTCAGCAGCCACTTATCAAAGATAATGAAAACATATATTTAAATGAAAAATAACTTACACTGACGTAGTTAAACATACTGCGAAATAATCAATGTTCTTGAGACACTTTTTTTTGGATTTCGTGGGCTGATCGATCCACGAATAAAAAACTGACACGATATATGGAATTTAACATAATTGCAGTTAAAAATTGAGATCCACGAATTAAAGAAACCCACGAATATGGTATCTTTGTCAAACGTGAAATTTTTATGACCATGAATATAAAGGGCTTCCGTGGTCGAGTGGTTAAGTAGGGCAGCCGTGGCCGAGAGGTTAAGTTCATTGGTTACCAACCACACACTCCTCACCGCTGTGGGTTCAAGTCTTGCCGGAGTCGAAATCTTTCATGTAAGGAAGCTGTCCAGCTAGCTTACGGAAGGTCGGAGGTTCTACCCAGGTTCCCGCCTGTGTCTGAAAAAAATGCCCGTAGGGGCACCTGGGGTCTTCTTCCACCAGAAAATGGCAGGAATGGCAATTTTATTCAGTAACTGAATGCTCGCCATTATAGTAGAAGAAGAAGAAGTACATCTATTGTATTTGCCATTGTGGGTTTCGATCGGCCCCATACATATACAGTACTGTTATCAGTAAAATAACCCGTTACCGATGTCGTGCAGTGATGATAACGTATATCAGGGCTATCCGACCAACCTTTTTGGGGTTGTCCCGGTCAGCTTAATTGGTTGCGTCGTCGGAATTGCTGGGCTAGGCGCTGTCGCCGTGACGGTGCGGATTCGCTCCCAGGTATGGGCATTTTTAGCTCGACTATTCGAAGAATAGGGGAGCTATCCTACTCACCCCGGTGTCGGCGTCGGCGTCGGCGTCGGCGGCTCCGTCCGTTAAACAAAATATGCACTTTGGTCCATAACTTAAAAACTACTTATGATATCAACTTCAAACTTGAAATATATATTCACCATCAAATTCTACATCATTACCAACAAGACCCATAACTCTGCTACAAATATTTTTTAAGTTATGCCCCTTTTTCACTTAAATTTTGCGTTAAGGAAAATATGCACTTTGGTCCATAACTTATAAACTACTGGAGATATCAACTTGAAATTTGGAATATATATTCACCATCAAATTCTACATCATTACCAACAAGACCCATAACTCTGCTGTCAATATATTTCAAGTTATGCCCCTTTTTTCTTATATTTTGTGTTAAGCAAAATATGCATTTTGCCCATAACTTCAAAACTACTTGAGATATTGCCTTGAAACTTGAAATATATTTTCACCATCAAAATCTACATCATAACCAACAAGACCCATAACCCTGCTTTCAATATTTTTCAAATTATGCCCCTTTTCCACTTACATTTTGTGTTAAGCAAAATATACACTTGGCCCTTAACTTCATTATTAATGGAGGGATTTCAAAATAACTTGGCACAAATGTTCACCATGACAAGGCGGTGTGTCGCGTACAATACCTATGCCTGTAGGTCGAAGGTCAAGGTCACTGTTACAAAAAATAGAATTTTCTTGTCCGGGCTGTAACTTTGTTATGAATGGAGGGATTTCAATATAACTTGACACAAATGTTCACAATGACAAGGCTGTGTGTCCGCACAATACCCATGGCTGTAGATCCAAGGTCAAGGTGACTGTTACTAAAAATAGAATTTTCTTGTCCAGGCTGTAACTTTGTTTTGAATGGAGGGATTTCGAAATAACTTGACACAAATGTTCACTATGACAGGGTGGTGTGTCGCGTACCATGCCCATGCCTGTAGGTCAAAGGTCAAGGTCAATCTTACAAAAAATAGAATTCTCTTGTCCGTGCTGTTACTTTGTTATGAATGGAGGGATTTCAAAATAACTTTGCACAAACGTTCACTATGACAAGGCAGTGTGTCCACACAATACCCAAGCCTGAAGGTCCAGGTCACTGTTACTTAAAACAGAATTTTCTTGTCCGGGATGTAACTTCATTATAAATGGACGGATTTCAAAATAACTTGGCACAATTGTTCACAATGACAGGGTGTTGTATCCCATACCATGACCATGCCTGTAGGTCAAGGTCACTGTTACTAAAAATAGAATTCTCTTGTCCGGGCTGTAACTTCGTTAGGAATAGAGTGATTTCAAAATAACTTGACACAAATGGTCATCATGACAAGTTGGTGTGTCCCGTACCATGCCCATGCCTGTAGGTCCAAGGTCACTGCTACTAAAATAGAATTTTCTTGTCAGGGTTTTAAATACATTAGGAATATAGTAACTTGCCAGAAATGTTCACCATGACAAGCTGGTGAGTCGTGTACCATTTCCATGCCTTTAGGTCAGTTCTTTTCTGTAACATTACAGAAGTGATTGATAATTGACTAAAAGTAAATATCTCTAATAAAAAAATTTCTAACAAGTTTTCTAACAACTTCAGAAATATTTCATAGTTATTCCCCTTTTCAGTTTAATATTTATGGTACATTAAGAAATTATTTCTGTTATTTGAAATGAATTTTTCCCTTACCATTCACTTGTTAATATTTGTTAATATTTTTACTGATTGCACATGAATGTATGGCCATAGTTGTTACTGTTTTAATCTTCAAATTGCATTTGTTTCAAATGATTCGAATAGTCGAGCATGCTGTCTCCTCTGACAGCTCTTGTTTAAGATCTTATAAGACATTAAGCAGAATAGATCAGGCTATGTTTATTATCATTAAATGGTTTTATTTCTGATGGAACAACAACAAACATGGAGGGGCCGTAGACTTAAAAGATGCAGAGTAGTTGTCTGCTCTTTGTAAATTGTAATTGAAGTAATCTTCCAACATGTAGGCGCCCATAGAATTCAGTTGTCGGATAGCTGCCTCGCTCTTTGCAAGAACAGGCGTAAAAAAACAAAATAAAAATATCGAACACTTCTTGTAAACATGAAGTTTACTGAAAGATTTTCTAGATGTACGGAGAAACCCTCTCGACATACTGTAAACAAACAAATATTCGATATTCGCGGCCAATAAATTCCAGGATAGCACTGACTCGCAAAAAATAATTTGCGTGAATATGTCTGCATGGATATAACAATTACCGACTGACTGATTGCGAAAATGAAGACAAAAAATAACGTTATGATTAACCTTTCCAAGTAACGCTTATCGTAAAATATTATTACAATGTATTTTATTTCGTTTTCTTTTTAACCGAACCACAATTTGATTTATTCCTTGATTTGCTTCCATATCAGGATAAAAGGCTCCCGGAAGGAGTCAGTGAACAAAGGTAATTTCAGGTATTGTTCGCTTGTGGTGGCAGTATTGATATTAAACCGCTGCGAGGGTTATTGCCAGCCCATCTGTTAGTTTTCAAGGATTTCCAACATGATAAATGAGGATCTCAATTTTTAACTATAGCGATAAGAAAGCGAGAAATTGATTTACACACATGCAAAGCTCTGTATAATAACTGAAATAAATAATGGTCTTAATGATTAAGTGACAATTTGAAACTGCTTATTTCATCTAGTATATCAATTTTTGAACACAATTTCATAAATCACAGGTTTACAGAAATTGTTGTTGTTTCTGCATTTTAATATGCATTTAAATTTGTGAATTGTTTTGATAAAAAGCAGGTGTTAACGGATACCTGTTGTTGTAGCACCACATTTCACATGAACTTGGATTTAATTTGTGATTTTTTGTCATAATGCAAGAGAATAACGTCATTGAACTTCGTTTAGCACTATTAAATAGTGTTTTTTTTTCAACTTTAGCAGGTTTAGTTGTTGTATTGCAATATGGAACCCACCATAGCTTTAGATATTAGTTTATCTCCAAATGATAGAAGTTTTGCTTGTTTATGTTTTTACATTTGTCGTACTCTGTGATATGCAGGATTTAGACTGATAGATCCGCTGTAAACATTATATTCTGTAATTTCCATTTACTGTTTCATCATTAAGGGCAAACCATTTTATTACCTTGGCACCATACGTCGTTAATACCGGAATGGTATAAATCTGAAAAAAAATCATTCTGCATGGTTTGAAATTAGCATATTATCATCAAAGGAGGTAAATTCAACTATTAACTGTAGAAAAAGAAAATGTTATTTAGGAACAAGAGTCATATATGTTCCCCGGTCTTTGGTGAATAACGCTTTGTACGTAAAATTTTTTAATACTATCGTGTTGCAAAAAAAAATCATTCTATGATTATCAGCTAGTGATTTGTTCTCAGTTGTCCAGGTTTGCTCAAAATAGAAAGGACACATGTCCGGTCACAATAAGAAACATCGACAAGCAGCCCTACAGTCATTTGTAGATATTTTTCAACTTTTTGCAAGTTCCAAGGATCACCTTTGAATCCGCGTTACCTGAAAATAGAAGCACACAAAAGTCACAGTTTTACTAAAAATGATATTAGATGTATGTATTTTTATTTCAAATAAATTCTATGAACTACGTTCATTTTTCAACTTAAGTTTGTCCTTTGTGTTGATGAAAAATTATACTCATAATTTCTCCTTAAGCCATATTTTTCTCTCAAGATATATGCTATCGATCAGTTGTGGCCATGGAGTGTCTGTTAGAGTTAGGAAAACGTCAGTTAATTATCTTTGCATCTGTGAGTTTGAACAAGCTTCGGTGAATGGTTTTATATTGACATGTGTGACAAAAATAACAAAATTTTAAATTTATTAATATCAAACAAAATGCGACTTAAACAAGCTTTGAATAGTGGATAGTCTTGTGGATCATCAATAAGTTCCTTATGCCATATTGGAACACAAACACAATAGATCTGTATAGTTGATAAAAAATGAAATATGCATATCAGGAATGGCCACATCCAGCATACACAGCCTCCCCACACAGCCAAAAAGTAGAGAGGAAAAGAGAGCATGGTATTACAATAATCAGTTTCAAAATTGACGCCACAAACAAATAACGAAAGTGAGAACCAGAGGGGCTACCGCCTTGGAACGGTCAGTGGCAAAACAAAGTGCCACTGGGGGTTTAAACCAGGTTCTAGGGTGCACCAACTGATACCATTTTCACATGGACTCTTTGGAGTTTGCCGAATATCTTCTTACGGGAACAATTCTAAAGTCTTCAATTCTTTCTAATTTTCGACCCCAAACCTCATTTCAAATAAATTATCTTTTTCGTTTTTCGATGTTTTCGTGAACATTCTTACGTCTTGCTTTAACTAGATCACATCTTACCTAATCTTACCTACATCATCTTAAATACTTCCAACATTAGCACTTCTAGTTCCACACTTCTGATTTTTAAATAATTGTTGTTCTGGCTTCTATCGTCATCTTTTTTACCTAAAACTTCCAGCTTTCATACTTCCTTCGTCTTACTTCACCGCATTAGACTTTCATCATTATCCCTTACTTTCATAACCTTTTTTTTTTAAATATTTTGTTTATTTTTATTTTTAAAGTAAGAATCAAGAACTACGGAAAGGAAATTTTAAGATTACTAGAAAGAACTTTGAAGTCGGCTGTCAGAAGGTTCCATCTGGGATGATATTATGATAAAGTGGAGAGGCTATGTGTTTGAACTCTCAAAGTAAAGGCTTACAAAATAAATATAAGTTGTTGAATATCAATATCATAAATGATAATGATATAAGTCAAACATGACCAGGTTAAAAGACGAGAGTTTAAGGCATAATATAGTTTAAGTTGTGAAGTTAGAAGTTCGACAGAAGTTATTTAGAAGTCAGAAAATGGAATAAAATGTCTAAAGTACGACAATTAGAAGTCAGAAGTATTAAAAAATCAACCAAGAAAAGTAAAAGCTTAATGTAAATGAAATGTGATTTTAGGATGCAAATATTAGCTGTGTTTGCCCTGCTTCAAAGTGGACGAATTGCAACATTTATCAACACACTTATTACTTCCCACATCTCACGTTTTTGTTAGAAGTAAAATAAATGTAGTCGATTTGTATCGTATGTTTTCTCACTAACAAAACTGACTTTGAAAATTACATTCCCTTCTGACATCTTTATGCTAAACGTTGATGATTTTTTTATTAATGATACATGAATTATGCATCTCCAGAGACGGATATTTGAGTTAATAATGTAAGGTTCTAGGTTACTTTATTTTAACGAAAGTCAGTTGGCTAATCGTATTGACTTAATAGGGGAAAGTGAACATTGCATTTGATACGCTGACAACATAATTTTAATAGATAAAAAGGGAACTTTGAAAGTCACCGAACACGACAAATACGAAAATATTGCAGGCTCGGTTTGATTGTGCCTGGTCATGGACAGTAATGGAAAAGCATTTTACTGCCCACGGCGCCTAGCCCTGGTTGAGAGCAACTCAATATTTACACCAATTAACAGTAGACCTTTGATCTATCCCAAATTATGGAATGCATATGACTGTGAACACGGAACCTTCAATGCGGTATTTTCAGATAAATACCATTCCATGTTTAGCGGCATATTTTCTCCAGATAAGAGAATTGGTTATTCATCAACGAGAAAACAATAGGCGGAATTTAACAGAATGGAAATCACAGACAACGCAACAGGCAAAATTGAAAAAGCAGCAAATATATCTTAATCGTTGTTCAAGGCGGTAAAGTATCAGGATGGCTATATCACGTGACTTTTGGATGTCGTGCACACACAAAATCACTCGCTTCAGGTATGTTTTTGCTTATTTCTCAGTAATTCTGTTCCGATTTCGATCAGATAAAGAGCACCGTACTCCTGTTAAAAAGCATTTTCATCGACATTTAACCCCCATTATCAATCGGCTGCCGTTTTCACGAAAATTCACAGACAAATTTTGTTTGAAAGTGTGAATTTGTCTTTGACGGACGGACAGACGGTTCGACTACTATATGCCTCCCTTCGCAGCTGCTGGTTGTTTTTGAGTTTTCTTCCTCTTTAAACTGAATAATCATTTAGGTTATGCGAATACAAACAAAATGAAGTTTGTAAGGTTAATTTCACTCCATATTATATTCCTAATTTTTTAGACATACTTTATCTTTTGTTAAAAACCGCTAGACAGGCTGTTAGTATTGTTGATATAAAGTAACATGAGAAAAAATGAAACTTTTAATTATTCGACTTATTAGTTAAAATCTTCAGATGATGTTCAGTTTGGTTCCGCAAAAAATGGTATCGTTGAGGAGAAAGGAATCACATTTTGTATTTTATTTTTGTTCCACCGGTCTTTACAGTTAATTGAAGAATATCAGTTATAGCTAGGATATTTTCTGAACAGAGGCATACATACACTATCTCTTTTGGGTGTTTCAAAATGTTTTAATGATTTTTGATGTTAATCTTGTTGTGCTGATTCAGGTTTAAGGTGACGTGAGATTTGTTTAATTTGCATCTAAATCTCTGCGCATAGATGTGCTTAATTATATGTAGGCGTCAATGCTTTTATAATTTGTCCTTTTGGTCGACTCAAATCTTTTCTTTGTATCCATTTAACAGCGAGAGTGTAAATAGAAAACACACCTGAATTGCTTGTAATGTATCAAGTGAAAACTTGCAAATATAGAAAACAAATCGGAATTGCCTGAAAAAATATTATAGTGAATACTTTCAAACCTTTACTACACGCTATCCTTGATTAAAATGCATAGTTTAGTTTTATTGACTCATTGTTAAATTTAATGTATGCACGTTACTACATTATCACGATGCTATATATAAGCACAGATATAAATTTTACTCATTTAATCAACCTTTTTAACAGTTGAACAAAGCTGCATTCACTTAAAAGTCTAACAATAAAAAAAAACTGGTCTCTATATATAAGTATATGTAATGTTCCACGATGTGTCACGTTCTTGGAACATGAAGTAACTTTGCTTTCTTTCTGCTGTTGTTTTCCCTGAATAAAAAGTATTCTGATAACGATAAGGCCATTAACATGCAATATTGTCAACAAGTGGTAAGATGGTTGGACTTAATTCACTAAGGCAACTGTACGTGTTTGTACATACATGTTATAGGGCAAGAGTAAACATGTAAAGTTGGTAAATCAAAGAACCTTGTTTAAACTTCCAGTGGTACAATGATTTCCCACTGAACATAACAAGCTGGAAAACTCTCCAGTTCTATTTTTTTGTAAGTGTTTGTGCCTTTGAAGTTAATGACGCTAAAATATAAACGCGATGTATTTTTTCATATGTACCACGTTTTAGGAGAATTTTCCGAGCTTGGCAGTTTTCTAGGTGCATATCAATCTTCCTTTTCATAAACATTTCGTACGAGTTCGATTCCAATGTGAGGTTCTTCGCAGAATATAAAAATTAAACTTCTAAAAACTATCATGGAATTAACATTTTTTATGAAATACTTTACCTCCCAATCAGTTATCAATTAGGCCAGAGAAAATAAATTACTAGATTCTCATCCGGATTTTGGGGGAAAAGGGGCGGGTGGGCACTTTTTAATTTTTATTTTTTATTAACGAAATATCTTAAGAAGGTATTTCGGGATGGTCTAAAACCCGTTCTTTCCGGAACAGACTATGTTTCGATTTTTTTTACCAAATTTGAATAATTTTTTGGGGGGCGGGTGGTTTTGGACAGGGGCGGGCGGGGATGAGAATCTAAAATATTTTTTCTCTGGCCTTATCCTTATCAATTTATCCGTTTTTAAAGGAATACGTCATTCTCTCCTTTGATATCGAGCGAAAAAAAATTAAAAAAATAACATTTTATTTAATTAGTTGTTGTTAATATGTAATTGAAACTAAATAAAGATAGAACCTTACTCTTTATCTCGGAAAGTAAGTCAATGAATTCTGAAGGCAATGCGTTAGTTTTGTTTACGACATGAATTCATTCCCATAAATTAATTGACCTGGGTTGCCTTACTTTTATTTATAAATCTTAGACATGTGTTGGAATAAATGAGACTAAGTTAAACGTATCTTGTTGTTCTATCTTCCAAAAATTATAATTAGATTTGATGATACTTGAATAAAATATTGTATCATTAATTGTAGAGAACTATGGTTTGCAAAAAAAAATAATGCTTTAAAACTTATTTAATTTCAGGCAACAATCATTCACGACGAGAATAAGAGTCAAAATGTAGAGAGGAAAATAGACCATGAGTTTATAAGAGAATACATTTTAAATCAAACACCACAATAAAGAGAGCCATTGGGATTACTGCATTGGAAGGGTCATTTGCAAAGAAATTTGCCACTGGGGTTTAAACCAGGGTGCGTCAACCTTATACTTGCCCCAAGGGGTTCTCATATGAACAAAAAATAACAAGTTGTCAGGGTGAAAAATCTCCAACCCAACCATCCACTCAATGATGGTGCATGCAAAAATACACAAACATATAAAACATATGAAGCTAATAGAAGTGCAAAGCAAAAGGACAGGTACTGAACGTTCTGGTTCGGTGACAATGGGGCGAGAAGCATGTGACAAAGTTAGCCACATAACAACGATCACCCTACCGATTGAACTAGCCGGGACAATCTCACCGGAATCCAATTGTATGCCGATAACTTTATAGACTGACTTTACGGAGAGACTTTCTGTGGCTCACATACTACACGAATAGTGCTATTGTTAATTGCAAATAATAGTAAGCCTACGCTGCAAATCGAACCCGTAAAGCGATAGCGCCTAGCCACATAAAGCCGAACATTCTTTTTTCCACTCAAGTAAATAGTACTACACATTTTGGTCAATGTTAACCGGCGATGCGCATAAGACAATTTCTATCGAACCTTATTTCCGATTTATGCAATTGTTTACATCAGCTTACTATATTTTTATATTTTGACAATGGATCTGGGAATATTTCTTACTATTTATCTTTCTAACCGCAGGCGTCATAGATAAAATTAAGATACACATTTAGATGTTATCCTTAAGGTTATATAAAGAGAATCTATCATTGGTATTCGGCGAAGATCAAGGTATCTCAACCCGAGGGTAATGCTTTCCAGACGGAAACGAGGCTGTGCCGAGTTTCCGTCTGGAAAGCATTGCCCGAGGGTTGGGATACCGCGATCTTCGCCGAATACCAATGATTGATTATTTTTCTCACTTACTTCTTAAAGATTCAAACAAAATTCTTCAAAAATAAAAAAAAACGCAAGAATTTTAGAGAACTATTTCTTTCGCGTAACTTCCAGTAGGAATGGTAAATCAGCCACGAATACACAGTCCTGTCAAAGTTAAACACCCCTAAAATGAGACTGGTTTCCATGCTCAGCTTTATAACCTTGGGCACAGATCCCAAATCAGTTAACATGCCTCATCACACATATCCATTTTACGTAGCCCGGCTAATTCGCTAATTGTGTCAATTCTTGCGAAATTGGATCGCAACTGATTGAAACCTTGTTACATAATTTGAAATATAACGAAATGCAAACGTATGGGGAGCTATTAGATGCTAATGATTTAATACGAAGCGTGCCGAACGGTTACTGTAATTCGCTTAAACAATCTATTTTCTTTCCGTTAGCGAATAGGAACGCAAACGTGCGAACCAAAGTGCTATTTTGCACACTCCTCCGATGCCGTCCGTTGCTTTACAAAAGGTTATTTCCGCATCATGACGTTACCGGATTTAAGGATCATCCCTTTTGAGTTCAACCATGAGCTAACCATAGATGCAAAATTGTCACTGTATCTCGGAATGCAGCTGTGGTCTTCTCAAGATGGGATGTGCTCTGACTCCACTTTTTCACATATTTCGGCCTCTGATGAACTGTGGATGTTAAGATATTTCTGAAAGACATATTTGTGAGTCACAGCAGCCACATACTTCATACTCAGGCATCGTATACATTGTATTTTCCATTTGGACGGAGGAATAAATTATTATATAGATATTTAGCTCATTCCTTTTAGATATGAAATTAAACTGGCCAGATACTCAAATCTACTGAAGATGCGATATGATTAGCGAGAATTCGTATGCCATATTTACCCATCGTAATGATTCGAATGCAAGCGTATGCCGTTCGTGTTCGGAACGTCTAGCAATATTTAAAACTCGCTTTCATTCGTAATGAAATTTCGGATTCAGTTAACAAAACGCGTAATTATGTCTTACGTTTCGGAAACTGTCGCAAAAATTCGTCGTGGGATCGATCACGATCGCTTGAGATGTGAATTAGCTGATCGCGACCTGATAACTTGCGACCTCTAACGCTAGTTGACAAACGCAATGCGAAGACTTCATGACTGGTTAACGTATTGAAACAAATGTAAACGAAAGATAGACCAAAGTTCAAATCGCACACATTTGTTTTTAACATTTTCAAAATTTTCCGACGAATAAGAGTAATCGCAACGAAAGCATAGGCTTACAAGCGCATTCATACGAACACCACCAACGATGTACAACTAACATAAACTAACGAATTTGACAATTTGACTCAAGTCCTATTCGCCGGTGCACGCAAATGTTTGGTTTGTGTGTGAGGAGGCCTTTATGAAAGATTCAGTTTATGCGGACTTGGATAATGCTTTTGACGAACAGGAAAACTGATAACTTAAAGGATTTCTAAGTCCTTTCTATGACAACAAGTCTTTATGGTTAAAAAAGCAAGTAAACAGAGTAAATACGGTATTTTCTCTTGCGTGTATATTATACAAGTTTCGTCTAGGTTTTTATATATTAAGGTGATTTCTATATAACAGCTTTTGTGTTATAAGGAATAGTTCAGTCCCTTGAAGAATATGCCATTTTCTACAAAAATTAATAATGATTTAGAAGTGAACATTATATTATCCATTAGAAAAAATAGCAAACATTGTAGCTACTTTCTGTCAAAATTAAACATGCTCTTTACAGTCAATTGCAGTCAGCTTTTTTAATATTATGAATGGCTCATCTGGCTTTATTTCCAAATAGAAACGATTTTTTGTGCTATTTTGGTCCTTTGATGCTCTGTTTTTGCAACATCTTTACAAGCGAAAATTTATATTTTACATGCGAACAGTCTCTTGTGGCATTTTAAAACCAATACATTTTCTTCATTTTAAACTTAATATTCTTAAACAGAATTGGCTTACGTAGGTGTACATAATTGGTTTGCGACAGTTTGACAAAAAGTGATAGGACGCAATACATTTAAATGTTTATTTGTTATCTACTTATTTTTAGCTTATCATAGATATCCGTTGTATTAATTTAGATGTTTACATCTGATTTACCTTGACCGCAAAGAAGATTAAAAATAAAACAAACCATTTTTGTGATAATATAAGGCTGAAGCGAGACTAAGTTTGTTAAAAGTAAAATTGATTGGTTAAATTGAAACAATGGTAAGTTGATTTACTTATTTTTATTTGTTGTTTTTTTCTTATTAATTAAAATTATACAAAATTGTTTATTTACCCATTATAATTAATAATTATTAATTTATTTTTCGAATAATTTATCTAAATAAATCATACTGAATAAAATTTTAAAATTAATGGATACAGTATAAAATGATGCTTCTTCTTAAGAAAGAGGAAAACAACAATAAATTACAGAGTTATTAAAGAACTTTTTTTTTCTGAACATGTTTAATGTCATACAATTTAACCAACAAAGAGAATAAAACTTACTTTTTCAAAGTATTTCAACAGACAAGTGCAAAAAACGAAGTAACAAACATGTTCAAAAGTATTAAATGTTACTGTATTCGTTTTATTTTTTTCTGCATTTTATCTGTATGAAACAAGTTGAAAGCCTTATAGCTTGACAAAAATGTTACTACTGTGACTCGGTTTTATGCAGCCAGTTCATTGGTATTTATGAAATGCATATTCAGCTGCCTCAATATTTATACCTAATCTGAAGAGGACCAGGGAAGCTCGACCTAATGATGATGATGTAGAAAACTGTTTCATGAAAAATAAGATGTAAATATTCTGACTGTTGTCTGTATTTCTTTATAAAAAAGATCATGTAAAATTAAGTATACGTTTAAAAGAAATTCACTTTTATAGTAATGTAGTACCTAAACCCCTCTATACGACTGAGATAACAAAAACTCGAGTATCGCAAATTCAAGTTACACCGTTAGAATTTAAGAACATACTTGTTCGTGTATAAAAGATTACCTAGGGAGAGAGAAACTGTTAATACTAATGGAATACGATGGGGGAATTGCCCAGCTTGGACGAAATCTTAATATATTCAAAATTCATATTCAAAATTTTACTTATTACTTTTACGGGACAGTGTTCACTTATCCGAAAATGTTGTCAAGCCTAACACAAGACTGTTATCTTATTATTGAAGAAAGTTGAGAAAAAGAAGCAATAATTACTTGGAACCAGTGCATTGCTATAATTGCGGTACTGAATACTCTGTTTGAATTTCCTTAACAACTTTTTGATTCAGTGTTATACCTTAAATTAAGCATTTACACTAACAAGAAGCCATATATCTGTTTGTTGAATACAATTTGTAAAAAAGCCAAACAGAGCCCTTGTGGAATAAAGATATCTATGCATATTACATTTACATTCAAACAGCACAAACCTTATCATTTGACATTAAAGTTAATATATTAATTATATAATAACAAATAATCTTTTAAACTCTAATTGGTATTTTTAAAAATGAATTCGGTTGTTTTGGATTTTTCAGAATCATTTATGTCGAGTCGGGCTGTTGTGCATTGTACTTAACAGCACGTTCGTGCCGTTGTTGGGAAACATGGAATCCAACGAGAAGATTCTAAATCAAAGAAAATCAAGTGCATCGGAACCCACATGCGAGTGGGGCTGTTCACTTATGGATACAAAACTGCAAGCCTGTGAAACACGATGCCTAATTTACTTTTATGGAAAACGAGCTAGACAAAAGCACTGCCAAGTTAAATGTGCTACAAGATATATAAACTGTCTGGAGATATGTTCCAAGACCTTAAACTATGCTTGAGGATAGGGAAACGGATGGTGTGTGCATGATAGTACGGGTTAACTCTGCGTTATTGGTTTATTAATTGAAGTAATATGGATGCGGTGAAGGCAAACTATGTGATTGGCTGTACGTGTATGGCAACATGGACAGAAATCCAAGGCTTGTCTCGGATATTCGTCATCAGTATGATAACCTTAAAGTACATGTACTTTCTGACAGTATGCACGTCTTCAGTATGATAACCTTAAAGTACATGTACTTTCTGACAGTATGCACGTCTTCAGTATGATAACCTTAAAGTACATGTACTTTCTGACAGTATGCACGTCTTCAGTATGATAACCAACTAAGATTACATGTAATTTCTGACAGTATGCACGTATACATTTAAACAATATGTGAAATCGTGTAATTTTATTTAAACAATGTGTGAACTCATGTAAATATTGTACATATTTAGAGAATTGCAAGAAACAGGACATGTTGCGTGTTTAAGATAGGGACTGTGATATACATAATTTATTTTCTCATTTGTATTATATTATCATCAATTTCGAGCCATTCCCTAGAAAGTTGAATCTTAGAAGCTCTCGTATTTATCCGGTTTATTTGTGAACATATTTCAATGTTTTAAAGGTTTATCACAATTTGTTATTTGCCTAATCGTACATTTATTTACTCATTAACATTATTACGAATAGTTGGAGAAAGGTATTTTTCACGTTAGCATATCTTCACGCTAGTAAAAACTGAATTCTGTTGCTGCATGTAAATTGTTGTTTCAATGAAGACAAACTAATAAGCAACAAAAGGGTCAACAGAATGATGTTAGAACCGACTTCATTGACCAGACAAAAGCATTGTCACTATATGGATTTTTAAATTGGGTGTTCTCAGTATTATGCAATGATGATCAAATATGCATTTAGATAAACACGACATGTTTAATTGATTAGTACATTTATTATTCGATAGAAAGGGCACAACCAATAAATGAATATAACTTATCAGGGGCTTACCACATATTAAAAGAACTTCTACAATATTGTGTTTGTAAATATTTAATGCTTGAATATCGTAAATTGTAAAGAATAAAAGATGATTACATGCAATTTGTGTTAAATATCAGATTGTAACGTACAGGTAACAGAAAAAGCAGCAGTATATTACAGTTGTGATTTCAGTGTTTGTGCTGGGCGAGATTGTTTATTATTAAAATATATGAAAAAGGAACTTTGAAATTCAACAAACCCGACACAAATGAAATTATTGCAGGCTCAGTTTGATTGAGCCTGTTCAAGGGCTGTTATTTAAATGCAGATTGTGGCTCACGACGCCTAGCCAAGGGTTGAGCGCAACTCAATATCCACACAACTGAACAGTGCAAAATCGATCCATCCGCATGCATACGACGGTAAACATGGAACCCTTTAAAGAGGTGTAGCAAGTTCAGCGGCGTACGGTCGCAAGACGAATTAATGGAAAACGAGAAAAAACTTAAACTTTACTTTTTTAGTTTTGCTCGTGTTGGTCCTATTTAATCAGTCAAAGCCACATATTTATAAATAAATGCTTCTTTTAAACTAATAATGTTTTGTTAGTGCGGTTAACAAACTAAATGTATACTCAAGAAATAAGAAATTAGAAAGTTAACGAAAGTGTTTCACCCTAGAACCTTGTTTAAACCTCAGTGGCAAATTATTTTGCCACTGACCGGTAACCCCAAGGGTTGTCATTTTCGTTAATTGTTTGTGGTTTCTTATTTGAATTTGACATACTAATAAACACATGCTCTCTTTTCCTCTTTTTTATCCCTGCGTGGGCAGGCTCTGTTTTGTGAGTGTGGCGATTCTTGATATGCATATTTAAATTCTTTGAAGATAATTCTATTTTTTCCACGTTTCCATCGTTACGCAATCCCATTAATATGCGGCATTCCATACAGTTCCAAGTGCACTCTATCAAAGAGAAACCATTGGCAGATTGTATTGCTTTTGATCAACATGTTTGCAACATACTGCAAATAATGTCATCATGCGTTTCGTTATCCCTCGAGTATTTTCTCTTTGTTTTAACAATGACCACACATCAGAGTGAGCATATGACGATCAATCAACAGAAAACGGAAAACTATAAAACCGAGACAACTAGTTCATGACCGTTGTTTTATGTAACCTGATTTACTAGAATAATGCCAAAGCAATTTTCAAAATGAGCGGAGATAAAACAAGAAGAACCATTGGTTATTACTTTTGATACCAATCTGTCTTTAAGGCAAGAAATTTGATGAATGAAGAGAATTTTCAAGGAAAAACTAATCAGGAGAAAGCGGTAGAATAACCATTAAGGGTCATCGTTAATTTGCGAGGCTGAGTTTTCTGCTCGTGACTTTATATGATATGCGTATTTTAGTGATTTTTTAATGATTGGCAATCATTAAAAGTTTTATGTAAAAAAATCTCAACAGTTCAGTTACATTATTACAAAATGCTCAACAAATGTATACCTGGAGAGAATTCAACAAAAACACAATAGCAAAATAAATTAAGCGAAATGTGCAGGTGCCCAATGACCTTTTTCACCAGAACTCTTGGGGTCAATTTGCTAGAAAACGGTAGCGAGAATGAATAAAGCTAAATGGTTATGTGATCCCGTGACCTTTTTGACCAGAAGACCTGGGGCCAAATCAGCAGGAAAACGAATAAAAGTAGAAATTAAACGAAATGTGTAGGTGCTCAATGATCTTACCGAGACAAGAAAGAATGGGGCCAAATCAGCAAGAACACGAAGACAAGAAGAACTTAAGCAAAATGTGTAAGTGCTCAAAGTCCTTACCGAGACCAGAACACCTGGGGCCAAATCAGCAACAACACGATTACAGTAATAGAGTATAATAAGTAAATGCGTTCAATGACATTTTTACCTCATAGAAATGTCACTACCAGAAAATGTGCCTTCATGATAGCAAATACAATTTAGCGAATTCATGTCCCCAAGAATATATCAATTACGACTTTCTGTGCGACAATTCGTCCCCGCAAAATTAAATACTACCACGTGACAGTATTCTAAAAATAAATATATTTATTTCTTATTAGAACAAGCAATATGGATGAAATAACACTTTAAGGCATTTGACACACATGTTGGATATACGAAATCTGGATGATTAAAGTCAGCTTGATAAATGAGCAGTTGTAATCATACTGGTTGCTTCCTTACGCTGATGATTATTATTAGATTTATCGCGCGTTGATGTATTGCAAGTCGATGGAAACAGACGTGTTGTCAAACACGAATTAGGTCAAATAGATCTTAGAACTTTATATAATATGTGATTATATTCTTATATTACTTAGAGATTTCATATTATTATTCATTCGAAACGACAGTTCTACACAGAATGCAAATTTCATATTTAATTTAGTCAATTTAAATATAATATCTACAATCGGTTTAATTAATTCGAGACCAGTAAAAGTTTAAAATAGATTAAACTTTTCCTACAGGTTTTTAATATGTCTACACGCTAATTGGTCACATCCTTCGTGCATACGTGCGAACTGTCCTTTAAAATCATAGCGATAAGGAGGCAACATTCATACAAAGTTAGAGACTAATATTGCTGGCTGTAACCTCATTTGAGGACTAACGACAACTACAAGGATATAGCATAAAATGCATTTGGACTCTTTACTCGACAGATACGATTTTTCATTACGATATTTATGACTAAGAAATCAAACAGTGAGGATCCTGATCAGACGACATGACACAGATGTGCCGGCTGCTATGGATATACACTTTTTGCATATGGAATAAAGTGTTAATTCTAAGACGCCAATACCCTTTTACAATTTGAAGCTCTGAAACTTTCCATGTTCACATTTCAAAACAATCTCGCAAAAACGGAAGTATTACATAAACAGGCAATTTCCGCAACTATGATTCTTAAAGTGCGATAGGAGCTTAATTTCCCTTGTGGATAATATATTAAACGAGATGATCTGATGTTGACATTATCTTAGATATGTTATCCCAAATATGTTAAACCGTTTATGGTAACGATTTTCAAGGTTGTTTGAAACATATCAATTTTTCGGCTTTACATAATTTAATTGCCCGCAACGAACATATAATTCGATCTAATGAGGAAATACACAAAAGTAATATTTTGCACATGATCGGTCCGATTCATTAATAATCGAGTTGATTATCGCAATTTCAGTAAGCGAAAAAGAAGAGGTAAATCTTTTAAATTTTCTGCTCTGTGATACCTCTATTGACAGACATAATCATGTTCGTGCTCATGTTTGTTTAGTCTTCGCTATCTAATTTCTTGATATAATATAATAAAATAAAATAAAATAAAATATAATATAATATAATATAATATAATATAATATAATATAATATAATATAATATATAGAGGATACAACATGAGTGATCATTTTATACTGAAATTATTAAACGAGTCGTCTAAATCGATATAAAACGAGGCTTTTGCCAAGTTTTATATCGATTTAGATGACGAGTTTAATAGTTTCAGTATAAAATGAACACGAATGATATATTCTATTTATCACATACCCTGAAAAACGAGCAAAATCCATGAATTTTCCCTTTCTATCGCCTAGTAGAGCGAAATTAAAACGTGTGTAATTCGGTCGTATCGAGTAATACATAAGCTAGTCCTCCAAAGAATTTATCCTACCTTTTTTTCCATTTTCCAAAACAAGTAAAAAAATAAATAAAATTAATTGCGCTAGAGTCTAGATAAAAGAACAAACCAGTTATAGGCTTCTGAAGTTGTGTTTTATTAAATAAATCGATCTTTTGTATGACGTCATTTGTGTAAACTTTCTTAGCGGCATATGACAACATTGAAATTTGCTGGATGTAATTATTTTGGATTTAAATGTGTTTCTAGTGTTTTTATTTTGTTCCGAGGATGTTGTAAGGTAACACCTAGGATGTTCTGAAAACGATGTCAGCGTCTGGGTCATTTTGTTTTCGATTTAAACGAAATGAAAATGGCTTTGTTGCTGTTGTTGAATTTCATCATAGACTTTCGGCGTATTGCTATCTTACGGAGTAATGAAGATGTCAGAAAGTTATATTTTCCGTGGATATTCTCAATATAAGGGATGCTTAAGTTCCTTTTAGAAGCAGATTGCTTGCCTGAAGTGGTCAGGTGGCAAAAGTAAGTCATTTTCATAAATTAGTTCTGATCGCTAATAACGGGATGAATAGTGATTCGGCTACGATATATAACTAGTTATATATCAAAAATATATAACGGGTGTTATTACACTCCCTCACCGGAAGGTATGTGATAAAATATAATATAATATAATAAAATATAATATAATATAATATAATGTAAATATAATAAAATAAAATAATATAATATAATATAATATAATATAATATAATAAATATAATATAATATAATATAATATAATATAATATAATATAATATAATATAATATAATATAATATAATATAATATAATATGATATAATAATTTTACAATATAGTCAGTACTGTTTTAAACAGTAAATAATCGTTTTCCGGTGTCAATCAGTAAAGAATACGCTTATCGTGGTTACATGTATCAGATTAACTTTTGTATGCTGGTTGTCCCGGTCAGCTCAATAGGAAGCGTATTTGACATTGCATGGCTAGGCACTGTTGCCGTACGGGTTCGCTCCCCAGTAGGGGCAATATAACACCTTACACAGTATCCATAGTTAAGGCCATTATGCAGCTTTGCGTTTTGTAATGTATGCAAATGGACAGAAAACTAGTATTACTACTTACAGAAAAAAAAACACAAATTCGCGACGTTTAATTCCAGGACTACTAGATAAACAGGAAACTTGACTGTTCTAATATGTGGTACATGCGTCCTTAAGTAATGCGTATTGCTTCCTTAAGTATTGCGTATTTATAATGATTCTCAAATACTGATACAAATAAACATCAAAGAAATAGAAGAAAAGTCAAGAAGTTAATAAACAATTATTTGTAGTATCTTCGCTTAAACTTCTATCGTAAATGAAAATAAACATATCAAATAAAAAAGGAAAATGCAACCCTAATTAATTGATGTAAGAGAGCTTCTGGGAAATATTTCCTTTGACCAAGCGACATTTTAAGACAATTTCAGGATAAACTGACGTTTCCGGAGACAGATAATTTCCGGCCCAGTGTTTGTAGGGATGTAATCTGAGGTTAATTTCCCGCGAGATCACGATTGAAACAAGATAATGAGATGTTAACATTTATTCGTCTAATTTAATAATAAATATTGATATTATAAATTGATCGTTAATTTTAAACAAGACTTGTTCTTACGCGGTGTTTTCCGGCAAAATATTAAATGTTAAAGTTTTTTTCTGTGACGTACTTTAATATAGAATTGCAAGGCGGTAATTCAACATAATGGTGTCTTTTTGAAAGCGGTAAAATCATAAACTTAAACACATTCATTCTTTTGTGAAAATATTGAGTTGCGCTCAACCCAGGGCTAGGCGGCGTAGTCATTATACAATTTAAAGTGTTTCTGTCACTGCCAATGAACAGACTCAATCGAACGGAGTATCAATATATTCAAATGTTTCTTGTTTTGTTGCTTTCAACGTTCACATCTATTTCATACTTGCCCCCAAACAGGTTCTCGAGAATAAAGATGTAGAATTTGCGTCACTTAATTAACTTCAATCGACCACTTGTCCGACAATTTGCACGTAATTGTTCGCAAACATGGAAAATAAAAAAAATTAATGACACTGTTAAGTGAAATAAGAACATTTTTTTTAAGACATCAACCATGAAGACATTGATGACATTTTATTTACAGTTGTTATGTTTAAGGATAAGAATGGTTCCAATCCCAAAAGAAACAGACGAGGTACCACCTGTTTAAAAACAGTGAAATCTTTGCAGTTTTGAAGGCTTTGCATGTACACACTATTTTTTATGTTAAAACCACCGATAATCGTATGAAGATGGCGATAAAAATGTTAGAAATTAAGTTAAACGATGTGAAAATACTAGCCAAAACATCATTACAGTAATCAACATAACACCGATTAGTTCGTAATTATTCAATTGGCTATCAAGATATTTTGATAACAGTTTTAAATTGATTTTGTTAAGTAAGGTTACTTATCAATAGTTTTTAATCACGTAAAGCTACATGTAATTATAAGTTGCTTAGCCCCGCTCAATACAGAATATGTTTGCGTTGAATTTATTGGATTATGAAGCGTGTATTTACGAGTTTAAGACAATGTCTCCCGATGTCATTTTAACGAGTGTCGATTGAATTAATTTGTTTATGGCTTCTTGTACGTGCAGTATTCATGTAACGGTTGTCTTATTCTTCCAGGTGTGTTCCACAGTGCTCTTTGTATCACATAAGATTACAAAGACTGCTCTTATGATTTCAACTGTCACCTTTTTAGATAAACGCATTGATATTTTAATGCGTTTCACACTATCGAGAACTCAAATAAGCAAAAACTGTAGCCTCTAAAACAAGATTTTATTATTATTGCGATTTTTTCTGTTATATTTCTGTTTGTATGAACTGCCGTATTCTCAAGGTATCAAATATCATGTTTGTTTTGAAACTATCAACGTGTGCACGTTTTGTTTAGTCATCATTTCACGTTAAATTGTGAAAATACACATTAATGTCTAGACGCTAACCTCTAGACTAGTATCTTTGCTGTAATGAAAAGTTTCCAATCCCGTTCATGAAAGTTTTATACACATCGACCATGGAATTTTCGTTCTGGATATAATATAATAAAATAATTCATTTAATTGTCATTATTAATTTACGAAAATGGTTTTATTTATCCAAGCTTGCAAGCTTAATTAAATAAAAAGAGAAATTATAAGCATATCAGGAATAACCACACCCAGAAACACACATCCTTCCTACAGAGCAATAAGCCGGGAGGAAAAGCGAGCATGGGCTTATAAAATTATATTAATGAAGATTAATTTTCAAATAAGTTACAAAACAACAATGAAAAAAGAGAACCTATGGGATACCGCTTTAGAGCCCTCAGTGGCACATCAATTAAAACCGAGTTCTCGGTTGCAAGAACGTCAAATTTTGCCCAACAGATTCGCATTAAGACAAACAAGCTCCAGATGTCTCGGTGAATTAGCTATAGCCCAATCATCAATTTGACATGGTTGCATGCAAAAGCTCACTAACGTAAAACAGTAAGAAGCTTGTGGAATTGTCAAGCAAAGAAGGTGGGTACTCAAGAACCTTACAGAGATCAAAGCACCTGAGCACCTAGAGTTAAGTCATCAATAACAGGGTGGCAGAAAAAAAAGTAACATATCGAGCTTCTACGTTTTGTAATAAAATTTCGTGACAACAAGAGTTATTCCAGGAAGGACATTATTTCCAGCGCAATGATTCGTGGAAGGCAATGCTAAAATACATTCCCAAGCGGGCATTCATTCAAAGGAATATTACTGTGATGTTAACGTTGCATATGTTTCCTCTGTTAATAAATTATTTCAAAATTGCTCTAAACATTTCAACGTCACATCTTCTTCATATAGTCTGTTATATATTACTTTGAGCGCCGTCTCCTATAAAGGCTATTGAACCAGAATTAAAAAGCATATGTTATATATTACATGTAATTAACGAAAGAAATCTCCGAAAAGAAAATGTCTCGGAAATAACATGATTTTAAAGTATCGAATGTTATACGTGTTACTGTGTCTTTAGGCTGAGATGTTTTGTTCTTTAAATGTAAAACAGAAATCAGCACCGTTGACTACAAAGCTTGTATTCTATTATAAAAAAGCATTAGTTTGTCCAATAAATATTAATTGTTGTAAAGAAATTTCAAACAAACATTAATTGTTGTAAATCAATCGTTATAATAGACATTTCTCGAGTCGATTCAATATCGTGTTATACTAAACACATTAAAAAAAGTCAAAAATATTCTGGTTTATTTAACACTAAGGTTAATTTCTGTATTTTACAATACCTTTTTTTCTTTTGTTACGCGATGGCGACTGAAATAGTCAGTTCTCGGCTTGTCAAGTAAGTTTAGCTTTTAGAGAGGAGGATAAAGCATATAACATTCAGGCGTAATTCGTCGTATACGAATCTATTATTATTTCCTATTCTTGTAAAACATGTATTATGTGTAATAACTTTTAAGAAAGGTGCCAACACTTATGAAATTTACACGATAATATCTTTATGAGTTTTTGAATGAAAAAAGTCATCGAACGATCATTATTATAATAAACATGATAAAACCCCAAATGGGCTAAACATCACAATGTAAATAATATGCGGGCATACGTTCGCGCAATTTGTTTTTATTAAACTTATTAAACAATGAATAATAAGACATTTCTATGAAGACATATTATAACTTAGTGTCATTTTGCTGGTGTCATATACCATACCTCGAAATGCGGCCAACTTAGACCTGCGAGAAAGATCCCAGATAAAAATGTATATGGCGACTAACATGACTAAATAGATTATTATAACTTAAAATACCCTGAAAGTTTATATTTTTACAAATATGGAACGTTGATGATTAAATGCGGACTGTAATAATGACAATGAGCTGACATAATTGCAAAGAATGTACACGTTTTTAAAGTGGTTTAATGACAAAATATGCAAAATGTCAGCCTCGGGCGTAGTCGAGGAAGTTCTCGTTAATGAAGCAGATAATAAAACAAAACAACCATCGTTAAACGAGGACATAATGTCACCTAAGTACAAAAACGCTATAAGTACTATTGAACTATGAAAGCGATATACTGTTATTGCATTTAGCGCGTTTAGCCGGCAATAAATGTATATCAAATAACAACCGTAGCGTTACGTGTTAAAATCGTTGCGGTGGCCGCGAGTTAACTTAATACTTGTTAATGTATAGGCGTACTACTAGGTTTTCGTAAACGTAACGGTGACTGCAACATTCGGATTGAAGATTTCTTGAATATATACGGATCATTAAATAAATTGTGCTTTGATAGTTAAAAAACCATCTTGCATTGTGTTTCTTAAGTAGGATTTATCTGTGTAAAAAATTTATCTTGGAAATTAATTTTGTTCAAGTGTGAGAAGAAATATTTAGCAACACGACACGTCGCAACTGCTTTTAATTTATTTTAATCATTTGGATAGATTGAATTGTTATAATTTAATAGTTGATCCTATTCACATTCGCAAACGATTGTATAAACAAATTAATGGTAAGCAATGTATGTTTGTAGTGTTTCATGTAAGAGTTAAGTTAAACAAACATTTTGTATCAATTTGAAAATTCGAATTTTTTCTTCATTTCAAACATACTGAAGAGACAGTCACACCATACACCCAAACAGCAGAGAGGAAAAGAGAGCATGGTTTATAAAATGAACAATTTCAAAATAGGGAATGTAAATGTAATAAAAAACACGGACACACCTCAATTTCAACATTAAAAAAACAACAACAACAAAACAAAAGTATTATTGTTTATCAAATTAGATTAAGAGAAAGACATTATAATAACAGTGCATGGCCAGTACTTATCGGTCTATTTAATCCATTTACTGTTATATAATTGTTTGGTTTCGACCACCTTACTAAGGCTGCTGGTCGCTTTGTAACTTGAAACTAATAGTTTTCCAATCTTTACTTCACTGTTTTAAAAGAGGTTATGATCATATATGTTTATAATTGCCCAGCATACTAGACAATTTTACATATTGCTTTTGGCATTTTAGACAATTTGTAACTTTTTGACAAAGTGGACAGTCAAAACCAATTTTTCACAATATGTGTAAAATTGAATTGTATAAGCATGATACGTCTATCTGTTAATTTTACAGGAAAAGCAATATTTAAAGATACAAAAAGTGACAAATTAAAAAAAAGTTTTACATAAAATACACATTTAATGTTGTGATTGCAGAAATCATCGATTTTGATACGGATCAACTCAGGACAAGCAATGGGAATATTATGAGCTAATTTGAAGGAAAGCCACGACTATATCGATATGGTATTATTACATTTACAATGAATTTATCTATTTATGAACAATTACGGTGCATCTTGTTTAGCGACAATGTAATTCAGTTTGTAATGTATTTTTATATTGACATTAATTATGCATGACTAGTTATCCTACTATTTGCAGTTCATTTGATAAAAATGATCGACTTCCATGTCACTATAGGTTTATTTATTATAATAAATGTGTTTTCTTGTTTATAAAATGTAAGTTGCTTTTGCGTTATCACTTAAAACCATCAGTCTTGTTTAGCTTTAAATAATGAAATGGACCCTTCATACATAAACTGCATGTATGTCTATGTATTTCTTAATTTGGGGTTGATCAAAATTGATCAAAATTTTACTGTTTATTGGTCTGAATATTGAGTTGCGCTCAACCCGGGGCTAGACGGCGTAGGCAATAATATGCCTTTCCATTACTGCCCATGAACAGGCTCAATCAAACCGAGACTGCAATATTTCATATCTGTCGTGTTCGGTGGCTTTCAAATTTACCTTTTCATGTAAAATGTATTATAACACTGATAACTAATAACAACACTGATTGACTGTACGGGGCGACGATTTCTGGCCGCTTGGCTGCATAAACGACCAATTATGGTCATGCCTTTACGATTGTTTCGACAAAGTAAAGTGAATCTCTGTTCCGCAAAATAACCTATCCCTTATCGCATCTGTACTTTTTCCAGTTAGTCGTATTGACTCACTCACGATTTGTCATGTTTTTAACAATTTCTATAAGTTTGGGATAAATTCGATAAAATGGTTATTGCCTTCCTGGTTTTATTTTATTAGGTTTGTAATTATAAAACACCTTATTGGGCTTGAGGAACAGTACACTGTATTAAGTATTAAGTTTTTTCTCTAACTCGCATAAAATGTAAGCTCAATAAGACAATAACCTCAGTTTTGTTCATACATTTTTTTTTTTAAATTTCGAATTCATTTTTAAGTTAGTATATTATTGAAAATCTGCAAAATATTAATTCAAAATGTGTAATTATGCAACGTTAAAACATTAAAGTTTCACCTGTTAGTGCGTGGAACGTAAGAATGGAATATATTGTGTTTTTTTGTTAATCAGATTCAATGTACTGATTGAATTACAAATGTAAAATCATGTATCAATGAAATATTTTCGGTTTTCTTATATATATGATCCGACTAATTCACTCTACACATGACATTGTTTCTGCTTAAAGGAGTCTATAGCAAGTATCTCATTATTTTGACTTTGATACAAAAAAAAAACACATTTAATAAACAGTAAAACGGTTTTTATACACGTATAATTTTACTCGAATGTATATATTTATATAACCTGGGGGTAATGATCCGCCTAATTCACTGCATATGACATTTTGACTTTGATGCAAGTAACATATTTAATCAACAGTACTACCACTTAATTATACTTGAATGTATATTTTTATACAAGCTGAAGGTTTTGATCCGACTAAATCACTTTACATATGACATTGTTTCAGCTTTAAATTAAAAAGAAATCTATGGCCTTGGAACATAACATCAAAATTGCGGTCACGTTTACAACTCATTAGTATTAACGCTTACAGGCAGTACAGCGATTAAGCATGCAACAATGAAAATCACGCATTCACTGTTTCTGCATATTAATTAATTGTAGGTAACCTTTAAGGTAAACATATTGTGTTCACCTTCAGCTACTAGGATCACGTTTGTTCGGACTTTTATGACAGCTACAATGTATCGATACAATTCTAAACTCAAGTTCAATCGTTTGATTGGGGTATCATTAAAACACAACTATCCAGTGTTATTATCATCGTGATTGTCGGTGTCAGCTAATATTTAAAAAAAAGCTAATTTCATTTGTTTGCAGCTTATATTGTAAAATGATAAAATTGGATTCAAGTTGGCAGCAAGATTACACAAAATTAATGTAAATAAAGCGAGAAATAGATTTTTTGAATGTCGTTCCTTTATATAAAAACAGTTTTGCTGTAAACATCGAATTACACTTTTGGTGTTTTATCTCAAACTGTCCTTTTTGCTTGGTAGTGTCTCTAGTGAAATAGTAATTTCAACTCGTAGACATGGTGATGCTTTGTTAGTAAGACTCTCATTTCGTCCTCAAGTTCGTTCTTTCGTCAATTCTTCAGTTGACATTAAATTTGAAATTTCCTCTCTACTTGATGGCTGTGTGGGATGGCTATTTTCTGAATAAGGATCTATGACATTGTGTTATATTAATTTTGCTAACATAAAGATAATTACAGTTGAATTCCAAATACACATGCATGTAATGAGAAAATAAAAGATAACTGTTAAGTCCATTAAAATATAGTTAAAACTTAGTCTAGTTATAACTGTCAAAAAAACCGATCAACACCTTTTCCAGTGATGTCAACCTTTTAGAACCTGGTGTAAAGCCCGAGTGGCAATTTGTTTTGCCACTGACAGTTCCAAGGCGGTAACCCAAAGGGTTCTCTTTTTCGTTCATTGTTTTGGTTAAGTGTCTGTTTGCGTCTTATTTGAATTGACATACTTATAAAAAACATGCTCTCTTTTCCCCTCTTCTTTTTTCGCTGCGTGGGGAGGCTGCATTTTGTGAGTGTGGCTATTCCTGATATGCATATTTCACTTTTTTATATTTCAGAATCAGAAGTGGTGTATTATAGTTGTGTGTGTGTTTCTCACCATATTGCCTCTGGCAACAACACAGATACAGAAAGCAAAGCCACTGGAAAACAAAAAGACAAAAGGAGAGGAACACACGGCATTATGTGAATGGGATTGTAATTCTACTGATTCCAAACTACAGTCATGTGAGGCGGGGTGTGTGTTAAACTTTCGTCATAGCCACGAGGGTGAAAAACAATGTCAAAATGTGTGTGCTGAAAAGTATTTGAATTGCCTCGAACAGTGTTCAAACTCCCAATGGCTTGTGTGAAACAGTTTTATAAGGGGGGCGTAATTCTAACCCTCAAATAATTATGTTATTGAGTACCACTTGCAATTTATAGTTATTTAAAAATATTGGAGGTGTCTAGTCATGTTGTTGTTTGTGATAGTTTGAGTATGTAGTTTAGTAAAGATGTGTTTACGTCTGGCAGTGTAGATATCAGGGCCCAAGATCATAAAACTAAGATTTAAGATCAGTCTCAAATCTCAAGCACCTGATTGGCTGAAATGGCGACTGGTCGCCATTTCAGCCAATCAGATGCTTGAGATTTGAGACTGATCTCCAGATTAAGTTTTGTGATCTTGGGCCAAGATCTAATGACTTACCATGATGGTATTATGCATATATCAAACCTTGCAAAATGTCAGCCATTGTGAGGGGAAGTATATAGGCATACTGGAACTATTCTTTTGGGAGGGGGGGGAGGGGGTATACGAGTGGCATGTACAGTGTATGTCTCTGGCATGGTTTGATAGGCCCTGTCGGCGTATTTGTGTCCTTTTGAGCTTTCTAAACATATAACATTCATTTGTTTTATTAGCAACTGACAACAGATTATTAGCTCTGCAAATATGCATTTAGTTGGTGAAATTAAAATAAATTTCAGGAACATTGGTTTATGGGGTAAATCTCCAAATCCGGAGATTGCGAGTTCGTGTAAACCAGTAGATTAGACTTACCTTATACTGTGTGATCATTTAATTGCGAGGGAAGCAAATTTCGCACAAACGACACGTGTGACATTTTGCGCAGTAGTATAATTTTCATATAAGATTATATTGAATGATTCGATTTCGCTGGAGATTGATCTAGCGTACTTTCGCTAGCGCGAAATACGAGAAAAATGAATGATTCCAAATTATTTGTTATTTGTATCACGTTGATTTCTTGATGAATTCTACACGTGTTACGTCGTATTATTGTCTTAAAACTAGAAAAAGCTCACAAAACAAACTTTGTTTATCACAAATGATAATTCGGTGAATAAAAAATTGAACGTGCTCTTGGTAAGACACGCTAAAGGATGTTTGTAAGAATTCGTGGGGCTTTAAACAAACATAAAATAAGATCGTAAAACGTAAATTCGCATTGAAAGGGCTTCGCCGTTTGTGCCAGACTTTGGATAAATGAGATGATTTTGCATCATATATCAATATGACACTATATAACGTGTTTTATTCCCGGTGCTATTAAGTACAATGTTTCAATGGACAGTCATTGCAAGTCAAGTCAAAATTACATTTCATTTGAAGGATGTAGAAGAAATAAAGTTATTTTTCATGTTTTTCGGTAGTGAAAGCGTTTAGCTGTTAACCTGGCAATAACTGAGTTATTCCTTGACGAGGGGTGTTAGAACATTCCGTAGAATTTCGCAAAAAAAATGAATATATTTCACACAACAAAACAGAAAAATCTACATCAAATATAATCTGTAGTCCCATAAATGGGTAAAGTCATGAAAAAAGTCTTTAAGAATCAAACAATTCATTGAATGTCAGATAAAATGACATTTTCACTTTTTTCATGTCGCAGTCATTTTTCTGAGTGATATGAGCAAGAAATGTTGGTTCAACTTGTATTTCGATATGGTTAATATATAGCAAACATCATACGAACACCAGAATTGAATTATAATTATTCATATCGACATATTTGACATCAGAATAGCCGAAAATTCCTAGAAATCGTCTGTCGCAAAGGGGTCTATATTAATATCAACGTAAACCTTCAGCTTAATAGGAAACAAAACACCGATGTTAGGCCATGTTTTAACGGGTACGGTTTGGTTTATTCGAAGTAACTTAAAATTATACAATTCTCCGATAAACTGACTAACCGAGATTTGTGAAATGATTGTCGCAAATATACTGGTCAGGAACGTTAAATGCTTTTAACCTTACTTTAACAAACGTAGACGTCATCAATAAACATTAAACTTTGGCTTACTAAGTCTTAATATATAATTATGTGGAATGAAACAAACTAAAATGCAATCGTCGAATCACCAAACCTAAGATTAATTGAGAAAAAATAAAATTACAGGTGGGACGTTAGAATTTGTCAGGTACGTTAAATAGTATACTGACTTGCTCGTCCGTAGTTTTGAAATTATATTTCCGAATCATTGTTCTTCGTTTTTCATGCAGTCTTATCTTTTTATTGAAGTAAAACATGCCTTAGTGGCAGTTTATATATTGATTGCATAGCAGAAAATTGAAAATTGACTGTCAAGTACGTTAAAGTCAGGTACGTGTACATCCAACACGATTCTTTAAATAAAAAGTTTATTTTCCCTACTTTTTCATTTTCTTGGCACTATGTGACGTATGCACACATATTTTGCCCTTATACATCTGTAACATTACAACAGAAATATTTGATTACAAACACAACCGATTAGTACCATGTCAGGTACGTTAACTGTTTTACAAATCGAGGTTAGATTCATTACTTTCAATGAACAGATATAGTTAGAAATATACTAAGTTTATTACAATTACAGCAAACCAATTGTATATACGACTATGCTACTTTTTAATTGTTTGAACAGTTCAAGTTTTGAATAGTTGTAATTGTTGGTCAGGTACGTTAAAAATATGCACATGTTTAAGGTACATTTTAAAGCTAAAATAATGCAGTGTGTCCGCAAAAACTATTTCCTTTCCTATGAATAAGAATTGAAGTGTATAAATTACAAGGAAATGTCATATGAAATTGGCTTTGTTTTTATTTCAACTGATTTTGCAATGTTCGGGTATTTATTGTTTGTCTGTGATTACGTAGGAGTTGTAATTTACATGTATACCTTAAAATATAATTAATATTTTATTAAGCCTTTCCCAATACAAAGATACTGTCCATAGTATCTTTGTCATACAACGGTACATTTAAAAACGTATTAATTGTTCGACTCAAATGAATACCCTTGAAATGAAGGTGATGTATAAAACATATAACGTACCTGACTATTAAAATTGGTGAGTCAATTATAAGCTGAAATTCATGGACTAAGTGTGTCAAGAAATGACCCCATTGTCATTTTACGTAAGGTGGAATGTTAAAAATTGCTTTTATAAAGTTATTAATGCAAAATTGTAATGTTTATTTTTTCACAATTTGCAATGTGCAAATGCTGAATTAACTGACATTCAGTGAATTATGTATGAGTACATTCGTAATAAAGCTAGCACGAAGCATGGTCAAGAAGAAGCCGCCGCCAAATCAACATAAGGCATCTAATAGAGGATATTTGTTTTACCAGTCTAAGATAGAATTATATTAATTATATACTAGTTAGCTCCGGAATTCGTATTTTCACGAGTGACAACTACATAATTTCGGAGTTCACGAGTGAAATATAAATTTCTATCTTTCACTGGTAAAACAAATTTTCTTTTTATTTTATGCTTTTAGTGCAACATTGTCGTGAATTTGACAGAAAAAAATCTGCAAAATGGCGCAAAGCGGTTGTTTATAACGTTACGTAATGACGTCATATACCGAAACTTGTACCCGTTTTATAAACGTTCTTATGCGGAATAGTATGTGCGTTTGGATACCAACGTAAAAAAAAAGTAAAATTAATTGATTTTCCACTGTTTGAAAACAATACTAATTTTATTTCACCTAGAAAGTTCTATAGTTTACTGGAAAGCATAAATTAAAAATCTTTCTTGTGTGGATAACAGCCTTGTTAGCAAATTCCACATCAAAATGTATGTAGTTTGTCTGTAGTTCATACAAAAAAAGAATAGTCTAGCCTGAGGAAACTGAATTCCTTATGGTTGGTGCAACTGCACTTTGTCTAAAGCCTTTTTTAAATCTTCTATATTGGCGTCAAAAGATGATCGGCTATATTTCATACATGTATTATCTTCTGTCGAACATCTGCAATATCTTTGATGCAACTTTGTTCATGTTGATATTAGAAAGTCACAGTTAATTCTTTGTGACTGTGTTATTTTTAGCAGCTTAAGCATCCCTGTTGGTTAAGAATAATCAAAAAGAAACCACATTATAATGCCCTGCTTTGAACGTGATCCGTTGAAGTATATTTCTGCACAGTTCTCTGTGTACAAGCGTTGTGAAAAACGTTATTCAAATAGCACCGGATTTTGATAAGTACTTTTATAACCAAGATTTGTTTTAGTATAGAAAACTGAATTCCAACGCGTACGCATTATGGTGTTTAGGCGTGTTCCTGCGTGAGCGGAATGATGTTACTATAGAAACAAAGAAATTCGCGTTCTGCAAAACAATCAGAATGGTTTCCTTGTGATTATGTTAGTCTGCATTTGTACCAAGAATTTTGCTATTTTATAATTTATTAAACGATAAAACAAATTGTATACGAACTTCTCGAACAATTTCTCGTATAACCAAATGATGTTAAAAGCTCTACATAATTGTACCGCTTAAAATACAATTATTTTGAATATTTTAAAAGCAATAAAGACAATATTAAACAATTATGATTATGCAATTTACGGAGAAGTAGTTAAAACAAAGAATAACTTTCCTAGAAAACACTTATTTCATACGTAAACAATATTTTGATTAACAATAAACCTGCAAGTAAAACACATTTTGCGTATAAAAATTGAATATCAAGTGTCTACACATGGGCAATTCAGCTATCAAACTAGTCAAAATTATCAAAAAAATTAATTTGAGTTGTGTGCCGACACTTAATTTTTTTTTAAGTGACACAGGTCTCAGCGATCACTTTAGTAACAAACCGTAAAAAAGTTGTCTTGACGAAGTCAATTTCTTTGTTATCCGTAAAGAGAATGAAATAAAGGTGCCTCAAGTAGTCACTGTAGTTTCTTTGAGAGCCGTAGAAGCGAGAAATTTGGTGTCTAAAGGATGCTACATATTTAAGCGAGACATTTGGTGTCTAAAGGATGCAACATATTTAAGCCAGAAATTTGGTGTCTAGAGGATGGTACATATTTAAGCGAGAAATTTGGTGTCTAAAGGATGCAACATATTTAAGCGAGAAATTTGGTGTCTAAAGGGTGCAACATATTTAAGCGAGAAATTTAGTGTCTAAAGGGTGCAACCTATTTAAGCGAGGAATTTGGTGTCTAAAGGATGCTACATATTTAAGCGAGAAATTTGGTGTCTAAAGGATGCAACATATTTAAGCGAGAAATTTGGTGTCTTAAGGGTGCAACATATTTAAGCGAGAAATTTGGTGTCTTAAGGGTCATAAAGGACGGAATAAAGGCGTTTAAACGGACGCAGTATCTTTAAGTGAGGAGGGTACAAAGGTGTCAGCAATAAATACGGTGAGTCAAAGCTTAAAACAAAGTTCTCTATAGTTAAGATTGGACTGGACAGTTGTACATATGTACTCATGTAACTACATTAAGGTAATGATGGAGTTATCACAATCTGTTATGCAAACCTCAATATTCATCTGAATCATTACCACAAAAAATGTTTATTTGACTAAAAATAGCTGAAATAATGATAATAAGAAAATGTAAATAACCGATGATATGTGCATGGTTATTCCTTTTTATCCTGTTTTTGGATTTATGGTTTATTGCAAATAATCGTTGTATTCGTTTATGGTTTAATTTAAGCTTTAATTAAAAAAGAATGTTGATTAATAATGATTTTTAATTTTACCTGTATTTGATTATGCGATACTTTAAAAATCCAGAAAGAACGTTACTTTACCAAGCGATTGATAGGAGTTGTTTCAACTTCGTGTATTAAGACAGCATCCTAGAACCTGGTTTGAACCCCCGTTGGCAAATTGTTTTGCAACTGACCATTCCAAGACGGTATTAACCCGGATTCTTATTTTATTTAATTTGTTTGTAGTGTCTATTTTGAAATCGATCATTTTATTACCCATGCTCTCATTTGGGGCGCGTCACGGGAAAAAGTACCTTCGGACAGTTGACGCCAATCTTTGATATGACGTCATAAATTTGAGCTGACGATATTACTTATTATGCATTTCGCGGTAAAAATACCATTTTATTGTCAAAATGTGTAACAAAATCAGTGTTTTGTTATGAGAAAATAATAGAAATTTGAAAGTTCTTTCTAAATATAATAACAAAAAAATGACACAAAAATGACCGAAGGTACCTTTTCCCGTGACTTGCCTCGTTTCCTCTCTACTTGTTGGTTGTGTCGTGGGGTTGTGTCTTCTGGATGTGGCCATTCTTTATATTTCACATCTTTACCGCCGAAACATACATGATCAATACGATCCTTACACCATAAATTCCCTTATACATGTAAGGGGCACACGACAATACTAAAATAGGCTTCTTTTGTAAGAAGATGGGTAAGGAGTTTTATGAAGTTGACCTTTTCCTGAATGGCATAATCATAAATTATGTGGCTTATGTCATGTATAAATGCCCCGAAGTGATAAAGACAGCAACAAGATATTTTTAGAATAAACATAATTTTCTTCGTAGATTTCTAAATGTGAACAGAACAGAACAGTACACATCTTTATAAAAATCAAACCTAACTTGTATACTAGTAAACGATGCACATATAACAAAAGATTTAAGTCACTTGACATGGTGAGGGCAATAGCATGTGCAACTGTGCGGAAAAAAACATCATTGTAAGCGATTTCTACACTCAGTCTGGTAATCTCATATGTGGGGTAACGCAAAGCCAATATTTTTTGTAGCTCAAATTGTTACTTATTTTCAGAAATTACAGCAATGATCAATTTTGAAATAGGCTTTAGTCTAGACGCGTAGTAAATGGGTGTATTAATAATTCTTATTTTGATTGGTCAAATGTTAAATCGCATGGGCAAAGATCACTGAACCTAGTTTGAAGTTGTATGCAGTGTTTAAAAAAACGGATGATCAATTTTAATTTAAATTTTCAATTTTACAAGAGATAACATACATTCTATCTTAACTAGTGACGTTAACTTGAGTACATGACGTCAAATACTTGATGACGTGACGATATTCATGGATCCGATATATTTTCCCTAGGGAAAGGTAAAATTAACCTTCACCGGTAAAACTTTCGGAAACACCATACAATAATAATTTAAAAAATGCTCATTTATTATGTAACAAGTCAATTGAGCAGAAAATGGAAGTAGCATTCGCAACTTCTCGGATCAATCTTTTTGTATCACCCTTACATTAACTGTGTTCGTGGCTTATTGTTTAATGCGTCCACCTATGGAGGTCAAAGGCGATTTCTACACTGGTAATCTCATATGTGGGGTAACGCAAAGCATTAATTTTTTGTAGCTCAAATTGTTACTTATTTTCAGAAATTACAGCAATGATCAATTTTGAAATAGGCTTTAGTCTAGACGCGTAGTAAATAGGTGTATTAATAATTCTTATTTTGATTGGTCAAATGTTAAATCGCATGGGCAAAGATCACTGAACCTAGTTTGAAGACTAGGCAGGATTTTTGTCAACAAAAACATTCAAACACTTACAAATGCTTTAAATTATGACAGTCCTTGTTAGACAAAAATGTACAAAAATGGGAACAATGTTAAAGTTTATTTTAATCATGTTTGCTTGATTATGTCCTGTTTTCCAGATATGACATAGTGCTACCTTGAGCTCTAGACAGGAAAATAGGAAAATTACGATAAACGTTATGTTTTACATTCCAGATGCGCTTATAGATGCTCTCGGCCGTACAAATATGTTTTGCGCATTATTGTATTTTCATTTTTTACTTGCAAATCGAAAGTACATTAAAGTATATGGACATATTGTGAGGGGATACAGTTAATGTTAAGAAAGACATCCATACAACTATTTTTGAGGAATAGACACAGAGTTTTATAAAAATGCATGTAAGTTGTATGCAGTGTTTAAAAAAACCGGATGATCAATTTTAATGTAAATTTTCAATTTTACAAGAGATAGCAGATATTCTATCTTAACCGAATGGCTTGTGTAAGATATCTTTTTTTGCCTAGCTTTTATTGTTAATATCAATACTTGTATATGTATACCGTCTGCATATTGACGTTAATAAACCTAATTTTCTAAATGAAGTTAACTTGAGTACATGACGTCAAATACTTGATGACGTGACGATATTCATGGATCCGATATATTTTCCCTAGGGAAAGGTAAAATTAACCTTCACCGGTAAGACTTTCGGAAACACCATACAATAATAATTTTAAAAATGCTCATTTATTATGTAACAAGTCAATTGAGCAGAAAATGGAAGTAGCATTCGCAACTTCTCGGATCAATCTTTTTGTATCACCCTTACATTGACAAAGTTTACAGATTGCAGCCTGTCGGAGGCTGACTTTTTTTAAAGCAGTTACCTATTATATATTGTAAATTACTTGGATAGTTGTGTTTTACGCATAACATTGTCAAAAATATGTGTGTGTTTCTACAGAACCAAATAGATACATGTAGCCAAAACAAAATATCACCAATAAGATATAAGATTTTCTGAAAATACACTTACAACTACAGTAAGCGTTATGAATTGTACAAGATGGACGCCTTTTTCAAAACTTATTGGAAATTTAAAAATCCATGGGTTACAGGTGCTGTCAAAATCAGTTAGTTTTAGTTTTTGCAACTTGATATATTGAGCATTAAATTTGCTTTCAGAAAATTCTTCGAATTGGAAGGTTCGACTCAGATTATTTTCACATTTTCACATGTAGTACTAACACTAAGCCGGTTAAACTTCACGTACATGATTTTTACAGCATGCTGTGTTAATAGTAACATTTATGATTAAAAACTATATATTTTATTGAATTTAGTTTAATTTCAGAAACATTACCAGAACGTTACTTTGATATTCGTGTTCTTGACTTACAATTCCTTGGCGCAAATGTTTTACAAAGGCGCCACACAGCGTCGTAAAAGATCAACCAATGAAGACCAAACATGTGACTGGGATTGTGCTATAATGGATAAACAATTGCAAGGTTGTGAAACACGGTGTCTAATCGACTTTCTTAGTCAGCGAGAAGGACAAAGGCGATGCCAGGTTGTGTGTGCTAATCAGTATGTCAACTGTTTGGAAACGTGTACAAATATCTTAAAATAATTTTCCTCAAAGTTTGACAAAATGAATTCTTTAACACAGACACTTGTGATAATAATATTTAATATATTTTATAAAGCCCAACACCGAATGATACATCTATGATTGTATGATCCTTGTATGTATCACAGAAAAGATCTATACAAAAAAGCAATAACTTCATTGAGAATTTCGGATCAGAATGAATGCCACTTTCTTACACTACAGGCTCGTATACATGTACATTCACCTTTGTTATAGACCGAGACTACTTTCAACTATATACTTTTACTTAAACTCAAAAACATCATACACTACATTTAAAATAGCTTGCGCTTCTTCGGTTTCTATGAAAGATAGTGAAGATTTCTGTCATTTGTGATACCACAACCTTTCAAATTCATATTATGACTGATTACATCGAAGCTGCTTAGTTTGGTAAAAAAATCTTGACATTGAGCCCTTTCGCAGAGGTTTAAAGTGAATGTAAGGAACGACCACTCTGCAAAGAAGACTGAATGGATGCAAGTAGAACCGAGGATAACTGACGATGTGTTCTGAAGAAATCTTAATCGTTGACTTGTTGATGTTTCTTGCGTCCAAGTCTCGATGCACACAACAACAAAAAACAGAGTCAAGACATAGATATCTTTTAATTATTGTAAGGCAAACAATCACCAAGCAGAAGCAAACCCCCGACGAAGGTTAACAGAGCTAGTAGTGTTTGTTTAGTACAAGTGACAAAATTTACTCTTTTAAAATTTATAGCTGTTATCAAAATAGTGGATAAACAATATACTTTAAATACTATAATAACGAATGAACAATCGACGAACACTACTCGATACTACGATAGGCGGATGCAGGTTGCACTCACGACACACAGACGATCGACTGCCGCACGATATACACGATTTGTTTAACCATGTTCTTTACAATATTGCAACTGACAAATTTGTACGAACTGGAAGGAATCAGCAGTTCTTTTAGGATTCATATTTGTTTTTATATTAAAAGTGAAGAGTTTTTGGTTTGTAATTTGTAGATTTCAGTTTCAGGTACGGTCCTTTCGCA